>CAHIKZ030000612.1:322500-712500 GCA_903632075.3 Acanthosepion pharaonis | reverse complement strand
CTGAGCTCCTCCTGCCTGACAGTCCTTGGAAAAATTGTCTTTCAGGACACCAGTCCATGGTGGAAAAAGGTTGAGGACCGCTGGTGTACAGAAACCCAACACAAAGATATTTCTCTTGAATCATGACTAAACTTATATAAATTAATGTGTCATCTTTTTTTTTTCTTTTTTAAATAGAATCCCACTAAAAATAAAATTGTCATTTTCAGAAATGTTGAAGAGGAAAAAAAAAGGGAAGTATTTTCAATCCGCAAAATTTTAAAACAAATGATTCTTTTTTCTTCAAATCATCATCAGATAAGATTCAAAATCTTGGCAATAGAATTACATAAAGAAAAAATATATTCAGAATTCAATTCAGCTTTGTTATTTATGCCATTAATCAAATTAATGAGTTCATGAGAAACCAAATCCCAAAGCAGTCATTCCTTTTGTTAATTAAAATTAGCCGACTGGTTATTAGTGTAGGTTAGGCACAATCATTTTACTGGGTGGTCAGCAGTTCAATCCATGGGTAGGCAGTCAATTTCATATAATCTAATTAAGAAGGAACACTTTTTTTCTATAAATATTTTCATGGAAATTATTCTGATAGGCTCTTCTCCTTGGTACCTACACTGCATGAATTTAAGCTTACTACTAAGATTGGCAACTAGGTCTCATCAATATACTGTTGAAATGGCTAGATGTAACCATAAATTCTATTCTAATGATTTCTTTTCCTGCACTTCTTGCTTGTGGAACTTTCTAGTTTTTTGCTTCTCCTACAATCTTTAAAAATTGAAATTCAACATCCATCCGAATCCTGTTCTTTTATTGTCCTTTCTTCTCACTAAAGCCTTCTCATCATTCCCTTGAGACTTGGTGGCATTATCACCTTGATTGGGATGAAAAGATAATATTACATATATTTGTTCTTTGGGAATCAGTGTAATTTAATGTCTTTTGTCTGTAGGTTACCCAGATCAATATACACTTGAGAAAGGCCGGAGTACACAATAGTCAAAACATTTGAAACATCAAAGATGAGGACAATAGTCTGAATATAAATGGTATAACTACCACATTCTTTTGCCTTAAGAAAGCTTGGTTGAATAAATCAGCTTTATTTTTATTGATTAATTCATTTTGTATGGCTTAATCATGTTGCAGGTTATTTAAAGCCAGAAAATATATTTTAGATTATAAGAATTGGGCGGGGGGCAGATAATGATTTAGTGATACAAGACTTACTAATTAACCTATAACTGGAGGGGGGGAGGAGAAGATATGGATTCATACTTTCCCAAAGCCATTTGCATACAAGTGAATATAACGAACCCAACTGAAATTGGAACTGCTCTCCAATTAACAATTCCGAGTCATTATCCATTACAACACCTGCACATTCAAGTGGTCACCCATCTAGATACTGACCAGGCCTGACATGGCTTAACTTCAGTGATCTTACAGGAAATGGTGTTTCAACATGTTATGCTCATAAACAGTTTTTTTTTCTTTTCTTTTTTTTTAATCAGTAAGTTGTGTGGAAAGAAACTCCCTATTGAAAATTTATACTTTTTTTTTATCAATCTCACCATGTCATTTGCACAAAACAAAATATATTGTGACCTCTAATGTGGTAGAACATCATTACTAATTTCTGTTTTTATTTCAAAGTGACACATGTAGCCCAGAATGGTACAATACCTGACATTGCATGACCATGCTCAGCTAGCATCCCGTCATGAGGTATGACAGTCTGTGGTACAAGTGCAGAGACAATATGCTATAGTAGACCTCAAAATCATCAGAAATAGTCATTTCAATCTGAAGAGTACAGGATCTGTGGTCGGTTGTCCTTCAATGTCCAGTTTGGAAGAAAATGTGAAAAAGGTGCAATTTTAACATTGGACTTCTACCATTGTACTGTTCAAAATAAAAACATGTTTTATGAAAATCAACCCATAATAAGGTTATTAATGTTAAATATGGAGTTTTTTTTCCAAATCCATCCTGTAGAACTTGACTGTTTCACAGCAGAATAAATCTAACATTTACAAGTATTATTTCATTCTACAATTGTCAGTGCCATTTTTTTTTTTTTTACTCTAACAATAGTAGTATTTCAGATGTAGTAATGTTGAACAGCTATAGATTGACAGTTTGAGTAAAAGTTATAAAATAAATTTTTTTTATTTTTTGAAAATATTGAAATGAAAGTAAATACTAATGAAATAGTTAATAGTTGACAAGGTTTCATCTAATAAAAATAATAGTGCTAGTATATTTTTTTTTAAAATCATTTCACCCCAAGCAATGCAATAAAGCCACTAAGATGTAAGAGGTTATGGAGTGTAAGATAATATGAAAAAAAACTATCTATTAAGGAGAGAGGGCAATAAAAAATAAGACACTGCATTTAAATTTTTAAAGATCAAAGTTGACTGGGATGCAAGAAGCCAGAAGAGAATTTCACAGGTGAGAAGTGCAAGAGAAGAAACTGTTAGCATAGAACTTACGGTTACATCCCAGCCATTTCAACTGAAAAATGTTATGAATAACAGGATTAATATCAAAATTCAATTTTTTTTTTTTGTAGAGGGTTGCAGTGTGGTGTGTGTATGACCGTAAGAAATGGTCAGAAGTGAAGTTCATGGGGGTATGCAGGAAAGACAATGGTTAACCCTAGATTTGAAGAGGTCCAAATTGTAGAGATTGGGAAAACATCCTACCAGGAGTCTGTTCCACAAATCAGTAGTTCTTGAGAAGAATCTGTCTGAATGGAACTTCCTCCTTATTAATGGAATACAAAGAGAATGAGAATGATTCGCCCTTGCGTATGTGGCATGGTGTGTCCTAAATTCTTACTTTATTCCATCATGTCATATTCAAGATCAACTGTCTCACTTTTTGGTTGTTACTCAGTTTCTTTATGGTGGTTCCTGTTCTCCTTAAATATTTCCTTGTTTGGAATTTTTTTTTTTTTTTTTTAAATCATTTCACCCCAAACAAAGTAATAAAGCCACTGAGATGCAAGAGGAAACAGTGTTAGAGAAGATGAAAGTGTTTATAGAAAAGGAACAAGGAAACTACATTATGACAGTGGGAAAGGAACCAATACCAAGATGCCAGGTGAGGAGCAATAACATTCAGAAATAAATAGTGTTAAAAAAAGTTGAAAATGATAGCATTAATGAGGCATTAAATGAGTCTGTCTGAGGCAAAGGGGATGTGAGTTCACATCTCACCAAAAGTTTATCTTTTATTTCTGATTCTGTGTCGTCTACTCACTGCTGTAGATTGACAACCTGAGAAAAAGTTACAATAAAAAAACCAAAAAAAACAAAACAAAAAAGTAACAAAAAAGATGAAAGTAAATAGAACTAAAAAATTAATAACTAGTTTTAACCTGTGAAAATTTCACGGCTTTCCTATTTGAAATTTCTGATGAATCTTAACATTTAACCCTCTGCCTTATCAATATTACTTCCCTTTCCATTGCATTCTTTTTCAATTGCAGTAACCTTATTGTTAAGTTCACACAAAGTTGTTTTCTGTTGCCATAGAAGGATATGACAACACAACCATGTCCAGGGATCAGTTAGCTTCAATGGCAAAATAAATATTTTGTACAGCAAATGAAGTCACATACAGAGTGATAAAGGTTAATTCTTCAGTTAATGACTGAATAAGCTCATGGCGAGTTCTACAACAATATCAATAGAAATTCCCCTATCGCATCATTAAATATTTGACAAGATATTGCAATAACCAAATATGAATGCTGGTTGTTACTTTAAGAAGGAGGTACAAATGAAAAACATTTGAAATAACTTTTTCCATTTCCCTGAAATAGCTGTTAAACTTTCTTTCATTTTCCCACTGAAACCAAGTAGCCTCTTTGATGTCTTTTGTCTTCTCATGCAATAGTCCATTAATTATGAGGTATTAGCAGACATTTCTTTTTCTCACTGAAACCAAGTAGCATGTTTGATATGTCTTGTCAGGTGATGAAAACGGAATAGTCTATTATTTATGAGATACTGGCAGGTGATAACGGGCATGTGAACTAATGAAAGGATGGACAAGCACAATTGTTATAAGATGGTTAGAATGGTTCAATAAAGATAAGATGAAAATAGTTTGTACTCCATACTTAAGCCTCACAGAAAATAACTGATGATTAACAGTTGATAAGAGACTACCAAAATGCTTAAGTTTTGAGGTTCTTAACTAAATGTTCAGTCACTCTAAAAGTGATACTGGTAGTGTTTAGCTCATTGTCAGGTTATCAACAACTAAACTAGTTTCCCTCACCAAGCTTTTCTGTTGAAGAGGATACCTGGACACATAGCAACATTCAAAGTGATACCTGTCAAAGAGCAATGTTAACTTTCATGCAGAATCAGATTGGACTCCATAACTATGTACGTATCTAGTGCAGTGATGACACAACATCCCTGGGCAGAGGGCTTCCTAGACTGAAATCAACAGCCAGAGCACCCGGTTCTCCAACAGAATCAACAGCCACATGTCTGTAACCAAGGTGAGCCATCAAGTTTGAGGACACTGGCAGCAGTTTAGCTTGGAGAGGGATGGGCTCCACCAGGTCTACTTGCCCAATACATGCTACTCATGAATGAATACATTTCAGGCTTCCAACCCAGAAATGTGAAGGGAACTGGTAAGGGGCTTAACTGTGAACTGACCCTACAATACTGATACTATTGACACTCACATAAAAAGAAAGAGATGGTTTTATCTCGGCCTCAAGTATTTTTGTTTGACAGGCCAGCAGATGGATCCTTCTGAAGTTCAGTCTTCTAAGCTGCATCCACAGCATTCATCCAAAGGGGAACAGGAAGTAAAAAGTGTAGGAGGGTTTTTGGAGATCAAGTGACAACAAAACCGGAAATTGGGTATATCCAGATGCTAGTCTATATTAACAGTTATGTTTGGGGTTAGAAATAATTCTGGCCTGCCCTTGGCAGGAGATAGACTTGTCCGTTGCATGATTCCTGTATCATATTGCTAGCCACCACATTAAGATATGTAGATGGGCAAGGAGTTGGTAGGGGAAAGCATCACCTACCTACCCACCCAGACAAGCAAGCGAAGCCCTAAATAAAAAAAAAAAAAACATTCTTATTACTTGATGTGGCATTTGTGTTTTATTGTTACCTAGTGAGCAGCAGTTGGCCCTCTCCCAGTTTCTGGTGACATTGACGAGATCAAGAATTGAAAAGGATAGTCATTGGCCAGTTGCTGAAAAGCTTGGGTGAGAGTTATATTTAAGAGATTTATTAAATGACAAAAATCTCTTCTACGATATTTGTGGATCTATAAAGTTTTTTCTTCTATATATAAAATGTCCTTGTCAACAAATTAGTTTATGTCTACCTAAACAATATAGCAACACAGAATTTCAATTGCCTTCTGTGAGGTTTAAAAAGACAGTTTTATTTCTATTTTTTAAAAATTCTTAAATCGTTTCCCCATTTGATAGTGACCAATTTGTATGCTGTGTAATTTCAGTGGGAACCACTCGTTTAAAATGTACCCAGGCTGACAACTGTTTTATACTGATCACCAAAGAATCTGTATGACTAATAGGAATCTTACTTAAAATAAAACCAACAGAGCAACAATTTTTTTTTTTTTTTAAAGAAAGTCATTAAGTAAATTTCAACTTCAATGTATAAATAAGCCAGTATATGATGACACACTAGTGGGCCATGACACGATTGCAGGTCTGCTATGAACATTTTTAAAAGGTTGTTAATAAAAATATATTTTCAAAAGAAGTCTAATGCACAATAAGTGTACATGTTAAAATTAAAATCCATTTAAATTGATTATACCAATATAGTCTTGTTATAGATATTATATCATTTTGGCTAACCCTTCAGCATGAATTTACAAATATTAAACAAAAAAATACACACACAATAAATTGTTTTGTTTGTGTTTAGAAATAAATAAAATCATGAAAAGTAGTATACACTTTTTTTGATCATAATTTAAGTGTGCTGTGTAAGTTTATAGGTTCAAGTGTGTCAGAAGATAAACAAAAAAATAAAAATAAAAAAAAGATTACTAAATTTGACTAGAAAAAAGAAAATAAGTTATCTTTTAATATTTTTAAAACAAAAAAAATATGATATCATTAGGTTATTTTTAAAATAACTATATATTATCACTAGGACAATAAATGCAAATTATTTAATAATTTAAAATGTAGTTTTGATTGTTTATAAATTCACTCACATACTGGTAAGAACTTAACTGGATGAAGAATTGCCACTAATGTGGGAGGTATTTCTGCCTGTACACTGTATAAAAGGAAGAATTTTTTTTCTTAAATTTGTGTTGACAAACTGAGATCTTAAAGTTTTAAGATATTCAAATAAACAGGTCTAGATTTTACAATGAAGAAACAAAAAAAAAAAAAAAAAAGAAAAAGAAAATTTTTAGTTTTGAAAAAGAGACTGATTTTGTTGTCAGATTAGAGTCCAGCCAGGAAATTTGAACTTTACACAAATTCCATAAATCTTTTCTATCTTTTTAAATACAAACTGATTTTCTTTTTCAGTGATTGATACTTTCCTAAAAATGTTAAAAAACTTAAAGACTTCTAAAATCCAATAGAAAATATTTGATTCAATCAATCACATCAGTTGCTGCAAAGTCACAATATACACTCAAGATGAAACAACTGTCTGCTGATTAAAATAAATGGCAATAAAAACAATTCTTTCAAATTCCTTCATATTGTGGGTGAGCTGGCCTGCACATAAAACAAAGCATAATTTGCTGCCACATGATCTTCTTATGCTAACAAATGAAATAAGAAATGTTTGTGTTACAATTTTTTTTTGCTATTAAAAATTTATTATAATTACTCCAGTAGTTTAAGTATAATTTTCACCAACACCAGTCATATTTTTGCTTACAGTAACTTGTAAATATAGTTACAAATGGTAATGGTTACTATACAAAGATAAACACATAAAAGGTTTTAACATAAAAAAACTATTCTCTAAGAGACAACTTTTTAATGCATAAACCTTCCTCAGATTCATAGCAATATTTAAATAAAGAGATTACCATGACCTGAGTATAAAAAAAATACAAACAACATATTTGAATTTTCTATATTAGACATTTCAGCCATAAATAGACAATTTTTTTTTTTTTTTTTTTAAACTGCCACCTTCTTTCAGGACATAAACAAACATGACTGTCTACCGATTCCTTTTCTTTATTATCTGTGAATTGTGACAACTTTGTGGAAAGATAGTAGAGTGGTTTCTCCACAATTTGGAAGAACTAAGTGCCAGACAAGTCTAGAGAGGCCAATCTACCCTTTTTCATGGGCATCAGTGCAAAAGTGAAGGTCACAGACCAGGCTGGAATTTGAACTCTCTCTGTTGATTACAAATCCCATACCCACTCTCAATTACACAATCCACATACAATATAACAGAGGATAAAACTTTACATGTTTAACAGTCACCAAACCTGATCTTCCCTTCTTAATTACAATATATTCTAATGTTATGTCAATAGGAGGCATTACTAGGTGTCTATAAAACAAATATAAGGTAACCAGGTAGCTAATAATATATTGCCTTTTTTTTCCCTTTAATTTTTCTTTGACGTTAGCTTTTTGGGATATTTTTATTTTAAGGATTTAACAGATCGGCTCCCACACTACCCACCAAAGAGTCATGGTAGTATATCTGAAAGGCACACTTTCAATTTCTTTTCTATGAGAATTATTGGGAGCGGGATGCTATGACTGATGGCTTATGATGATGTGTTCTCTTCCAGAAACTGTAAAATCTGCTAAGTACAGTTGAAGCATAAACCACAGGTTGGCTCCGTGGGTTTTGAACAAACACAAATGTGCCTGAGCAGGCATCTGCAAAAACAGAGACTGGTTAGCTGCCCCAGCAGACAGGTATACTTGGAAATGAGTGGCCAGTCATTGGGGGATGGATTCATGCCTTTTCCAAAGACACTTGTCAGAAAGTGAACACAACAGAAAAACCTTGAAGTCACCCAACTGATTTCATATTTCCATGCCTATTACACACCTCAGGCTATATATATATATATATATATATATATACACACACACACACACTTGCCCCATCAGACCAACTACACTTTATTAAATGATATAAATTCAGCCAAACGTGATAAAAAAAATAAAATAAAAATAAACAGACATTTAAAAAAATAAAAATATGACTAAAG
Source organism: Acanthosepion pharaonis (assembly GCA_903632075.3). Classification (NCBI taxonomy): domain Eukaryota; kingdom Metazoa; phylum Mollusca; class Cephalopoda; order Sepiida; family Sepiidae; genus Acanthosepion; species Acanthosepion pharaonis. The sequence goes on along the minus strand of CAHIKZ030000612.1, from coordinate 704,256 downwards.
TCTTTCCTTTATTTGGTGTGTGTGTGTGTGTATATATATATATATATATATATATATATACACACACACGTTAGTATTGAAAATCAGCCGATTCTGCTATCTTTGATTAAACCTTTCAGTATCTTCAGGCGAATTCAACGGATTGAAACCACCTGAAGATACCAAAAAGTTGAAACCAAGGTAATGGAATCAGCTGATTTCCTAATTTTCTATACTTAAAAGCTCTACATGTTAAATTTTTAGCTTTTTATATGTGTACTGATCACTTTTTTTAATATTACTGTTTCCTGGTCTAATTCAACTATGATCATATTAACTTTTTTTATTATTGTGTGTGTGTGTGTGTGTGCGTGCGCGTGCGTTTCATTTCCTTGCGGCTGTAATTTATTTATAGGCCAAATGAAATCAATTTCGATTGCCTATGGAAAGGGAATCAAACGGAAATAAATGCTTGCGGTTCAGCTTTTTATGACGGGAACTCGATTAAGCAAACAAAACTACTCAGCCCTTTCGTAATTGGCCAGTTTCGTACTTGACTTGACACTAAAAACATTAACAGGTAGAAAACGGCTTGGCAACAGCAGGGAGAATCGGGCATAAAAAGCAGCCAACACTATGTCAGTGGCAGTTGTTACTCGAAGAGAGACTTCTAGAAAGTTGTTAAAGACAGAAAGATATATGATGTGAGAGATGGGAAGAGAGTTGAATTTTAATATTAAAAATCTGTACAAGTGCACACCAACCAAATATAAAGTAATTTTTTTAAAATTTATTTTAACCTAAGCTACAGGGATATTTGAAGCTATTCGAAATATTTAGCAGAGAACAGTCATACGCCAACTTTTATCAAACAAAAAAAGTGAATTGGATTCACAGTTGGTGATCAATTTGCAATGTACACAGCATATAAAAATTGGACCCTTACATTATGTCACTTGAGGTACACAAGGACAAGGTAAATATAAATTTTAGACAGACTAAATGTAGTGTAAATCGATCACGTAAACTAAACAAAACCACTTTTTTTTTTACGAAACGTAAACAAACCTTACCAGAAAAAGCAAAAAGCGGTTCAAAGTACATAGAAAATAATTTTTCATTAATTACATTTTCTTTTTATAGCGGACTTCACCCTAAGGCTATAGGGGCCACTTGAGGTAGAGAGTTAGCTAAGAAGAGCACATGCGGATATGTGGGGGAAGATAACGGTTCGGGTTAACCCTAGACTTGAACAGGTTATGAACGATTGTAGGCATCGGGAAAACATCCTCTTGGGAGTCGGTTCCAGAGAGCAGTGGTCCGCGTGAAGAAGCTGCTCGAGGGGAACTTATTTCTCACCAGTGGAATACGAAAGATGTAGGGGTGGTTGGCTATAATGCACGTAGCATGGCGGGTCCTAGCCGTGATGGTTAGAACTGGTTGAAAAGGAATGTACTTCGTCAGAGCACTTTCCATGAGAGTAGTGATATAAATGATTGCGATATCGCGTTTATTTATTTTCAACCAAGCCACATGAACATGCAATATTTGATTTAAAGGCAAGGCATTGCGCTACGAAAAAGTTTGAAAACCACTGCCCCACTAAAGATTTAGTAATAATAACAATCGCCAACCATTTATAAAGGATTTATTTTTGCTACTTTGAAAATAATTTACTTTAAAAATAAAACTTTTGAAAGGGTAAAAAAGGGTTTGAGATTTTGCATTTTGATTAAGTAAAAATCATATTTTTAAAAAAAACGTAGAGGTGACTATGATTTAGTTAAAAGATAAATAAACTGTTCTTGTCAAATTACCATGGTGACATCTTTTGATTCAGAGTTGTCATGTGGAGTTTAAATATTTAAGGCTAAGATTTATTTGCATTTGTGGACACTTCACAGCACATGGCGCATTGTACGCTGCCATCTTTGAATACCCAGAATGCTTTGCCCCCAATTTGACGTCATTCAATAATTGCCTTCATTGGAGAAGAGAAAAAAAATGCTTGTCAATTACATTTACTCTTGTAGACTTGGACAAGTCCCAATTAGTCACTATACTCAAACTCTTGCTAACTTTTAATTTTCTTATTTATTATTACTACTAGGGGGAAAACATCAAAATAGTGGTCTTTTTTTTCCATCTTTGTTTATTTTGAGAGGAAACGTAAAAAAATAAAAACATCAGAAAAAAAAAAACAAACTAAAATGAACATAAAAAAGTACAAAAAAACTTTCTACGCAGCAGTGACAAAAAAGTATGTTATTCAAATTTAAATTCAACTAAATAATTTTAGAATGTGTTAAAACTTATATCCTTTCTAAATTTAAATTAGAATTATACAAAAAGACAAAAGATCTTTTAAGCCGTTTGAATAAAAAAATTATAGAGAATATTTTTGTTTTAAAAAAGACAATGTTCCGAAATGACGATATGATCTCAATTCCTGGCTATTCTTTTTTTAGTTTAAAATAGAAAACAATACGTAAGGTGTGAATTAATTAGAAAATTAAGGACTATTGATAATAATAGTAATAATAATAATAAATTAATCTATAAACAATATGATTATGATTTAACGCAGCAACCAGTATTTATGATCTAAATTTCAAATAACGCTACTGCCTGACTGACGGCTGCTGGGAAAAATTGAACGACAGCTTTTTAGGAAAACAGACATTTTAAAAGGAGTGGCGTGTAGATTTAGTTTACAAATATATATGCCTTTTTCTTTTTTTGAACCTTCGTATAATAAATCACACAGTAAAGAATAATAATAAAAAAAAAATCAAGATTTTAAAATATAGTTTCTTTATATTTACTTTTTCTAATGGCAGAAAAACGAATGAAAATCCCCCCAAAATCTCACCTCGTTTGTTCGCTTTGCCCTGTTTCTTCGCATTTTCTAATTCTGTCTGAATTTTCCTTTCCAAGAATTCAGATTTTTTTATCAGCATTTCCTCGATTGCTCGAAGTTTTTCTATTGCTTCTTGTGGGGTGGGAGCTTTATCATTGCTCTTGCTCGTGCCAAACAGTTTCTCAAATATACTATTCATTACCACTTTGTATACGATCACCCCAAAAAAAATCAAGACTTTCACCAGCTTCTGTGTCACTGTATTATAATTTTATACAATACAGTTCCGATATAGGAATCAGTTGTTTTGTTTTGTTTTAAAGTCCCGTTAAAAAAGTAAATCCTACAAGTAGGCTGTCGACAGACGAAAAATGTTGATATCTATATTTTTGTGTAAGTACACAAGACTGGCCTTTCTGTTTCTTCTCAAAACACACAGTCGTTGTTACGCGCTTGTTGATTGGTTTAATCCATAAAAGGGAGATAACTGCAATAATTTTATCCACAGGTGTTACGTATTTATTTATTTATTTGTGACACATTTCTTTTTTGTCAATAAGTATTTATTTACCAACATAAGATTCAAAGACACATAGTAAGTTATCCAAAAAAAAAAAAAAAAATTCCTTTGTTCCCTCAATTATCAATATTTGACCCTTAATGCAGAGAGGAGGTACTGCCTAAGGGATGGACCAATTTATTAGCTCACAGTCTCAAAGAGTCAGAATCAGAACTAAATTTAAAAAAAGGTTGATAAATACTAAAGGACTCAAAGCTAGATCTATATAATGAACTGTCCTTAATGAGTCTTGCTGACACATAATCAAATGATTCTACAATTTTATTATATATCCTGAAAACTTAAAAAGCATGTGATTTGTAAAATAAAAAGGGAAACCCATTTTTATGTCTATCATTTAATTTACAAATTATGTTTTGCTTTTCTTTTACTTTTTTAAACATTTGTTTTTAACTTCGAATTAATGGCACCATTCACAAAATTACTAAAGACATCTAAAAAAAACTCTAACACCACTACTTGGTACTATCACTTCAGTACATCTAAAGAATCCTGGTAACTTACTAAATAAAATAAGCTGAAAATGGATATAAAAAAAAAACAAGTTTATGGCTAGCTTACATATTAATTCCTCATATACTAATATCCATTATATATTTAAAAAATAGATATTTCAAAAAATATAAATAAAAGTTATTCATCATAACCATTTTAACAGTAACCTTTTACTTTGAGTGGCTCTCGAGCCTTGTATGAGAAACCTTTAAAAAAACACTGTAAAACTTACGTTTTGCAAATAAAATGTTTTCATTTTTAACTTGTTTCTGGATTTCATCTATTTTGGTTGTTCTCATCTTCCCTTCCATTCTGTTAAGGTGTTAGTATATAACAGGGTAAGTAAGTTAGAGTTGATGTCATAGTAATCCTGACTTGATATTATTTGAGTGTTGTTAAAGTAATTACCCCAATGCTATATGTATTTGTAGCCTAGGAGAAATCCTTTTCTCTTTTTTATATTGAAAACGAAATGAAAACGTAAACAATAACATAAACAATAAAAACTTGAGACACGTGTTGACATAAAGAGCTAGAATTTGTATTTTCTTTTTGTGATGTGAATTACAGAATATTGGTATGGTGTGTGTAAAAATGTCCTTGGTGTCTTTTGTTTAAAACTCAGTGCTTACTTGGTTTGGTTCCGAGAATTTCGTTTGTGAGGATGGCATTTGAAATCGTCTGTTGTCAATCTTCACAGAATACTGGCAAAGACATAAGTTTCAGTACTACTATAGGGTACCCTATTCTATCTAGCATTCCCTACTCTACTGACTTTGTTGTGGTGGAAGCGTCATTTTTATAACGATGAGAGGAGTATGATGAAATATCCTTCTTTTCTATCATCACTAATGACAAGGTTATTTCTAGAATGATAACATATCATCATCATCATTCTAGACCATAACAAGTATATCATGGATGCACTAATGCCTATAGTGGACCTTGGGAAGTGGAGAAGACCAAAAAATTTTCACTCTTTTTACAAGCATTGCATTAATAGTCTCTGGAATTAACTGCACTACTCACAAAATTGTTTAGTGATTATCTACTTCAGTAATTAAATGTGTAATGTTTCTTACGGGAACATTTTGTAGTACATGAAATAATGGTGGTGTAAAAGAGTACATGCACAAAATAACAGACCAACTGATTTGCAGTGCAAGATAACATTTATTAGACAAATTAACAAAAGGAAAGTTTAAAACAAGAGTTTCTTTTTTTAGACACAAATTGTATGCACAACAAAATGTTCATGAATATGTTTGAGTGAGAACTTACTTTTTTGTGTGTAGTGTTCACAATTCTTTTAACTTCAGCGTCAGTTCAAAAGAGGAAAAACCTGGAAGAGAGAGTTACTTTAATTTGTGGCTGTTTGTGGCCCGTGGTACTGATTCTCTGATAATAAATTTTTCTTACCCTGTCTTAATGTTAATTGTTGTTCACAAATTTATATGTTTTATTCTCTATTGACCTTTGAAGCTTAAGGAACAATAACTAGTCAGATTTTTTAATACTTTTACTATTTTTTGTTTATTTATTTTTTAATATTTATTTTAAATATTTATTTTATTTTAATATCTATTATTTTTTAATATTTTTACAATTTTTTTATCTATTACCTTATTTTTTATTTATTATTTATTTATTCATTTATTTTTTATTTATTACTTTTTAATATTTTTTAATATTTCATTTTTAATATTTATTTTAAATATTTATTTTATTTTAATATCTATTATTTTTTAATATTTTTACATTTTTAATTTATTACCTTATTTTTATTTAATATTTATTCATTTATTTTTTAATTATTACTTTTTTAATATTTTTAATATTTCATTTTTTAATATTTATTTTAATATCTATTATTTTTTAATATTTTTACAATTTTTTAATTTATTACCTTATTTTTTTTTATTTATTACTTTTTAATATTTTTTAATATTTTATTTTTAATATTTATTTTATTTTAATATCTATTATTTTTAATTCTACAATTTTTTTTTTATTACATTATTTTTTTATTTATTTTTCATTTATTTATCATTTATTTTTTTTAATAATTCTGGATATTATTTTTATTTTTTAATATTTATTTTAAATATTTATTTTATTTTTAATAGTATTATTTTTTTATATTTTTACCATTATTTTATTTATCACTTTTTTATTTATTTTTTAAAATATTTCATGTTTTAAAAAATTTATTTATTACTTTATGGTAAGTAATTTTTTCATTACTTTTTGTCTCCTTGTGGTATGATATCCACATAAACTGTGCCTCTTACTCTGTAACCCTTTATCTCAAATGGCCGCTGTGCCTTGTACAGGGTGAACCTCACTGTTAAAAAAGCAATGTGTGTCATAGTAACTAGACATGTTTTGTTTCCAGTGGAGAGGGGGCATTTGTTATTCACCAGGTGATCTAATTTTTATTTGTGTTGAGAAATTTGATTTCCTTTGTATTTACTCAGTGCAATGAGTCATTAATCCTGGGTATCATATTCAGTATTTAGACATACGCCCATTATGCAAACGTAATGTGACACAAAGTTGAGTTTAATGTAGCTTTATTGCAACACCATAGAAAAATTTTCATGCCTCTTTCGTACTACACCATTTTGGGGATATCTCAGGCACCAGGCCATAAACCCAGCCCACTGGAGAGGTACTGCCTGGGTGGATGTCCCCCTGAAGCTTGAGCCAATATTATTGGCAAAGGAGTTTGATTCTTTGAAGATTAGAATATAAATACTCACATATCATATTCTATTCTTTCCTTACTGTTTGGTCATTTATATTGTCTCTCTGCCATAGATATGCTAATTAGTCAGTCATTTACATATCACTACAATTATTTATTACCTGTGCTGGGCTAACATTTTCTTCCTTTTCCCAATCAGACTTGGCTGGTCATGTGACCCATAATAGCCAATCGGTAACACCTTACTCTGTACAGAAAAACAGTTTTGGGGCTGATGCTGTGAAGAGAAGATGCTTCCTTGATAAAGAAAAGAAAATGCAGTCTCTTACAACATGACATGCTGGATTTGTAAGAAAGCACAGACGTTTTAAATATTTGCTTAGCTTTCCTTTTCTGGGTCACAGAGAAGATATTCAAAATATTTTTGTACCTTGTTAGCATGCACAAAGCTTGAAAATAATTTTGGTACATCCTCATATATAACACTTATGGAAAATATATCTCTTTCTTGGTTCATTTAGGTGGATTGCAAAAGGGAGAGTGAAAAATGACTTGCAACTTGTGCAAAGTTTAATTGAACATTGTTATCAATGACAAAAAAAATAATCACATCTCTATCTATAAAAGGCAGGATGTATGTGTGTGTGTGTGTGTGTAACAAATGCACGGCCGCAATTTTTGACAGATTTGCACCAAAATTTACATGCACATGCTCCAAGTTAGCGGGAAGGCCAAGACTGACTTTGCATTTCCCAACTCCCATCGATAGTTGAAATAATTGATTTTTTCATGCTTCTACGGCAGTTTTCATGTAGTTTGTGGACATTTTCTACTGGCCAGAGTAAGAGCCTATAGCTGGCTGACACGAATGTTAACAAGCATGCTAGCATGCAAAAAAAATCGATAGCTGCATTCGTCACAAGTGGGAAAAATTTAAATCTGCATGGCACTTTACTCCAATTAACTCATTTGCTTGCTTAAACTCAACGTTGATTCTGATTCCGTAGAACTGGGTTGGGTGTGAAAAGTATTTATTGTTAACATTCTGTTTTCATTCAGTTTTTCCAGTTATGAGTCCTTTTTTTTAAAGCTGATTGTTTTGTGCTAATTTTGTTTAATTCTTTTTTCGTAACAGATTTAATGTTTAGTATAAGAACAGTGTGATATAGGCAAGAAGTAAGGCATGTAGCAACATCAGCACGGCAAAGGGCACTCCTTTAAAGGCAAGGAAGGGCAAAAATATTTTAAGTCAAGTGATAGCGATTGCTGTATGAGTCATACAATTTTTGAATCAAGCACGGGCAACGCCGGGCCATGCTGCTAGTGCTATATAATTATTAATTTTTATTAGAGGTGAATTTATGTTTTCATTTTTATTATTTTCTTGTTTCCTGCATTCTTGCTGCATTGCAACCTGAGATTTGGTTCCTGGTTCAAAGGAGAAATCCTTTTTCTGACCCTTCCTTTCTAGAGAAATCCTGTTGCAGAGAAAACAATGTTGAATATATTGAGTCATAAATAATTTCCGTTTTTGTTTACGTAAAGTAAATGGCGATGGTTATATTTAAATGGCAGAACTTCCAGGGAAACAGAATTGACAAAGCTTGCAGTAAACAATGACAAGAAAAAGAAAAGAAGCGGGCAAAAATAAATAATATCAAGCAAGCGAACAATATATGCTAGTTTGTGAACTTTTTGCCTTATTACTGTTGCTTTAACAGTTATGATAGGTATTCTCTCTGACAGATGTAGTCTTGTCAAGAGAAGATAAATCACCTAAAGGTATAGCGATACTGCCTTTTATACAGTACCTCATTTACATATCACTACACCTCTGGTAAGATAGAAAAATACAAGGAAGAGGAAAAAAGTCAAATAATTATATCCTAACCTCAAAAACAAGAGGTATTGAGCAAAACATGGGAAAATTAGATCAGGGGGAAGGTGTTGTTATGGAATGTCCCACACTCCTTATCGCCTATGTGGACTGACTATATCATCATCCATCTCTCAGAATGAGTCTCTTTATTTCTTTTTATAGGAGATCTAAGTCTTAATTGATTCTCCTCATTGGAATCATCATATCTCCAGTCACTCTCATCCTCAGATTGTTCTTCACTACTACTGGATTCACTCATTCTCTCCTCCCTCTCCTGTTCTTCACTTTCATATCTCTGGTAGTCTTCTTGATCACTCTCAATCTGAATTTATTCACCCTTTCTTACATCACCTTTTCTTCTGCTTCTTCTTTTTCCTCTTTTTCCATATCTTCATGCTCTCTTATGGTTCTAAATTGGTCTTTGTGAGCCAGTATGTCCTGATCCTTCTTTGTTAATATAACTGTGTTAAATTCCTTTTGCACCACAAAATTCACCATTTCAGGACTTGAATCCTTGTCCTTTCTGTACCACACACTTTTATTTGTTGCAAATGTTATTGTAATCGGAGTTCTTGTCTTCCTATCAATGCAGATGGGCTTTATCTTCTGCCTGCATACAGAATAGCTCTATAACTTAGGAGTATTCTGGGTAAATAACTCTGTGTATCACAATCCACTGGAGAGAGTGCTTTTAATCCCATTTTTACCATTTGAACCATTCTCTCCACAATTCCATTTGACTGTGGGTGGTAAGGTGGTGTTTTGTATGGAATGCAGCCAGTATGTTTTAACCATGCACAAATTTTCTTCACAAAACTCAGATGCATTGTCGGAGACCAAAGTTTTTGGAACTCCATTTCTTGAAAACACTATCCTCAACACCCGCTTCACAGTAGTGGCTTTTCTATCCATGGGTTTAATAGCTTCAGGCCAACCTGAATATGAGTTGACTAATATCAGAAATAGTCTTATACCTTTAATATAAGCATGATCTATATGTCCTCAAGTCCACAGCTTCATTTCCTTTGGCCAAGAGTGAATTTTAACTTGCCTAAGTTCCTTTATTTCTGCACACTTTGGGCATTTTTTAACATACTCTTCCACATCTCTCGAATAGCCTGGCCACCATGCTTGCAACTTCAACCTCATTTACATAACCAATATACCTCCATGTATATCATTGTGCACAGCTTTAATTACTCCTTTTCTCAGAGACTGTACAGGTACTATGATTTCTCTATTACATATAATTCCTTTTTCTATTGTTAATTTGTGTCTTGACCCTTTTTTATAAGCCTTTCAGCCATAGAGCAATTACTCCATGTATTTCTCATTATTCTATCCATAATTGTATTCAACACTGGTTCCTGCCTAGTTCCCAACCTAAGCTGATTTAATGGTAATATATCCAATGCAAAATCCTACCCTCATAATTTTCACTTGCTTAAACATTTTTACTTGCAAAATGTGACCCAAATAATGCATCCACACTATTTCCTTTAATATATACGATGTCAAGGTTGAACGCCATAAGCTTATTCTCCCATCTTAATATCCTGGAAGATGTAATCATTGGCAACTCTCTTCTGGGGTTGAATATAAATTCCAAAGGCTTATGATCAAATTTTAATTTTCTTTCTAGCAAAAAATTTCTAGCTCTTTCCATTTTCCACACAATTGCCAATGCCTCCTTCTCAATATTCGAATAATTTGCCTCCACCCATGTTAGTTTTCTGGATAAGTACATTACAGGGTGATCTTCCTGTAACAGTATCGTGGTTGTCACCCACTCACTGGCATCAGTAATTAACGTCAATTCTTTTGCTGGGTCAAAAATTTTAACAACTGGTTTGTTTATGTCTTTTTTAATTTCTTGAAAGCAACCTCCTGTCTTTTTTGTCCATTGAAACTCAGTATTCTTCTTCCTTATTTTGTTAAATGGTTCCACAAGGTTGCTATATCACAGTAGATATCTGTTATAGAAATTGGCTAATCCTAAAAAAGATTCTCTTTTATTTTTGGGGGCAGCTATTTCTGATATCTTATTAATGAGTTTATCATCTTGTGATATACTTTAGATATTTGATATCCTAGATACAAAATTTTTTCACAATTAAACTCACATTTATCATGATTGTCATACCCATGTTATTTAAATTTCTCAAAACTTGCTCCCTTTTACTTTTGAGCTCTTCTTTACTGGAGAAACTTATGCCAATGTCGTCCTGATATACAATAATATTTTTAATCCCCTCTAAAATGATTTTCAATGGCTTTTTAGAAAAGGTGACTTGACGTTTTTATTTCCAACAGCAGACAAGTCCATCTTATTAATCTACTAAGGGTGTTTGTTGCGGTGACTTCTTGAAACTTGCTATCAATTTTTATCTGATTATGTGCTGACTTAAAGTCAACTTTAGCGAAATATTTCATGCCAGCAAACCGATGGCACACTGTTTCAATGTTTGCCAATGGGAATAAATCTGAACAGATCTGGTTATTCATGTCCAGCTTATAATTGCCACAAATTCTTAAAACTCCATTGGGCTTGTGTATCACCACAATGGGTGAAGCCCAATTGCTACTATGCTGGTTGACTTTTTCTAATATTCCTTGTTCCACCATTTTGTTCAGCTTAGCAACCACCAAGGGTAGCATGTGAACAAGAACTTTTGGGGCTTGAAAATACACAAGTTGACTGCTTTCTTTAAACTGAATATTTATCTCATATCCCCTTAATAATCCAACATCCAGTCCTACAGACTTCATAGAATTTATCAGCTTCAATGTATCCACTCTTAACACATAAATTCCTAAAAGACCATGGCTTTTGATGTTTTCCATCACTATGATGGATATTATCTCGAATCTATTTTTTGTCTCAAAATGCCTTCAAAGCATCCTAAAATTATGATGATTAACCTATTGAACTGTTTCAACTGGAGATTACTTTTCTTTAACTTTGGTCTACCGATTCTTTCCTCAAAATTCCTCAGTATCAATGTAACATCACTTCCAGTGTCTACCTGCATTAGTAAAGTAAATCCTTTCAACTTTACCATTTCCTTACTTTTATCTCAAATACTTCTGTACTTTCAATCAGAGGATGTATATTTTCTACCTTTTCCATTTGCTTTTCATATGTGCATATTGTCTGGAAATGGTTCCTCTTTTTACACTTATTTTTGCTTTTTTCATGTTCCTTATTGCAATATCTGTATACAAGTAAGCTTCTAGTAGCACTGAAAGTCTTCATGCTGCCTTTCAGAGGCATTAAATTTTTGAATCAATTCCAATTGTTGTAAGAACTCCATGCATGTTTCCAGATTCACATTATGAACTTGAAGCCACTCTAGAATTTTATGCGCATATGGGATGTCAAACATTCCTTCAATAAGTCTTAGCAAAATTAGCTTGTCTTTGATAGACATTTGTTTCAAACACATTCTTTCAAACTCACAATATCTCAACGTTTCTTTTAATTGCTGTACATATCACATAATAGTTTCGTCCTGTCTGTCTACTTTTGAGAAATTTAGTTCTTTCCCCTATAACAAATCTTTTTTTTGGTTGTATATTTGCTTTTATGATGGCAGCAATTTTTTCATATGCTAAATCTTTCAACACTTTGAAATAGACAATGATGGAGATTTTTTTATGGCCTCACACCCCACTGAAGCCAAAAACAAATCCGTAACTTCATTTTCTCCTCCACTAGCTTTGGTGTCCTTTAAGTTTTCACTCTCACCAATGCTGCAAAACACTTAAACCAGGTTTTTACATATTCCGGATCATCCATTGTAGTTAAGTAACCGATTGGTGACACCATATTATTATGATAGGCATTCTCTCTGACAAGAGAAGATAACTCTCTGGTAGGTATAGTGATACTACCTTTTACACAGTACCTTATTTACATATCACTACAACAGTAATAAGGCAAAAAGTTCACAAACTAAGAATTAGTATTGATACACAAGAGTGGATTAGGATTAAGAAACATTGTGTTCTAGCTTCAAGACAAGACAGACCAAGACTGAGTCAGATGAAACCAAGAAGTGGCCAATCTTATTGGGTAGGAAGAAATTGGGGAGGGAGGAAATATTTTGTAGTCATTCCTAAACTAGATTAGAACCAACACTTTATCAACTTTATTCTCCCCAAAATAAAGTGCAATTGAATTTTATTCAATTATCTATTCACCATTATTTGCAATATCTTGTTGCCACTTATCGGACAACTCTTTGATAACTTTTCAGTAAAATTCCACAGGTTTTAATTTGAAAAATCTTTGATAAACTATTTCGTTTTGATTAGAGAAACTTTCCTCCATTTTGTAGTAGTAATAAGCAGTTGGTTCAACAAGGTCAGGTGAATATAACAGATGGAGTAAAACAGGCCAACTAAATCCACAAATTTTCTCTTGTGTTATTGTTATGGGGACCTACCTTCATGGACAAAATAGACTCGTCTTATGACTATATTATGCCTCGCAAGAGGACTGTAGACAGGTGACGAGATTGACGACTGTACTTTGCCGTCAGATGGACATGTAACACTTCTGTATGTGTTCATTTTGTTAATAATACGTTTTCACTGAATTGCTGAGTTCAAGTTTTCTTTCGGACCTCTTCTGGGTTCACAACATTTATGGGCACCAAATTCAATTTAAAACTGATCTCAGAATTTGCTGTCCATGGTGGAGTGGGTGGAGTGTTTGCAGTGTAACACTAGTTGTGAGAGATATGACCAAAAGCTGGTACACAGAAAACTCTCCACTTATTCCACCACAAATGAGGTATATAGAACTGTTCTGATGGCCCTTGTTTGACTCCTGTTTCTGATTAGTAAATATAACATATATACACCATAACAACAAAGTGAAACATTTATACATATATTGAAGGATTTGGTTGAACTATTTTGGTAGATATATGAAAGTTCTTGTAGTATAGCTGTTAGTAAATGTTCTGATTTTGATGTTTGTCTTGGTGAATGAATAAATTGTTTGCAAGTGATAAGTTTTATCATTAAAAGGTAATATTAAACTGGAGAAAGTGATATGTGCGTAAGACTTATCTGTGGTCTTCAGTTCCTGGAGCTGCTCAATTCCACGTGCTCTCTTTTTGAGTGATTGATGAAAAAGAGAAAAATCTTTAAATTTCCCATAAGTAGGGTGGTTTCCTTTTTTCTATGGAATCATGGGAATTTTTTTTTTTTTTTTATTTCTCATGATTGTGAGATCACTACAGGTATTTACTCTACATTTATTTATCCACATCCTGGGTATGATGATAAACTACATCCAGCAACACTGATTGGGGGATTAGAGGTTTTGAGAAACATGGAACCACCTCTTAACTGCTGCTGTTCTGAGGTTCACACTGAAATGGTGTGGTAGCACCTGTTAGGGTCCCAGCTATGGGCAAATAGTGAACCCCCAAACAAAAATCAACAGTCCATTTTTATAATAAAATGACCAACAATACATTTTTATAGCAAATTGACAATCAATGCAACACTAAAAAAATTTAAAAAATACATTTTTATAGTAAAATTGCCAACAATACATTTTTGTAGTGAAATTAGCAGCAATGCATTTCATGATCTACAAAATATTGCATCTACAAAATATGTATCTGAAAGTATACAAAATATTGCATCTACAAAATATGTATCTGAAAGTATACAAAATATTGCATCTACAAAATATGTATCTGAAAGTATACAAAATATTGCATCTACAAAATATGTATCTGAAAGTTTTTGCATCTAAAAATAACCCATAGAAAGGAAAAATTATGATAAAATATTTAGCCAAATAAATAGAATATGCCACTAACCAACCAACCAACTTCCTGATTTATCAAAAAGATAAATTGCCAAGTTGTTCAAAACCTATTTTTCTATCTCTTTATTTTACAGACTTGCTATATCATAACAATCTGCCCAGTTTATCATGAAAAAGCAACAAGAGAAAATGTGGTTCAATACAGTTTCTCATTGTTTCTTTAATAAAGTCCAACAGAGATTAATTTGATGATCATTTTGTTCAAGATCATCTTATAAAAATGCTAGCAGAGCAACCTGCCACTGCTTATGTATATCAAAATAACACAGTTTTCTTATTTGGATTTTCTGATGAATCTTAATTCTTAAGTTAATGATTGAATAAACTGATGGTTAGTTCTATGGCAATAGAATATCTGTAGAAATTCCCCTATCATATTGTTAAATATTTAACAACTTTAACAAAATATTGCAATAATAATCATAAATATGAATGCTGGTTATTCTTTTAAGAAGTTTGTACACAGGAAGACGGGTAATTCAGGCAGCATTCAGAGATTTTGATGGTGTGTTCTTCGGCCTACCAGTGTTGTACATCTGTAGTCCCACTGTTGGCTTTACCTGTCTTGGAACTATTAAAGATTTGCTCCATACCATTCTCAAAGATGGTTATGTTCCACACTAGTTCAAACAAAAAGTTAAGAAGGAAGCCCTTACCAATACTGGAAAGAATAATAACAATGGACTTGAGGAACCTATTTTCCTGAAAAAAACTGTTTTTGGAGAAAGTGTTTATAAATTTAAACCAAAAAGAGTTCCAGCTGCTCAATCAATAAATGCTGAATATTTCCAGTTAAAGAAACAGTTAATATTACCATTAGAAATGAGGAGAACAGATACAACGGCCCAATAACCAGGGGGTGTTACCGACTGCTTGGTCAATGAATATTTCCATATGAGAAAATGGCTAATATTAACATTACCATGAGAGATGATGTGAACAGATACTACAGTTTGATCCCAGCCCAATAAACAGGGAGTAGCATTGTCTGCTTGGTCAATGAATGCTAAAGGTGTCCTTATAAGAAAATGGCTAATATTACCATTATTATTAGAAATGAGGAGAACAGATACTACAGTTTGATCTCAGCCCAACGACCAGGGAATGTTCCTTGAATCGCATTTGAGCAGAAACACAATTGAGAGATAAAATGTAGTTTGTCTGCCTGAGGGCAGGTATTACACTTTGATCTCAGCCAGTTGGCCAAGGAAAAGCATAACTTTAGTAGCATTGTTTGGTCAATGAATACTGAATGTTTCCATATAAGGAAATGGCTTTATAATATTACCATTGGAAATGGGGAGAACAGATACTACACTTTGATCTCAGTCTGATGGCCATGGTGTGAAGAAAAGCCTAACTCAAGTTGTAATGGCTGCTCTGTCAATGATTGCCAAATGTTTCTTTATAAGGAAACGGCTAATATTACTATTACCATTTTTTGTGATATCAACAAACACTCGTTCCACTTTTGTAATGTCAATGAATACTCGTTGTCACTTTCATAATGCTCATTGTAGTAGAGACTTTGTAATCGCAGATACAACTATAGTAACGCTGTTGAACACTACTGGTGTTAGATATCCAAATAACACTTGCACTAATAGTACTTGCTTGATAATACTTGCTCGAATAGTAACCACCAAATAGTGATCTGAATAGTAATCTGTATTGTGATCACTATAGAGAAATAGTAAAGTGAATAGTATAGAGTAGAAATAGTGATCCATATAGTAATAGAGAATAGAATAGAAATAGTGATCAATTAGACACCATGCCAATTTCCATATATAGATTTCTATTACCATCACATGATCTAGTTATTCAAAATGGGATTGTCTGAGTTTTCTCTCTGGTGATTTGTGTTCAAACTACAGTGTTGGCAGCAATACTTTATTCCTATATAACACCATTACAAAGAGAACAGATACAACACTTTGATCTCAGATGGCCAGAGAGTGAAGAAAAATGTAATTTGAACAGCAATTGATGTTAAAAAGCCTTCAGTGTAACTTTCGGCATTTGTAGTAATTCTTCTAGGCTCAGGAGTGTTTGCTATGATTGAGTTTGCAGTAACACGGTTTGGTGGTCTGGCATGTAAACTATGTGACCTACCCAGCACAGAAAAAAGTGTTGGGTACATTAGTGACTTATAGTGTTTTTCTTTAAAGTGACACAGTAATCCTTCCCACATTAAACTGGTATGACAAGTGGTCATCAAAGAATGCCATAAGCCTTTGTTCCATTTGGGAAAACTGTCCAGTTCAAATCCTGGAGACAAAAAAGAGTAAACATTTTAAAGAATAAATGATGCAATAAAAAAAAAAATGACACTTTTAAATGTGAAATTTATTTGATTGCAAGAAAAATACAAAAAAAAAGTGAACACATGAGTATTTATACCAGAAATAAAAGAATAGAAAAATAAAGTAAACTCTTTATTTAAATATGCAGAGATTTACAACTTTCATTTGACTCTTACGGCAATAGGGCAAGTTGATTTTGGAATTGTTGTATTACATTCAAATTGAAAGTTGGGGTTTGACATCATAAATAACAACACAAAATATTTTTTATCAAATTGTTACCATTTTTTGAGAAGACAAGTTTAAAAATTAAGTTTAGGTTCAATATTATAGCATTGAAATTTAATTCAGATGATCCATGAAAGCCTTATGGCACATACTTATAAAATTTATAATTTCCTGAAGCTTTACAAATTATATATAGACAAGATGCATGACACAAACACATTACTAAATCATTGTGTCATCAAAATAAGACCTTCATTTACTTCAAAGGAAAATTATATTGAATAATTTAGTTATATTATGATGTAGTATGTTATACAGTGCAGTAGTTTTAGTGTGATTCTCAATAAACAATGCAAATTTAAAACATTTTGTCTTATAATTTGTGCCCGGCGGTATTATGGTGTTATATAGACCTTTAGCTATTTATATATGGTGGTATGGTGTTATATAGACCTTTAGCTATTTTTTGCTTTTATTAAATACTAGTAGTAGAGCCCGGCGTTGCCCGAGGATGTAACAGTAAGAGATAGATGAAATATCGACCATCATAAAGACTGAAAAATAAAATTGACAAAGATTATTGTTTAAGGTTGACAGACATGCATGTCTTAATTAGCTTTTTTTTGTTTCGTTTTTTTCTTTTTTTTTTTTTACGAATAAGTCAAACTCAAACTCAAACAAAAACATTGTTTTCAAAACGTTATGAGTCTACCGATTGAATAGAATTTTATTATAAACAATTGTCTTGTAAATGGAATTGTTAAAGCATTCTGAATGTAAAAATAAAGAAAAAAGTGTGCAAGATAATAAGAAACACTACCTACCAAAAAAAAAGTGAAGTTTTGTTGAAATCAGTTGAAAAATGTAGGAAATCCGATCCCATATATAAATGAACACACACACAAACAACCTGGGTTTTATAAGTATAACTTGATATGAGTTGTCCCCCTTTCATTCCCAACAGCGATGCCTTTTAATCGTGTTTTCAAATTGATTTCGTGCAAAAGCAAATGTGTTTTTCCAATTTTTGGCACTGTCAAAACCACCGCAAGGTAATTTTACATAGTCCTGTGAAGTTTTGTTGAAATCGGTTGAAAAATGTAGGAAATCCAATCCAATATATAAACGTACAGACACACACACACACACACAACCTGGGTTTTATAATAAGTATGATGATCTAACCAATCTTATTCACTGAGTAGCCATTTTTGTAATCTTTTACAAGTTTTTTATACAGTTTATTACTTATCGACTACAGTTAAAAAAAAAAATTGCATATTTTGCTTGTGGTGATTCATAATTAGAATTCTGGTTTAAATATATTTTCCATTCAATGTATCTAATACAAAAAATATGAAATTTATTTGGATTTATTCTTGAAATAGTAAAATTTTGAAGACAATTTGTAAGCCAAAACTTGTATAAATTAGGTATTTCTGTACATTTGTTTTCAGATGATCTTTAAAACTAAATTGGCTCAAAAATAGGTAAAAGCTATGAATCTAATTTTTGTTGTCAGTTCTTATCACATAAAACTACGGCTTTAAGAATTGAATGGTTTCAAAATTATCACAGTTTACATTTATTAGGAAATCTTGATAATACATAAAAGCCAGTATCTGTTGTTTTATAAAGCACAAAACATGTCAGTCTTGTTTATCTTGAAGAATGTAGACTGGATATGTCTTAAGTTATTTTGCAGACATAATCTCCAAATATGTCTGAATAAAATGGTACAAAAAAGAATCTTGATAATACATAAAAGCCAGTATCTGTTGTTTTATAAAGCACAAAACATGTCAGTCTTGTTTATCTTGAAGAATGTAGACTGGATATGTCTTAAGTTATTTTGCAGACATAATCTCCAAATATGTCTGAATAAAATGGTACAAAAAAGAAAAATTAATTTTTTTTTCTTCCTTTTAATCAATTCACTCCAAGCAAGGCAATAATGCCACTAAGACACAAAGGGCTACTGAGAGAGAAAGAAAATGGAAAGAGTTTTGAAAGAAATGGAAACCCATTCATAATACCAGAAACAAGTGATAAAACTCCACTCCTGTTCAAAACACCAGGGAGGAATGTGAACCAGATAATAGGAAAACCTATTTACTCCTATTAACCTCCAGCTTTCTTCATTACTTCTCTTTCCAATGCATTCTTTGGCGATGTCTCTCAATTACAATATTCTTTATTGTTAATTTCACTCAAAGTTGTTTTTG
This sequence comes from Acanthosepion pharaonis, assembly GCA_903632075.3. Taxonomy (NCBI): domain Eukaryota; kingdom Metazoa; phylum Mollusca; class Cephalopoda; order Sepiida; family Sepiidae; genus Acanthosepion; species Acanthosepion pharaonis. The sequence continues at coordinate 685,146 of CAHIKZ030000612.1, read as the reverse complement.
TTGCCATAGCAGGATATGACAACACAACTATGAAATTAAAATTCAGAAATCAGAGTCTCTTTCATAAACATTTTATAGAGCAACTGTAGTCACATACAGTGTGATAAAGTTTAAACTTTTTATTCCCGTTTTATTGTCCTCATCTTTGTTGTTGTTATCACAATATTTCAGCTGGTGTGCCCTCCAGGCTTCGTCACGTGTATATCAATCTGGGTAACCTACAGGGAATTCTGAACTGGACCCTTTTGTTTAATCAACAGGGAAGACCTTGTTCCACTGCTAACGTCTAGGGATATCTCATCTAGTTCATTTATCTTGTGATAACAAATATAAAATTTACATTTCAGGTAACATGAAAATAAATAGTATAAAAAATTTGTGACATTTGAACCCTTTCCAGGTAGACCAGCTGGCTGTGACTGACCATATTTCTTTTTCCTAACTGAATCCAATAACACCAATTGGGCATAGAGGCGTATATGCTACTAAATCAACCTGATTAACATAGTAGCTTTCATGCTTGGCAACATGCTTCAAAATTACTCTTGCCTCTTTAATAAATGTGTGACACTATGTGACACTGGTAAAAGGAAACAATTTAGAATATGAACTGGCATAAATGAAAAGGGTTAACACTACGTAATAACAAACTGAAAGAGAGAAGAAAAGACAGACCTGAAAAGAATGACTTTATTGGTTTTGGAAAAAGATATTATGAAAGGACCATCTGGAAAATTTAAACCCACAAAGTCTAAGGAGGAATAGAGTAGATACATTCAAAGTCAGTTGAAAATTTTGGAAACAGAAGCAGAAATGGAGAAATTGATTTATGTCTGCTTACTAAAATGGATGTTCAGAAAACACATCTCATGATTGCTAGATGAAAGAAGAAGTCAATTTAGATATAATATTTGGCAATTTTGAAGATGAAGGTAGAAACAAGAAACTGATTTATGCCTGTCTCTCAAAGAGTGGAAATGTAAAGAAATCGAGAAATAAGATTTTTTGAGATAAGAAACAAATGTGTAAGGTTCATAAGTACAATTAAGTGAACAAGATATGAAGACAAATATTGCTATTAGTGGGTCAAAAAAAGACAGCTAGTAAATTTCTGATTGCATAAACAAGACCAGAGACTGAGAAAAATTTGTTGTTGAAAATTAAAGATAATTGCAATTAATGACTAAAAGTCAAGACTGCCTTTTCACCTACACAGTTTAAAAATCAGATTTGTCAAAAAGACAGCTGAGGTGGCAGGCTTAGATGAGATACTAAGAGAGACAGAGGAATTATCTACACCCATTTGGAAGTAATGGTGCAAGGAATAAATAAAAGAAGGAATGAGTTGTATGGGCAGGCCAATACCTGCAACTATTACCAGGAAGAAGGAGGAGAGATAATTAATATTGCAAATCAGACAACAAAGAATTCTTGTTCAAATCAATACAGATTCGCAAACACTGTCAGCCCTCACTCTGGTCTTTAGTCAAAACCAATATAAGCAGTGCTTAAGTCACCAGGCAGACAGGCAAAGAGAGAAATGAGAGACACTGGTGTAGGGCAGACAAAGGTGGTACTGAGATTCATGTGACTTGCTGCCAAGAGAATCCCTAACTTTGATCCCTTTTCAAAGAATTAGCACTGATAAACAAAATGTCACTAAAGAGATTTTAGTGGAAAGGGTTAATTTTTGTTATATCAAAAACTACATAAACGAAATGGAAATTAACCTGAAGAATTTTATTCATTTTTTATTTTGTCTCTTTTATTTTTTCCCATCATAGCACAGCTAACTGTGGTTCAAATCAGTGCTACAGTTACTGATGATAATCAATCCCTATCCCTATTTAAAAAACAGAACATGGGCAGAACAAGGTGTGGACTGAGGCGGACAGTGACTCGTGATCATTGACTTGTGACAGTATCAAATAGTGTAGGATTGACTCTACAATCAACTTATTGTCTAACAACACTGAGAACAAAGACATCTGGTATAGGTGGCTTGTGGCAAGGGTCAGATCATTTGGTCACTGATGACCAGGCTGACCTAGAATTGACCAAGATATGATGTGTCATAGATGAAGAGAAGGTATGCTTATTAAAATTTTGAAAATTAAAAACCACCCACACTTTATTTGTATTTCTAGAATGAGGAATAGGAAATCTGAGTGTCAAGCTGCCAGGACAGGCCATGTGTCTTCTGCAGTATGGGTTCTTGAGTAGCCCTTTAAGCTAGACCTTGAAGGTAGCAGCCACAAAAAAAAAAAGGCTGAATAGGGCTCGCTCAGCATTTTTATGAGTTTTAGAACTTCCCGTTGTACCCTACTATTTATTACATTGCTGCTGCTGCTGAATCAATCAAAATAAGGAAGCCCTCACATGTCACAATAGCCAAGAAGTGAGATAGTCTCTATATCAGTGACTAAGCAAGTAAAATTATCAGGAAAAATTCAACACTATTAAATAGATAGAGACTGCAGTAATTGTAAAACCTCTGCATTTACTCACTCAAAGCTTTTTTTTACAAGTGATCTTAGGAAGCGGTTATATACAGCTAAGAGTTTAGATATTTCTGAACAGGCATCTATTAAACAAATTTTGCAGTTATCTTTAAAAAAAAAAATCGTTATAATTCTTAAATTTAAATAGACTTTTCACATAAATTTATTTTTTAAAAACATTTAAGAACAATCAAATTTCATCACGTAAATATAAATAAAACAGTAATGAAAACCTAGTTATGAAAAAGTAGTACATTTTTTGGAGAGGAGGGGGGAACCTGAAATGAAAAAAAATGACGTCAGGATCATAGAGTCATTGTAAATACCATGATTCTTTCATTAGCTGTATAGTATATGCTTCACCAGAGCTACATATGGTTTTTGAATTCAGAGTTGTCCTTCTCCTAGACTGGTTGCCACCCAAGACTGAAGACCCTAGTCTGTCCTTCTATTTACCCATAGTTGGAGATTTTGAATTAATTCCTTCCATATATTGGGGTTGAAAGTTGGAGAGGCACTTATTCATGTATAGTATGTCTTGGGCAAGTAGTCCTAGTAGAGGCCAGCCCTTACCAGGTCAAACCACAGCCTGATGGCTTGTCTTGATCAGATATATGTGGCTGTTGATTCCATCTGGGAAAGCCTCCACCTTAGCTATTGACTTCAGTCTAGGAAGCCTCACCCCACCCACCTCAATGAGACCATGTCACCACCACACTGGGTGAATACTTAGTTATGGAGTCCATCTTCTCCATTATGCTAGATAATTGTTGACCATACAATCAATGTAATCAGAGACATTGTAAACTGCACAATTCTTTTATTAGCTGCATAGTATGTACCTTGCCAGGGCTAAATACTGTTTTAGAATTCAGAGTTGTCCTTCTCCTAGATGAGTTGCCACTCAAAGAGCTCAGTTTGCACCACCATCCACACATAGCTAAAGGAAGAAGAGATGGATTCACACCTTTCACAAGGATATTTGTACTTAAGTGACTGTAATGACCCTGACTGGAACTTGAACTCGGCTCCCTGCCTCCTCAATCTGAGCCACTATCCATTACCATAATCTACATTTTTCTTTGAAGTTCTTGAACTACTGCAAGCCAAAATTAAAAATCTTCCAGTGGAATGATGAGATTTGAGATCAAACATGAGTTGCCATGATACAGTATCAGTTGGATATGCTACAAGCTTTACTATAAAGTCAACTCTCCAAGTCTTTGTTCACCACTGCAGAAGCCAGGTATTGAACTCACAATTCTTTGAGGCAAGATACTGGAGGACATCACTGTATGAATTTTTGGGACTTTAAACTTAATGTCTCAAAAATCATTGTTTTACCAGAGCTCATATTGCAGTTTTTGTTATTATTGCTTTTCTCTAGCACTCCGTATTACTGGTGCCCATATTGTATTCATTTCTATGCTTGGCCAGCTTAGATTTTTGTGGCCTAGCATATGTGCTGATTCCTTAAGTTTCCATATTTTCCAGTGATGTTTTCTGTCTATTATTTCAACCTCATCCCACAGGGAGCAGCAATTTCCCTTTGCCCTATATATCTGGTCAGCTACGCCTGATTTTTCTATTTCTCCTTGTGTTACTGCTTTACGAAGTTCTTGCAGTCTTACCTTACCGGGGTGGCCTGTTTCACCCTTCCTTTCTTACCACAGTTGCATGGGATGGTGTACACAGTCCTTAGTCATGTTCTTTTCTGGTGGTGGGGGGGTCTTACTTGGAAGAAGTATCTGTGAAGTGTTGAACCACTTTTGAAAGTCATCCTGATGTTATATGGAACACAGATCTGTATTTTTTCAAATAATCCCTTTATATAGGGTAGACAGACTGTTTTCCAAGTGTTATTATCCTCTTGTACCATTCTATCCCACTTCGTTGGAGCTGCTGTCATGTACCCAGGATAGTTGTTATGTTGTAGGGTTATAGCGACCATTTCGTGTTCATATGTCTCTGAGTCGCTACTTAGGACTTTTGACCAATATTGTAGGCAGTGGACAATCCCTTTCTTTACACTGTATGGGTGGTGGGACTTGAAGTTGAGGTATTGTCCAGTAAATGTTTGCTTGTGGTATACAGATGTCTTGAACCCATGCTCTGTTCAGGATATTAGTACATCCAAGAAGGCAAATTTGTTGTTTTCTCTCTCCGTTGTGAACTGTATTGATGATCTTATTGAGTTCACATGGTCCAGAATGTAGCTGGACCTCTTCCTGGTGTGGCCAGTGTATGAAGGTCTCCTCTACATATCTCAGCTTTAGGACTGGCTTTAACGACATAGATTGTAATGCCATTTCTTTGTGAATATGGCAACAAAGATGAGGACAACAATGTAAATAGTGTAAATAAATACCCAACTGTTGATAAGTTTTATTGAAGATCAACTCTAATCTATATATGAGTTACAGATCAGATATATGTGGCTGTTGGTTCCATCTGGGAAAGCCTTCACCTTAGCTATTGACTTCAGTCTAGGAAGCCTCACCCCACCCACACTGGGTGAATACTTAGCTATGGAGTCCGTCTTCTCCATTATGCTAGATAATTGTTGACCATACAATCAATGTAATCAGAGACATTGTAAACTGCACAATTCTTTTATTAGCTGCATAGTATGTACCTATGATCTTTGATAAAACCTTTCAACAGCAGGCTATTTGCCAAAAGAGAACCTGAAATAGATGGCTAAAAAGCTCAATAATAAGAACCAAATTATTCCATTTGATAATATAACTTTAAAATAGGCATTTACTGATGTTAAAAATGAAAGCATATTTGTTAAGTTCTTACAATTATTAGCAACATGACTTTTTTCGTGATTTTACTAGAAGACTCACATCCTAGGTATCTCCCTTGCCTTTGTAAGGCAAGGGAGGTAATTAGTCAAAAAAAAAAAAATGCAGATGAAAAACTAGTTGGTATATAATACAGGGTGCAACAGAAATACCTCCCAAATATACCTTCTACATATGAGGGTTGTTCTAAGCCTCATCCAAAAGGTGTTGGAGAAATGAGTTTTTCATTATTTTTTTCAATATCATCTCCCTTGACATCAATGCACTTGGTCCAACAATGCTTAAGTATTTCAACCTTATCACAGAAGAAGGTGTCATCCTGGTTCTCCAAAACCTCCTCCACAGCACATAAGATCTCATCATTGTTTCCAAAATGGCAATCACGCAGGTGGGATTGAGTTTAGGAAACAGGAAGAACTCAGATGGAGCTACGTCCAGCAAATAAGTGGGCAGGGGTAGCAATTCAAAGCCACAGTTAGTTGATTCAGCTTCTGCAATCTGAGGAGTCTGAATGGACGTGTTATCCTGGAGCAAGAGCACACCTGCCCTCAGCTTCCTTCTATGTTTCAACTTGATTGTTTCCTTCAGTTATCATAATTCTTATGTATAGTAATGTTTGCTAATAGTTTTCCTCTTTTTCTGGTAATCTATCATGAATATGCCTTTAGAATCCCCCCAAAACAGAAACTGTCACCTTGCCAACTGATGCTGCCTGATTGAACTTCTTCCGATGTGGAGAACCAAAGTCTTTCCACTGTTTGCTATGAATCTTTGATTCACATTCGAAGTGGTAAACCAAGGTTTCATCTTGAGTTACTAATCTGTGATGGAAATTTTATGGTTCATCCTGGAAACAAGTCAGAAGTGTCCTGGAAATGTCAACCCTTTTCATCTTCTGCCTTGGTTTCAGCATTCTTGGGGCCCATCTTGCAGACAGCTTGCTCATCCTCAAGATCTCAGTCAAAACAATATGAACTGAATCAGAACTAATGCCTATGGAGTTAGCTATCTGCTGGACAGTAAGATGTCTGTCATCCCAAACCATACAGTGAATGGCATCAACTTGTTCATAAGTGGTTGATGTTTTTGAATGACTTGACCGAGGGTCATTTTGTGTCCTGTCCCAGCCCCGCTTAAATTCTGCAGCCCGCTTCTTTGCAGTTGCATAAGGAGTGTCGTCAGCAAATGTTTGTACCATGTCTTCATGGATTTTCTTGGGTGTCATACCTTTCTTTTGCAGATATTTTATGACCGCTCTGGCCTCTGTCTTGTACATTTTTAGATTTGTAGTACACGTCTCATCTGCACAAAAATTAAGATTGAAATCTGAATTAGTTTTTCTAATTTTATAAGAAGTGGTAGCATGTTGCCACAACAAAAATGTTTAGTTCTTTTTGAATGATCCTTGTAACTATTGCATCAATAGTTTTACTATTGATGCAATGATGCCTTATCTAATAATATCTTACCATTATGTGGGAGGTATTTCTGCTGCATCTTGTCTAATACTATCTCTGTTCCATAACAGTAATAATGAAATTAACTGTTTCTATTTAGGGAACATTTGGCATTCATTGACCAAATAGTTAATGTTACTGTTGGTTGATATTTATAATTTATAAAATCTTTCTCTTAAAAAAATTCTTCAAAAGAATAGGATTCACTACTGTTATTGCTAATTTCTAGTATTGATGGGAGTTTTCTGCCAAGTCTTTTGTTTAAGTTTAGTGTTATAAACTTGAGCACGGTATTACAAGAGAACAAATGAAAGAACAAGTAAGGCAAAAAAGAGAAGGAGACAAGAATTGTTAATATAAAATTCTTTGTATTGATGATACAGAGGATATGAGTGGAATGTCTCTTTGTGGGTAAAGAAAGCAACTTGGAGGAAGAGTATAATTGGTAGGCCTTGGAGTTGATGCGTGTGTTGTTATGGTTCACCAAGGTCACTGGTGGTGATGTTGACAGCTTGCCTGTTCATTACAACTCTGTTAACAGCATCATTGGCAGTGTTCTTAAAAGCAGATAGGGTGGATCATGACTATTTTTTCATGTTTTTTCTTTGGCAGCAATGTTTGTCAGTGATTAGCTCCTTTTATATTATATTTTATATCTTTTTTTTAGGGATTTGTTTTGTGAGCTGGACGTGATACTTGGAGTAGCTGTGCAGAGGACAAATTTTTTTTTAGTTTTTCTTTCTTAGTGTTCACATCCAGTCAACATGTAAAGTGAATTGGAAAGAGATCTAATAACAAGATATCTGGAAGTGAATTGGAAAGAGATCTAAATGGAGTATAACAGTATGTAAAGTAACATCTTAATTATGACATTATTGTTCTTTCTAGTTACATATACTACCCGTTTTAGTTATTGCTGCTATTGGAAGTCTTCAAGTGATGTGATTTTTCTGTTACATTTAGTGTATGAAATATATATGCAAAAGTAACAACTATTATGGGACTGAGATACTATTATGCTTTCAGCTTTATAGAGACAGTAGAAACAACTTTTTTCTATTTTTTTTATTTGGTCGAGTTAGCTCAGACAATCAGGAGTCTATATCATGCCAACCATCTTGGTCCTGTATCAAGGTCACAATGTCATTAGGGAGGCATTCTGTGTCATAACATAGGCAGTCAATGTAGGTAACTGCTGGGTGATCAATCTATCTTGCTCCATGGCTAAGTGTCCAGACCAGTAGATCACTCATGATGTCTTGTTTTGCTCATCAGCAGTATCCTGCAAAATGCATTCCGTGTTCGTGTAAGTTTGTAGAAATATCAGGGATGGGTCCATAGAGTTGTGATTTAGATGTATGTTGTCTCTCAGCATTCGAGTGTAGGTTCCATCAAGCTTAGACTCCAGGGTTTCAATTAATGTCCAGGCAATTAAGACCACCTCTACAGTTGCTCAAAAGAATCTCTGCTTGAGGTTGTCTGGCAGATCATATTTCTGGATTACATCCATTTTATTCAAGGTGAACCAGGCTTTAGCTATGAGAATTTTTTTTACATCTTTTTCAGTAGAATCTTTTCGCTTCCTAGGTATGTCAAAAATTCGACAGATTTTTTTCATTCACCTGAGACAGGTTGCATTGAGCCTTTCTGGTTGAAACCTATGAATAGAGGCATTGACATATAGTCCAACATTGTTGTCAGTATTTTCTAGATGGAGGAAAAATGTGGCATTGGTAATGGTGTCTGCAGTGATAGCTCAGTCAAATTCAAGTTAATAATTTCATGACTTAATAACAATAGAAAGCTGATCCCTCAATTTATGTCCAATAGAATATTTTATTAATAGCATTTTAAGCATTCTGTCAAAAATTATGGCATCTTTTCTGAAGTCCTTTCTATTATTGAAAGAGTTGGAATTTCATAGACACATAATAAAGAAAGGAGGTTTGGAAAAATTGACACTCACAGGACACATTGAAGGCAAGATAAATTGATTTGTTTTTTAAGGTTTTAAATAACTTTTTGTAGGTTGTTTAAAGCCATAAAATATTTTTAGATTATATATAAGAATTCTTTTGGTGATAATGATTTATATCTTTTTCTGTAGAATTTATCTCACTTTCTAGGTAAGTAAAAGATTCAACAGATTTGATTGATTCACCTGAGACAGTTTGTATTGAGCCTTGCAGGTTGAAGCCTATGAATTCAGTTTCAGTGGCATCGACAAAGTTTTTTGATTTAATAAAAAGATGAAATTAAATGTTTTTATGAGAAATCAATAAAACGGAGGATAAATAATTATAGATTTTAATTGCAAAATATCTGTTTTCATAAATTTCTCTTTTATAAAATTATTTTTTTGTAATTATATGGTTGACAGTGACAACAATAAGACTTATTACAGACCAAACCATCACAATCCATATCCATATTTGGTGTCTAAAATAAGACTTTTGTTTCTCTGGCATTTGGTTATTTATCAGCAAAATGTCTTTTCTGGCATAATACACCAACATTGACGGAATAATGTATTGTATAGCGGCACCAGCATAAGAACCTGTTATACCGACTAAAAAGTCAACCCTGTCCGTAACCAGCGCAATGCTTAGTGGTGGAAGTAAAGCCAGGAGGGGGAAGACAATTCTGTCAACAAACCAAGAAAATGGACGGTTTTTGTTAAAGAAGAGGGTTTTTAAATTATTACGAAGAGTGACTGCAATAATTGGAAAGTTGGAACTGAGAGTGAAAACGGGGAACAGCACGAGAAAATACTCAATAAATTTGATGTTAGTGATTGCTGTTTTGGAATCCTCACATGGATTTGGAAGAAAGTTCAGTGTATAAACATCTTCAATGTGCTGGAAAGCAAAAATGCCTGTGAATGATAACAATGCATAGAAAATTAAAGCAAGGATATAGTCGCCGGTAAAGAGACGAAAAATATGTGATTTATTTTGATTGGTGTCACTAACGAGGTAGAGAATGGTGACACATAAACGAATAGACGACACTCCAAACAGACTGGGAATTTCAGTAAAATCGGCAGTAGCAGGTTTTCCTTTCCCTTCACCTTTGGACAAACGAAGTAGGGCAAGAACTATCATGATGATAAATGCTGGAAAAAAAACAAAAAGAAAAAACAATGAAATAAAGTTAAATGGTAAATAAATATAATAAAATCTAGAAAATAAAGTTTTCAAGAAAATTATACACATTTTGTTTGTGAGAGAACTTTGCTAAATAAAGGATATTCCAATAATCTGAACTGATTTTAAATGTGAATTAAGTCTAATGATTATTTTTTTTTCTTTCAGATTTGGCAGACATTTAAGTGCTATTATTTTTCACACATAATTGCCATGACTCAAATAACATGATCCAATATAAAAATAAATAAATTTTCACCAATGATTTATATACTGCTGACTTTGATCCTTCTTAATGAAACATCCTTATATATAATCCTTCTTAATGAAACACCCTTTATATTTTATGGTTTATAACAGGAAGGGGGGGGCAACTAAAAATAAGAACTAAATGAGATATCCTGAGAAATGGGCAGAACAAGAACAATCTTCCCCTGGAGCTCAAATAAAGGGATCAGTTCGAAATTGCCTGTAGGTTACCTGGATCAATATACACATCTGATAAAGGCTGTAGAGCATAACACCGGAAGCATTGTGATAACAACAACAAAGACAATAGTCCTAATGTAAAAGTGTTGTATCATGAAATGGATAAGTCGATACATATATAAAAAGTAGTTGTAATTCATTCAGAAGAATAATACAGTATTAACAGTTGAGAACACAGTCTAGTGGAATAATAGTCAATTATTTATGATATATTGGAAGGTGACATTAAACAATTCTATCTTCCCTTCTTTCAAGTGTATGTCTTTTGTTTTTCTATGCAATCAAAATGGAATAGTCAATTATTTATGAGTTATTTGAAGAAAACGTTAAACACTTCTATTTTCCCTTTCTTTCTTGCCAAGTCCCCATCTTACAAATAAATCTCTTAATAATAATTTAGTAAAATGATGTTATTTTATGGTAATTGTTTTTTGATGCTTGCCTTATTTGGTTTCTGTCATTAGTGATTGTCTGTAAAATGACACTTTTATTGCAGTTGCCATTGCTATTTGGCCTTTTGGCTAAGATCAAAGTGTAGTATCTGTACTTATCAGCTTAATCTGATTCTCACTCACCACTTCTATCTTCCTTTGATTTCTCACTGAAACCAAGTAGTGTCTTTTCCCTTCTTTTAACATGATCAAAATAGAATAGTCCATTATTTATGAGGTATTGGCAGGGTATAATGATCATGCAAACTAATAAAGAGATGGACAAGCATAATTATAATACAATATTTGATGTTTTATTTTTAAAAAAAAACAACAGAAAATGTGCATACAAAGCAAGAGGGACTTACATGTCCATCTGAAAACAGATGTAAAGATTTGAAGTAATCCAGTCTTCTGGATGTTAAAAAATGTAAATGGCCCCAGGCACAAAGCAAATAGAATCTGTCAGAAGAAAAAGAACAGGTTTAAAATTGTGATTTTTGATAAATACAGCAATTTGTATGTAAAACTCTTAAAGTTAGTTTATTCCAAATGTAATGTCATCTTGTATAAATTCCTGTAATTTTGTCCATGTGTCTCTACTATACTGAACGGAATGGTCTGCATCATGAACATGGTGTTCACAGATTCTCTTTAAAATGTTCATTTCAGTTTTTCGTCATCTATAAACAGTGGATATATGTTGAGGACTTGTTTTGAGTATCACCTCTTATATACACAGTATGGACTGAGAAGTCAAGGACAAAAGTATGCAGGGGGAGGAGATAAAAGATCACCCTTCAGATGGTGAGAGTTGGTGGGAGAAAGTGAAGTGTGGTTTACTCAAAACATATTCAGCATCCGAGATTATCAGACTGCCATCTTGCAGCCAAGATTAGCTGACCATCATCTTGAAGCTGAGATTAGCAAACTGCTATCTTGCAGCTGAGCTTAGCTGAATGCCATCTTGTAGCCAAGCTTCGCCGACTGGCATCTTGCATACAAGATTACCACCATCTTGTAGATGGGTTTAGCAGACTCCCACCTTTTAGTGGAGAAAGTCACTAATAACCCTTTTTAACCAATATTCTTCCAATTCCAATTTCTTCCTATTACTTAATTTAAGCTATCCTAAAATCAAAGTATCTCATTATTGAAAATTATAAAAAAAATCCAGCCACCCCTTTTATTCAAATCACATTGTCTATTTGAAATTCAGATGTAGACAATATAATGAAAAAAAAATGCCTGTTTTTAAAATAGTAAGATGTTAGTTTTCAAAAGATTCAGGAATTAAGTAACTTACAATAAATATTTGATAGGAATGCCATCGATTAAGATTTAAACTTGGCCAACATGGATCATGATCTTTCAGTGTCCGGTTACATTTGGTTTCATTGTTGAGTTGGTATGTACTGAAATGGAAACAAAAAAAATTATTTAAAAATTAATCAAAGATGTTCAATATTCAAATACATCATCATCAGTCCCATGACTGGATGTGGTAACAGCATCACTGTGTAACTGAGCACCTGGCCAGTTCCTTAAAGATATCTGGGTTGAAAGTTGAATAGGTATTCATTCATGCATAGTTTGTCTTGGTGGAGCCTCTCCCTCTCCAGGTCAAACCACAGTCAATATTCTACAACTTGAATGCTCGCTTTGGTCATGGACATGTGACTTTTGATTCCATCAGGGGAATCCTCCGCCCTGGCCACTGATTCCATCAGGGGAATCCTCCGGCCTGGCCACTGATTCCATCAGGGGAATCCTTCGCCCTGGCCATTGACTTCAGTCTATGAAGTCCCCTGGCCAGTGATGCTGTATCATCATTGCACTGGTTACCAAGTGGTCAACCCAGATGTCCCCCAAGGGCCACTTCTCAGTCCAACCCTCTTTCTACTTTGCATAAAAGATCTGCCCAAGAGTATACTCTGATCATTTGTGAATATCTATGCTGATGATATAATGGTATACGAATGCACCTGCAAAACCCAACAGGACTAAAGCTTTCCAGCTGATCTCTCCTTTGACTTGAGCTCTCCCTGATGACTATGATCTTCAAATATTCAATCAACATCTGACACTCTGAAATTGTTCCTCATCCTCCTCTATATCCTTTCCCCAAATACGCCTCTTTACTTCTTATTTTTTATCCTCTGTAACCCCTTATTGTGCTAGTGGCACACCCGCCTTGCTTGGGGTGATTTGCCAAAAAAAACAAAAAAAACCCCAAAAACTAACAGCTCAGTGGAGGGAAAAATGGCTGGTCACATTCAATATCTCAATAACCAAACAAGTGACATTCCATCAGTTGGGAAGAACAGGTGTTCCCTCGGGGAAGCCCAGTGTCTTGAGTACCTATTAGGACTTTGTAAATACAATCCATTGCAAAAGAGGCTGAAAAAATTGTTGGTTCTCTGTACTGCTCTAGTAAGTACCTGACTTCTCCTGCTATCCTCTACGTTTACAGATCAGACCTAAGATACTGCTGCCATATATGGACAGGAGATGCCCGATCTTCACTTTCTACTCTTGATAGAGACCAAAAGCGCCTCCGCATTCTTGTGGGTGACAAATTATTTTTCATCTCTGCTCTATTGCTATTTCCATGGTGAGTGTTCAAATGAACTACACACATTAGTTCCACCCATCCTAACCATCATAGCTAAGACCTGCCATGCTATGCACATTATATCAAACCACCTTCATTCTCTTCATATTCTTTTGATGAGATGTAAGTTCCACTGGAGCAGATTATTCCCACGAACCACTGCCTTGTGGAACTGCTTGCCAAGAGGTTGCTTCCCCAATCACTACAATCTTAAGAGTTAACCCTAGACTTGAACAGGTTATCTTCACATATCTGCATAAGCTGTACCTCTTAGTCTGTAACCCTCTACCTTGATGTACAGGGTGAATAGCATTGTAAAAAAAAAAATAATTGTTATTAGTGCCACCAGTGTTAATCAGTCTTGATTTCATCCAGTCCAGGGATTGAACTCAAAATTAATGTCACCAAATTCAAGAGGTATGCACTTGGGCAAAGTGAGAATGAGGTGAGCAATAACTGACCAATACTAAATAAGAACTAGATTAGATATCTGTTATGGTAATTTACCCATGCATGCATGGACTCTCTCAGCTATAAATAGGAGTAGGTACTGCATTTTGGAGAGAGAAGTTTCCAGCAGTCAGCTCTGACAGTCGGACCAAACAATCTTGCTGTAACACTCTTGTTTGTATTACTGTTTCTGTTAATATATTTGTTTAGCTCAATTCCTCTATTATATCTTTAATTCTGGCCCTAACAAGGCCACAACAATATCCCTAGACATAGACAGTAGAACAAGTACAATCTACTCTTGTAGATTAAATAAAGGGTTCAATTCAAAATTCCCTGTAGGTTACTTCGATTGACCAGCATGGGTAGACAGTACAATATCTGAAATGTTGCAACAACAACAAAGATAAGAAAAATAATCAGCATGAAATAATGTAAATAAGTCTTTTGATAATTTAGGCTGGTTGACATTAATTTCACTAATTTCTGTGAAGGATAGTTATCATTATTTACACTATTTAGATTTGAACTATTGTCCTCATCTTTGTTGTTATACTAATATTTTGGATCGTTGTGATCATCGCCTTCATCAGGTGTATATCAATGTGGGTAACCTACAGGGAATTCTGAACTGAACCCTTTATTTAATCTACAGGGATAGACTGTTCTTGTTCCACTGCCCATACCTAGGGATATCTTGTCTAGTTCTATTTTTTAGTGATAACAACAACAAAGATGAGGTTAGTAGTCTGAATATAGATATTTTTCAGTGTGCCTATGTTGCTACCAAATGTGACACAAGGTTGAGGTTTAAAGTGGGCTTAATGATAATACCATAGAAAAATTGCCCAAGCCCCATTGGCACTTCCCATTTTGGGGATGCCTCAGATGCTGGGCAATAAACCCAGCCCCACTCCCAAAATAAGGCTTAGTAATAAGAAACTTACCATGCAATATCTCTAATTGATTTTGGAACCGTCACACCATAGATAGCCAAGTCTCCATACAAATAAATAATAATACAGAAATAAAATGCCGAAACACCCACTGAAACAGATAAAAAATAGAATCTTAAAAACTGGTACAGAATAGATAAAATTTGGTAAACATGGATAAACATGTCTGTAATAAGACAGTTTCAAAGAATAGTTTTTCCCATGACAACGTTTTTTTTTTTTTTTTTAACTACTTTCACTCTTTGGAAATGTTTGTTTTTAAAAAGCAATGATTAGAATTAGAATAAAACCTAAACATGATGAAAGTGAATCTATACATTTTTTTTTTGTTCTTGAGAAAAATATTAAACACTATTTATTTATTAGATTGTTTATTTACAAGAATAATTCTATATTTACATCATTCTAAAAAAACTAATACAATTAAAATAGGTACCTCCAATAATTCGCTAAAAAATCAGTATAGCATAATGATAAAATGTCTGAAACTTAATAAAAACAAAGTTTCACCATTAAAATGTTTATGTTATTATTAAGAGGAAAGAACAAAGTATTTTTTAAAATTTTTTTCTTCTTTCTAACATGTTCTAAATTTGGGTCAAAAATCTCATTTTTTTTCTTAACTTTGTAAGACTTGTCGTCATCGCCACTTTTTTAGTGTAGCAGTTTCAGGGGAAACCCATTAATTTGAAAATTTTTGCAAAAATCAAATAATTGCCTAATTTAAATAAAAATTTCAAGACTTATTCAAAAATGAATGAATTTATTTTTAAAATTTTTATTTTTATAAAATATTTATTTTTACATGTTACCACCCCATAAATTAATTTAATGAAATTTTCTAGAATTTCAAAGAGTTTGTAAATTGTTTTATCTTACTTATAAGCAAGTCTCCTTGAGAAATTAAATAATCAATTTTTTTTTTCACAACTACTGCCAACTTTTTAAAAATCTGCTCCAAATCATAAAATAAAAACTGCAATAAACTATCTAATTATCAAATTAGATAGGCTTTTATTTGCTTTTATAACTAATATACATTAAGGACATTATTATCTGATGAAAAAAGTTTTTTTCAATGAATAAAGTATTTTTACAAGAATTGTTTGCATTTTTCTTTTAATTTTTTTCATTTTTCTTTAATTTTAAAAAATGTTTTAAAATTCTTTCATGCAGAATGTGGGGTCGGTTATTAAGTTTTTAAGTGAAGACTATATTTACTAAGCGAAAATTAAAAGCTTAATACAAATAATGCTACCAAAACATTTTTTTTTTTTTTTGCGCGTCAAAATGTTATATTTTTCTAGTATGATATCTCATAAGTGACATTATGGTTAAAAGGTCACGTGTTTCAAAGCTTGTCTCCTCTTTGGAGAAAACCCCTTGATATGTAAAGGTCTTATCTCACTCTCAGTTATTAAATTAAAAATTAAATTGAGATAATAAAATTATCTCATTTATCAATTTAAACACTTAATAAATCAGTGAGATATTTTAATTATTAATATAATAATAATTTTATTAGTTATTATCTCAGTTATTAAATTAAAAATGTAATAACTTAATGTAATATTAATAATTAATAAAATTAGTTATCATTATTTTAGCTATTAAATAATGAAAGAGATAGAGGTAACTCTATAATGTAAGAAATTTTTATAGTATTTTAAATTATTATAAGAAGCAAAAAAAACCGTTATGTCACTTTTGATGCACCGTACTAAACCTGTCAACCCATTCAGCCATCAAATTATCGATGGAGACGTGAAAAAAACTAAGACCCCGAGGTCAAGAAATGTTTGTCTAGATAATTTTATGCTATAAGTAAGTGATTTTTGTTTCAGAACAGATTAATTTAACTTTAAATTTGCTAATTTTACAAAAGTAACATTTCAGAAATGTATATCTTATTTTAGCAGGATTTTCAAAACCGAAATTAAGTTTGTTTACATTTCTCTAAAAGAAGTTAAAAATGGCTGTTTCGATTGGTTTTTCGGAAGCATCGACTAAAAATCATTCAAATTTCTATTTGAAATACTCCACAGTATATTTTTTTTCTGGAATTAGAAAATTTAATCTTTTAGCTTTCAAATGAAGTGGTTGGAAAGCATCGAAAATGATTTTTTCATAATGGAAAATACATTTAAACCTTAGGTATGCTGAATTTTTGAAGGTACCTAAATTAAAACTAATGCAATGCAATATTTAGCATTTACTGATTTATAAAGAAATAAATGTGAAAATTTTTTTTTATTCATAAATTTATAAACTGTGGTGATATGCAAATGAGATTGTATATAATTGGGAAGAGTTCTACATTTAGGAGGTAGTTATCTTTCCTTGACTACACTGCATACTTGAGAGAACAAATACATGACAGAACAACATGGCATTGCCAATTCGATATCTAACTTCATTAGAGGATCCTGAGGTGGATGAGATGTTTTGTGCTGTTAGCAAGAGTCAAGACATTGAGTGACAGCAAGGACAGAGGATGAGTAAATATAGTAATAGATTTATTTTTAGAAAGAGCCAGATATTAGGTTGTAAAAAAGATCTCCATAATGGTCTATCCAAAGATGCTAGAAGATTTGATGTTTGAAGATATTGCCAACATTGTACAAGCAAATGTACATCCAAAAAAGAAATTGGTCATAGATGAAAGGATAGAGTTTCTTGAAATCAGGCAGAACCCAGATGAAATCATTTAGGTTCACAGGCTAAAAGAAGCATCAAGGTACCATAAATTTGAAAAGTTGGGTACAGGTCTGATGTCTATAGAAGAGTAATTAGTACAGTGAAAGCTAATTGAAGGACTCTATGACATCATTAATAAATGCAAAATTTGGGAACAGCTTCAAATCCAGAACATGAATACTGAAATGAGTTTTGAATTTTTACAGCAATTAAAGTTAATTCAGAGATTTAATACCCCTAAGACTAACATGGAGACATACAGTACTATGGAGAGTTTACGTAAACACCATTTTTGCAACAAAGAACATGAGAAAAACAAGTATAAATATCCGGCTTTCTGAAAGATGTGTTTTAAGTGCAACAAAAACTATTTCCAATCAGTATGCAAATATAAAAAAAACAGTGGAAGTGGAGAAGAGAGATCCCCTGATAAGAAACACTGAAATTTATGAAGTAAAAGCGAGAGATAAGAGTAGAGAAAAGGTAAAAGTAAATGGAATGACTGTACTCATGCAAGTGGATATGGGCAGTGAAATAACCTTAATACCCAAGAGTTTTGGGGAGAAAATGGGAAGACCAAAATTAAGGAGGATCTATCTGCAATTGAAACAATTTGATGGATCAGTTATTAAAACACTTGTATGCTTTGAGGGGTGTTCATAGTTGTGGAGTGTGTAAAAGATCATGGTCTCCTGAGGGTTGATGAACTGAGAATAGACACCTCAAAGTTAATTAATTGCATGAAATTAGAAGAACTTTTAAAGGATTATAAAGTGAGTGTTCAGCTCAAAGAGAATAGCCAACCAATATATTTTCAGTTTTGTAAAATTCTGGTTCACCTTCTGCCTTTGGTTATGGCAAAACTTAATAAAATGATTGAACAAGGAATATTGGAAAAGGTCAGCCAGGGAGGTAGCAAGTGTGCTTCTCCAATCGTGGCCATATGCAAAACCTATAGAGATTTAAGGATTTGTGGTGACTACAAAATTGGTGTAAATCACCATTATGTTCAGACTCCTTCCCATTGCCAAATATTGAAACTGTCACAAGTTTGCTGGCATTAAATTTTTTGCCAAGTTTGATCTGGGATCTGTATATAATTAGATTAAAATTGATGACCACTGTCAAGAAGTCATCACAATAAACACTCCTATAGGTCTTCTAAGGTGGACTCGTCTGTTTGGAATTAAAACATTCAGCCATATATTCCAAAAGGCTATCGAGAAAGTTTTAGAAGGAGTAAAAATATCATTGCCTATAAGGATGACATAGGTATTGGCACTTGTACTGAGGAGGAGCTAAAGAATAAAACAGAACAGATTCTGAGCAGATTCAGTAATGCAGACATGACAATTGAGATAAGTGTAAATTTAATTGAGAGAAAACTTCATAATTAGGATATTAAATATCTAAAGATGGGATCTCACCAGATGACAGAATTATTATATAGCAGAAATAAGTACACAAATAAATAAGAAAGAGTTAAAGTCATTCTTGGGTTTGATTAACTTTTATAATAAATATATATCTCAATATAGTGACATGGCTGAACATTTTATGAACTTGAGAAAGAAGAATAATGAATTTCAGTGGACTGAAAGACAGGAAGTGGCCTTCAAAAAGCTAAAGGAAGCACTTAGGAATAAGCCAGTAGTTCAGGTATTTGACTTGACAAATGAACTCATACTGACTTCTGATGTGAGTGAATGTGCCACAGAAGCAATCTTATCACAAGAGATGACATCCTATTATGTCACTTATTATCCAGAAAGTTGATGGCAGCGTAGACAAATTATTTGAACATTGAGAAAGAAATGCTGGTGATTGTCTGGAGTACTGAAAGAGTGTGAAATTTATTACTGGGTTAGAAATTTCTACTAAAGTCTGACCCATAGAATTTATTTTCAACCTGAGGAAAGAGTTGTCTAAAGTCATGTCCTTCAGAATTTTGAGGTAGGCAATTAAGCTTATGGCATTTGATTTCAACATTATGTATAGTAAAAGAAATGCCATTCAACACATAGACACATTGTCAAGATTGGATTTTAATACCCAGAATGTTGAAGCAAAGGACAGTTGTGAGGACAGATGTTTTATCCTTCAGACAGCTCAAGTTTAAAACTGAGCAGGACCCAATATAGAAAAGAGTACAGAATAGAATATGGAATAACACATGGAGCAATTGTTCTATGGTGGAAAGGACTTTTAAGGAAGCAAGGCACAGATTAACAGTTGAAAGAGGAGTCACATGCAGTAGAGATCTTATTGTGCCACTAAAATGATTAAGAGGTTATTAAAGCAGTACACGGTGACATATATGGTGGTGTATTGAACACAAAATTAAGGCTGAAACTACAAGTCTGTTGGATAGGGTATATGCAAGATGTGGAGGATTATGTCAGAAAATGTCCTAAGTGTGCAAAGATAAAGAACTTTAAACAAACCAAGATTCATTCATGGCCAAAAGAGAAGGAGCCATGCATAAGAGTACAGTAGTATTTTTGAGGAACAGAGTACCTAAGACATTGGTGTTGGATAATGTCTGAGAGTTTGCTGAAGAAAGCTTGTGTACATGGTTAACATGAATTGGATGTAGGTCATACCCCATACCATCCTCAATTAAATGGAATTGCAGAGAGGATGGTTCAGACAATAAAAGTGGGACTGAAAGCATTCTCTTGAAAGTTATCTACTAAGACTGCCTTTAAGTTACAGGTCCATCCTCCATGCGGGCAGAACACAAAGCCCCTCAGCATTAATGGGAAGGTAAATTAGAGCCCCAATAAACATGTCCTCCTCAACAAATGAGAATGTATGGTACAAAAGGAACAAGAATTAGAATCCTGAGAAAGAACAATTTATAGTACAAAATGGATTTAATACAGCATTATTAACAAAAAATGGAGTTGGTGTGTTAACTCATGAAGTCCAATTTAGATTGCAAAGATGTCCGGAAGTTATTGAAATGGAGAAAGAGCCTGTTGCAGAACAGAGGGATCAGGATTATCACCAAGAATTGGAAAGTGAAGAGGGAAGAGAGAATGACTGTGTCTAGTGATAATGAGGAACACGAGGAAGGTTCAAGTGAAGAAAATCCAGTAATACCGAGATCCCCCATACAGAGGACTCTAGGCAATCACCATGAGACAAGCGGTACACCTCCTGGAGTGGTTCATAGAACTAGCAGATCTACCAAGGGTATAAAGCCTCTAAGTTTCCAGGAGATGCGATGGTATGCAAAGGAGGTTATATATAAGTGGGAAAACTTCTTCACTTGTGAAGTAGTTATCTTTCCTTGAGTACATTGTGTACTTGTGACAACAAATACATGACATAACATAAATATTTACTAAGTTATTAAAATATGTGAACCAACTATAAGGAAATCATTATTTACCATTTTATAAAGTTTGAATTGGTTGGCAATTAGCCAATGTTTTGCTAACCATTCCAATGCATGATATAATAAATAAATAGTGTAAATAAACAATCTAATAAATAGTGTTTATTATTTTCGTTGTAAATTCTCAAGAATAAAGAAAATGTATAAATTCACTTTCATTGTATATTTTGGTTTTATTCCAATTCTCATCATTGCTTTTTAAAACAAATATTGCCAAAGAGTAGTTAAAAAAGCAGGGTCATGGGAAAAACTGTCCTTTTGACACTCTGTTTTATTGCA
Organism: Acanthosepion pharaonis; assembly: GCA_903632075.3. Classification (NCBI taxonomy): domain Eukaryota; kingdom Metazoa; phylum Mollusca; class Cephalopoda; order Sepiida; family Sepiidae; genus Acanthosepion; species Acanthosepion pharaonis. Next base: position 663,913 of record CAHIKZ030000612.1, on the reverse strand, counting down.
GGCATACTTATCCATGTTTGTTCAAGATTTTATATAAAAAACATGGTTAAAAAGGTTAGTTGTTTATACTTAACCATTTTGTTACATTTTAGTGTCTATGGTGAACTGACTCAGTTTTGTGACTGAAATTGTAAAGCTTAATTGAGTCTAAACATTTACTCAATCCTTTTTAGATGAGAAAACAACAATGAATATTATTATTATTTATAAATTTTTGCTTGTCCCTCCCTCAGTTTGCACGACCATTATGCCCTGCCAATACCTCAGAAATAATGGACTCTTCTGTTTTGATCACAGTGGAAAAACGGAAAAGACATACAGAGACACTACTTGATTACAGTGAGAAAATGGAGAGAAGAAAGAAGGGAAGACAGAAGTTTTTAACGTCTGTTTCAGTGAAAGGGAAAAAGTTGTCAATTTCAAATCTTTTCATTCGTACCTCTTTATTTCTTAAAATAATGACCAGGATTGATATTATGATTGTTATTGCAATACATTTTGTTAAGGTTGTTAATCTCAAATATTTAATGATGTGATAGGGGATTTTCTATGGATTGTTGTAGAATTCATCATGAGCTTACTCAATCATTAACTGAAGAATTAAGAAGATTCATCAGAAAATGAAAACAGGAAAACTGAAATTTTCATGGCTCTTTCTAGATTATTATAAAATTCTGCTTGTCCCTCCCTTAGTTAGTACGTCCTGCCAATGCTTCAGAAATAATGAACTATTCCATTTTGATTGTATGAAAAGGTGGAAAAAACACATCCGATACACTGTTTGACTTCAATGAGAAAATGGAAGAAAGAGGGTAAGATAGAAGTGTTTAACAGCTATTTCAGTGAAATGGAAAATCTTGCCAATTTCAAATCTTTTCATTTGTACCCCCTTACTTCTTAAAATAATGACCAGAATTCATATTTATTATTGTAATTGCAACATTTTGTTAAATTTGTTAAACTCAAATATTTAACAATGCAATGTGACAGGGAAATTTCTATGGATATCTTATTGTTGTAGAACTTGGCATAAGCTTATCCAATCATTTACTTAAGAATTAAGATTCATTAGAAAATTAAAATAGGAAAACTGATATTTTCATGGGTATTTCTAGTTATTTATAATGTGAATAAAAGAGACAAAGTGAATAAAATATTTGAAACAAAACCATTTTGATGAAGCTGATGGGATAGTTCATTAGAAAAAGTCTTTGTCCTTTGTTTTACTCTGAGAGTAAATCAGACAGTGATTCAAGATAATTCAAAGATAATGACAAAAGTAATGAAAACTCTGATTCTCTTGGAGCAGCTGATGAGATATATTGTTAACATTGCAGTTCCAAGTGGTCAGTTAAAGAAAGAATAAATGTATACATGATACAATGTTTTAGAATTAATGAATAAATACATACCTTTATTAAAGAACATTGATGCCATCTGACCCTGTCAAAATATTGATAATGTTTAAATAGGATTTGCAAATAAATAGAATCTTACAAAGGCAATAAACACAGCTATCTTACTGCAAATTGTCATAAGTAAATCTGTTATACTATGGACACCCATATAGAAAGGGAAGAGATGGTTTTACCTTGATTAATGGTTCCTTTTGAACTTCATCCTTCTAAGTGGCATCCACTTTAACTAAGGGGAATGGAAAGTAAATGGATTTTTGGAGATCAAGTGGCAACAAAACCGGAAATAGGGCATATCCAGATGCAGGTCTATAGTAATTGTCAAGCTTGGGATCAGAGAAAGTTCTGGTTTGCCCTTGGCAGGACAGGGACTTGTCTATCGCATGGTTCCATGTCATCCATTTGTATTGCAAGCCACCATGTCAAGATTAATAGATAGGCAGGGAGTTGGTAGGGGGAAGAGCTGAGCTGCTAGACCAACATAGCAGAAGTTGTCCCAGATATCACCTACCTGCCTTGACAAATCATGGATCTTGCATCAAGTGTAAGAGGCATGTATTGAACATTTATGTCAGTAGAAAGACGATTAAAGATAGACTAGCATTTAGCATACCAATGTTATGGTGAGAGCTGTTAATTTTGTCTCAGGAAGTTTTTTGGCTATAAAAAGAAAACTGAGCAGAAATTCAGTTACCTAAATGTGATTCCGTAATCTATTCACCTGAAATACCTGTCATCCTTTTTACATAGCTACTTTCACTAAAAGATGAAAGTAATACTGATACACCAGATGATATTCCTAAATGTGATAGTGATATGGATTATGTAGTTGTTTCAACTACAGGGTTTTAAAATTTTGATCAGGCAGAATTGAATGATTTGCTAAGAGATTCAAGCCTATCAAAAGAGGTATCAGTGTGATACTATGAACAACCCCAGCCATAAAATGGTAAGAGGGGGTTTTATCTTGATCTCAAGTGTTTCTGTTTGATAGACCAGCAGATAGTTCCTTTTGAAGTTCATTCTTCTAAGCAGTATTACACTTTAACTAAAGAGAAATAGGAAGTGAAGGGGTGGATAAGAGATTTTTAGAGATCAAGTGATAACAAAACCGGAAATAGCATCTAGGGATCTAAAAGAGTGATGTTCAGGACGATTTTCATCAAATCAATAGTTCAGCCAGAAACATCATAACCCTTCAACTTGTGATGAATACCAGCAAACCAAAGCATGTCAAATGCCTTCCAGATATTTACAGCAACAGCCTGAGTTTCTGTATTATCTGAAGCTTGACACAACTTTTTCAGAAATAGCTATCAACACATCAGTCATTGACTTACAGAAATAAAAGCTATATTGTTTGTCTGAAAGAAAATCCTGTGAAGTGAGATACATAATCATTTTGAAGATAAGAGCCTTTAGAAATCAAGTATATGTCACTCAAAGCTCAGATTTGGGGGGTTGAATTTTCTCACATTATTATTTTCTTTAGTGGCTTAAATTTTATATTTCATTTCTTTCATTAAAATGTCTAAAGTATTTTGGTTTTGACTTTTCATGAATTGAAGCTTAAAAATTAAGTCCATGTTATAATATTAAACATAGAAGATATTTTTATTGGTATTTTTTAAAGAATGTATAATTCATTGATTTAGAAAATGACAGATATATCTTAAAAAATATCTACCTCTTTGATTCTTGTATAAACTGGATCAATGTCTACATCTTTTGACTTTTGTATAAACTGGATCAATGTCTACATCTTTTGACTTTTGTATAAACTGGATCAATGTCTACATTTTTTGACTTTTGTATAAACTGGATCAATGTCTACATTTTTTGACTTTTGTATAAACTGGATCAATGTCTACATTTTTTGACTCTTGTGTAAATTGGATCAATGCTTACTTTTTCAACTCTTGTGTAAACTGAATCAATGTCATTTTATTTTACTCTTATGTAAACTGGATCAATGTCTACTTTTTTGTCTCTTGTGTAATTTGGATCAATGTCTACTTTTTTACTTCAGTATAAAGGGAACAATTTCTAATGTTTAGACTTTAGTGTAAAGTGAAAAGATTTTATAACTTTTTTTACTTCAGTGTAAATTAAACTTTCAACTCTAGTGTAAACTGGACCAATTTCTACCTTTTGAACTAAAGTGCAAACTGGACCAATGTCTATCTTTTCAATTCTAGATATACATAGATCCCCACTAGCATCTGTCACCTAGGCAGACAATTTCACTCTACACTAAATTCAACAAGGTAGACAGGTCCACCTTACAGCAGCCAAAAAACATTTTTTTTATGGTTACTATTATTACTAGTATTAGTTTTAAATAGCAAAAAATATAGATGACTAATAATAATTGAGAATACTTCATGTTGGAATTTCTAAACTAGTGATTTCTGATAATTAGTCTTTTTCATTATACTGGTAATATAGCAACAACTCTAAGTAGAAGCTTATGAAACTTTATTTGACTAATTCAGCTTTAGTGCTGAAAACTTTTAATATATTGTAATGGATGGTTACAAGCTAGGGGGGAGATGGGATGTGCTTATTACCAAACTGGGGAGAATAAAATTACTGGTGTGATAGATTACTAATCAAGAAAGAGATAATTCTCATGAAAGTATTGAAAATTTCTAATCAAGATTTCAATAACATTTGTAAGAATTTCTTATTTGATAAATTCAAGTAAATTTTACAAAATAAAATTATCAACTTATTAAAATAAAATCATGAAGTAAAGAGAATAAATTTTCAACACTATAATTGAAATCAACTTACCATTTCTGTCCTTTCCGTAACAGCAAACATGTATGCATTTTCTGAAAGGATAGTAGAAAAAACTGAATGAATCTCTCTATCTATAAAAGGCAAGATGTGTATGTGTGTGTAATGAATGCACAGCTGCAATTTTCAACGGATTTGCACCAAAATTTACATGCACATGCTCCAAGTTAGTGGAAAGGCCAAGACCGACTTTGCATTTCCCAACTCCCATCGATAGTGGAAATAATCGGCCATTTCCTACTGGCCAGAGTGAGAGCCTATAGCTGGCTGCCACGAATAGTCAGGAAGATTCTATTGGCAAGCATGAGAGCCAACAGCTGACTGACACAAATGTTAACTAGCATGCTAGCATGCAAAAAAAAAATCGAGAGCTGCATTCGTCACAAGTGGGAAAAATTTAAATCTGCATGGCACTTTACTCCAATTGGCTCATTCGCTTGCTTAAACTCAATGTTGATTCTGATTCTGCAGAACTGGGTTGGGTGTGAAAAAGTATTTGTTGTTAACATTCTTTTTCATTCGGTTTTCCAGTTACGAGTCCTTTTTAAAGCTGATCATTTTGTGTTCATTTTGTTTAGTTCTTTTTTCGTAACAGATTTAATGTTTAGTATAGAGCTTAGAAAAAATTTGCAGTATGAGATAGGCAAGAAGTAAGGCATGTAGCAACATCAGCATGGCAAAGGGCACTCCTTTAAAGGCAAGGAAGGGCAAAAATATTTTAAGTCAAGTGATAGCGATTACTGTATGAGTCATATGATTTTTGAATCAAGTACTGGCAACACCGGGCCATGCTGCTAGTAGATGAATAAGATTCACAGTACACTAAAATCTACGTGTGTCATGTACCAATTATATTTCTTTGAAATGAGAGTTATGTGAAAAATATGCTTTTTTTGATGATTGCTAAATTTAGCTGAATGTGGTTAAGCACAAATCTGTGTAGTCAGAAATGAAGAGAAAATATTATATCAATTTCCAAATTGCCAATACACACTTGCCTTAAAAATCAGCATTTAAAATACCTGCTTTCACCTTGGCATGAACACCTTTCTATTCTAATCTTTTATTAACTAAAAAAAAATCATTTTGCAAGTATTTTGTGTTCTATACTAAACAGGAAAACATTAAAAAAATTTTAACAATTAATGCTTTTGGTCTCAAGTAATTTGAAAGTGTCATTCAAATGAGTCAATTGATCATTGCAGTTTTTTGCAGTAACAATTGGTGAGCAGGCTTCAGTAATTTCATTTCTAATAAAGAATCTCATGAAATGTTTTTGTCTTCAGCAGGGCCAGTGCAAGGGTATCATGTCCACCCCACAAATCTACTCCATCTCAATTTTCATAAGCTAGTATTCATATATAATACAAATTTTGTTGTAAAACAATGTACAATAATTGATCATATGCAATATAGGTGAACAATTCAGCTAGAAAAATTGAAAATAAATACACTGTATCTAAATACAAATTAAAGATGTCATCTTATTATAAAACGCAGATTGTGTGTGTGTGTGTCTGTACGTTTATATATTGGATTGGATTTCCTACACTTTTCAACCGATTTCAACAAAACTTCACAGGACTACATAAAATTACCTTGTGGTGGTTCTGACAGTGCCAAAAATTGGAAAAATACAATTGTTTTTGCACGAAATCAATTTGAAAACACAATTAAGAGGCATTAATGAAAGGGGGACAACTCATATCGAGTTATACTTATTGCTATCGAGTTATACTTATTATAAAACCCAGGTTGGTTGTTTGTGTGTGTATGTGTGTGTTCGTTTATATATGGGATTGGATTTTCTACATTTTTCAACTGATTTCAGCAAAACTCACTTTTTTTTTGGCAGGTAGTGTTTCTTATTGTCTTCTATTCAATCAGTAGACTCAACGATTGAAAACAATGTTTTTGTTTGAGTTTGGGTTTGACCAATTCGTAAAAAAAAAAAAAAAAAAAAAAAAAAAAGAAAAACTAATTAAGACATGCGTGTCCGTCAACCTTAAATAATCTTTGTCAGTTTTATTTTTCAGTCTTTATGATGGTCGATACTTGATCTATCTCTTATTGTTATATCCCCGGGCAATGCCAGGCTCTACTGCTAGTAACAGATAAAATAAATCAACAATGTTTTGTGACAATTTTTAACACCAACTTCAGATTTTTCTTGTTAAGAAGTTGAATAATTTTAACACATTCTACATCATGGATAAAAAATAGTAAATTTCATATTGTTTTTTTTTTTGAGACTTAGCATGAGCAAAACAAATTCACAGATTTGGATGAAAAGAAAAGACCCCAGAATGACGTCAAAATCTGCAAAGATTTTTCAACCTTTAGTAGTCAGTTGTGCTTAGTTTAATTTGTAATGTATATCAATGTAGGTAGAAAAAAAGCAAATGCTGATAAGATAGCAAGGGTCACAATGTACTTCATTTGAGATTCTTGTAATAAATTCATTTTGTCCAAAAATTACTTTATAGTGACCCTAAAAATTCCTGTTCTTTTCACACATTTGAATAATACCACAGCACAGTGTTAGAGAGAAAAGCAATAAAAGAAAAAAAGAACTGGTTTATTAAACTATTAAATTTGAGATGTTCAGACCATGTGACCTGATTACACAAGCAAACCTAAAATTATAAACAAAATTTAATTGCCAGTCATCAAACATGAGAAGCTCTCTGGTTATTTTCTTATATATATATATATATATATATATATGATATGTGTGTGAGAATTATTTTCAGAGAGAATGTATCTTTAAAGGAATAAAATGAATAAAAAGAAAAGAGGAAAATCTATTCTTAGCCAATGTGTTTTTTTTTTCTCTGAAGGACTTTATCAAGACGAATGTAGGATTTATTTTGTTTCATGTGGTTATATATAAGAGCAAGCTTTTAAATCTAAGAATTTCATCAGGTGGTTGAAAGGTCAGTTAAAACATATGGAGGACACAAAGTGCCATAATTCAAAGTCTGGCAAGAGAAAAGTAAAAAGTATTCAAGAAATATTTTTTTCAATAATTGAATATCCTTTAAATTGTGATCAAATTGTTAGGATTTATCATGTATGTATGTGCTGTACATCTTCAAAAACATAAGGTAATGAATTTAACTAACAAAATAAATCCTACATAAAGTAGATAAAGTGGCTAGATAAAGTCCATCAGAGGATGAAACACATCACCTAAGAATATTTTTTCCTCTTGTCTTTTTATTCACACACACACATATGTATGTGCACACACACCTGTATGTATATGTGTCTATGTGTATAAGAGTGTCACCCCAAACAAACACAGAAGTAGATTCCCTTCCCACCACCACCAAACATAGTCAAACAAGCATGAATAAATACAATTTAAAAAAATAAACCAGTTCGTCTGATGATCGCAAAAGTGTGAAACCCAGTGTCACAAACTCGTATCCATACAACTATATATATATATATATATATATATATATATATATATATATGAGAAAAAAGTTATGTTGTGCTGAGAGATTTGTAAATGTGGCTAAGATCAGCCATTTTTGGTGATTTCAAGAAAAAAAAGTGACTCATTTCAATCAGTTTGAATTCCTTTTGAGGTGGTAATATTCTAAGTGTAGTTTAGATGTGGCACAAGGCCGAAAGTATGGGTCAGCCAATGAGGATCAAAATTATTACTCAGTTGTAATTGTTGTAGCCAGACAAGCTTGCCAACCATCAAACCATGATTTTCTAGGCGTAGCTTAGATGTGGCACAAGGCCAAAAGTATGCGGCAACCAGTGAGTATGAATCTTATTTGTAATTGATCTATTGAGACAAGAGTTCTTTTTTGTTCTTTGCTTGTTGGAAGTGTTAAATTTGATCTATTGGCTTGAGATTGAAACTAGAGTGATGGTTTTAGGTGGGATTTTTATTTTGGACCTTGAGTGTCATTTTTCCTTGGAGGTACCTATATATTTCCAAAAATAACCCTAACTTAAGAAAACATCAGAACATTCAAGAAAACAAATTGCCCTAAAAGAAAAAAAATAATGAAGAAAAGGTTTTGTCAGTGTTAGCAGAAATGATATTGTAACATGACCTTTGACACTCAGAGCCAAAAAGAGAAAAAGAAGAAGGAATATGTGCAAAGTGTAAGACAAAAAAAATGTTGGAAAGGAGAAATAATATTTAACACATACATGCACACACACACACACACACACATGACCTTCTAGCCATCAAGTGCAGACTTGCACTTCACCCAATATCAATTGATAATCTTTTAAGTAAACACTTGAATAGATAAATAGTGTTTAACATTTATGTTGTCAATTCATTAGAAAAATATGTATAAATCCAGCTTCATATGTTGTAGTTTTATTAAAATTCTAAAAGTAGCTATTTAAAAAAATATAACAAAGGGAGTTCATGGTCCGAGGGCTGTGAATAGAGAAACATCCTATTTTAACTTTGCCAAAAAATGTAATAGATTATTTTAAACATTAAATGCAAATAAATGAGATTTAAGAGTTTTAATAGTGACTGCAATATAAGGCACACAAAATCTAATCTAATCATTTCATCCCATTTCATCCCAAGCAAGGCAGTGTATCCACTAAGATGTAAGGGGTTACTGAGTGTGAAAGAATCTGAGAAAAAACATTATAGAGAAAGGACAATAAAAGAACAGGAATTAAGAAGGAAGAAAATAATTGACATTGTATTAAATTTTTGAAAATCAGAATTGACAGGAAAACAAGTAGTTGGTAGAGTGTTCCACAAGTGAGAAGTGTAAGAGAAGAAACTGTTAGCATAGATCTTATGGTTACAATTTCAACAGTAAAATGATGAGACCTAACTGCCAATCTAGTACTGAACTTAAATTTACCAAAGAGAAAAGCTCATTAGAACAATATCTACCTTTTTTGACTGTTGTTCTTACTTTTTTAATAATTTCACCCCAAACAAGGCAATAAAGCAACTAAGATGCAAGGGAGTTCTGAGTATTAAAGAATCTGAGAAAAAAAACATTATTAAAGAGAGAGAATGATAAAAGAACAGGAATTAAGAAGACAGAAGATGGCAATTGACATTGCATTTAAATTTTTGAAGATCATAGTTGACAGGAAAGCAAGAAAAGAGTCCCACAAGTGAGAAATTTGAGAGAAGAAACTGTTAGCATAGAACTTACAGTTACATCTAGCGGCCATTTCAACTGCAAAATAATGAGACCTTGTCCCCAATCTAGTACCATGATTAAATTCATATTCTGGGTACCATAGTGGAAAGTTCGTCAGACCAATTACTATGAAAGTATTTATAGAAAAGACACCAGGGAAGATATTACAAGTATCCTTCAGACACATTGGTGGGTTGACCTGATAGATGACCTGCTAGCCAACAAGTGCAGATTTGCACTTCACCCAATGTCAATGGATGCTACCCAACGTGTAAACATGAGGTTGCCTCAGATGTGCATGATAGGAAAAACAGCATAATAGATATACAAATATCTACAGGAAGGTACAGGGCTATGTTACAGTGGTGGAAAAGTGACAAAGTGAGATAGCAGGTCAGAACTGATAACATGACAGATTCTTTGTATTTTATTAAGAATCTCTAAATACGTAGTAGAAGCACTTGACCAGATATGGCAGTACTTATTCAGTGCTTGGAATAGAAGATTAATAAAGGTGTAAGATAGATTAGCTATGAATCTAGGAAAACATAACTCTGAATTAAAAACTGGTTGGGCAGGAGCCAACAACCCCACCCTACAGAAACCACAGCAATGGCACCTCGCATGGTGAGCCTGTAGATCTATTCTCCATAGGTTAATGACAGGAGGAGAAGGAATGTACGTTTTCATTGAATTCGGTTTTCTTTCTGAGCTTATGTAAGCCCCTTTTATAAAATTTAATTGATATAAGTTCTCTCCCCTTGTATGCAGAGCAGAATGAGAACCACTCATGGTCTGAATAAAGGGTTCATTTTGAAATAACAAGATGTTTATAAACTATAACAGACAACTGAAGAAGGGTAGAAGGTACAACAGCTGAAACATTGTTACTATTACAACCAGTATTGCCCAGTTCACACTCCTCCTTGATCTTTTGAACAGTAGTGGTGGTTTATCTCTTGTTTCCTGTTTAGGATTGGTTTTCCAGTTCTTTCCAAAGTCTACTTCAACTATATACTTCTAATGTCTCTGCCTGAACTCTGAAATTTTATTTACTAATTATTTATTTTTTCCTCCTCAATAGGAGTCAATAGTTTCACCTATCGCCCAGTTTTAAACCCTCCCTGATTTTTTGAACAGGAGTAGAGGTTTATCCTTTGTTCCCTGTTTAAGATTGGGCATCCAGTTCCTTCTAAAGTCTTTTCATTCTCTCTCACTTCCAGTAGCTCCTTGTATCTTAGTGGCATTATCAACTTGCTTGGGGTGAATTCATAAAAAAAAAAAAATATTAATAATGATCCATTACTAAAGATGCTGGAAAAATAGTCATCCTATACTGACCCCTACCATGCTTTATACCAGGCATGGGCAACCTTTTTCAGGCAGTGGGCCACAAAGGCTATGGCACATCACAAGGCGGGCTGCACTATTAAAAAGATTCAAGGTAATTTTTCACAGTAGGTACCTCAGCTATTTTCATTACAGAAGACCAGTATACCTTAGAAATGGGGAGGAAAAGTTGATTATTTCTTTTCTTTAGAGATCAAAAAATTAAATTAAAAATCAAAGTCTTGGTAGATTATCACTGATGACAGAGTAATTAACATATGTTGCTACAGGTGATTCATTTCTAATTTATTCATTTGAAAATGTAAAAAATGTATATTTTTTCTCCAGAGAAAAAAATTATTATGAATGTTTATGGTTTCAAAAGCAAATCATTTTTACACATAATCTTTCTTAGTAAAAATCTCCAATGATTTAAAAAATGATGAAAAAGATTATATGAAATTCAAGCAACATTGTACTTAATCATTGTTTGTGTATGTGGTTATATATGAGAGAGTGTGTGAGAACAAAAAACAAAAACATTACTTTCCCTAACATTGTACATTAGGAAATTCTGTGTTAATATCATATATTACCTGTTTCTCGATTTATACTTGTGTCTTCTTCAATAAGAGGTGAATCTTCACTAGGTTCATAGGTTATTAAATCTTTTTTGTGGGTCTGAAAGAATAGAAAGAAAAAAAAAAACAATCAAGTGACAAGTTTATTAAATATTTTTCATAATCATTGGTTCTGACCTGGCAAATTGACTTCAATTTCCCATCATCATAACATAGCTCCCTTCTGCCTTTTCTATAAATATTCTTATGGTAATTGCTCTAATGAATTTTACTTTTGTATCTTGTGTGGAGTGAGTAGCCACAGTCAAATGCAAAATAAGTAACTGCCCAACAAACAGAATTGACAAAGTTTGCAATAACAAGAAGAGAAAAGGGCAAAAAATAATATAAAGCAAGCAAACAATATATACAAGGCAAAGCAACAGTAATATGGCAAAAAGTTCACAAACTAAGAATTGGTGTTGACACACAAAAGCAAGTTCAGATAAGTTAACATAGTGTTCTGACTTCAAGACAAGACAAACCGGGACTAAGTCAGATGAAACTGAGAAGTGGCCTATTTTATTGGCTAGGAAAAAATCCCAGCATGCATTTGTGTGCTTCTGCCAATAAAATGGGGATGGGCAAGTATTTTGCAGTCATTCCCAAATAGGTTGAAACCAATGCCCCCATCAATCGAATGGATGAGTGGATTCATTTTACCTCCTACAATCCCAACCCCCAAGGATTTTTCTGCAAATAGTTGCATCATTTTCTTCAACTGGAAGTAAAGAATTGTCAGATGCAGTAGGATTTCTAAAGTTTTCAGTAAATTTTACACACTGACTTTTCATGTTTTTAGTTTCAGATAAAAATATTAAACTAGTTTAAAAGTCATCCTATTGGGCAGCATTTAAGCTAGGCCCTGCAGAAGGCTCTTTATTTAGCTCTTATCACAATAGTTAGGGAGGAGTAGATGTGATATACAACAACAAACTACAGAACTCAAAATTGATTGCTGCATTTAAGTACTGCATTAGTATTTAAGCTTACCTTTTAAAAGTTCAATAATTCTTCTGTCACCACTTAATTTAAAGACAATTTGATGTACATAGGTCCTTACTTTCGATACAAACAATTATTTTTATTTCATGGGTGACTATTGCTGGATTTTGCAATTAATTTGATTAAACTGAATCTTCATTTCAGTTTCTTTAAAGCTTTGCAATGCTATTTTAAATTCACTAAACATTAATCAATTGTCTGAGTAATAACAGTTGCAAATGATTTAAAATCAGATGGGAGGCCTTTTAGAACCATGGCTATTAGTAGAGCATCGATAATTACCTCCCCGGAGACTTTTTAATAAAATTTCTGTATCTTCAGCTCTAATAATATAATCAGTAATAGCTTCAGCACTTGCTTTGCATAAGGAGGTTAATTCAGTAAACAAGGAAATTATTTTTAGTTTTATGTTTGATAAATTGTGCTCTCTCAAAATTTGCAGTACTTTTCTATCATTATTAGGGGCTTCTCTCGTAATAAGAGATATCCTTTGATCATTGAGAAATTGGATTAATTCAGCAAATGCATTTGCATTCTTTTCACAGTACTCATTGTCATTTTGGATTTGCAAAAAAATAACCTCCCATAGTTTATATTTTGATTCATCACATTTGAAACAGAGTCTATTCTTGGGCTGGTAACCCTGTTCTAAAACAGAACTGTCCAACAAACAGAATTGATAAAGTCTGCAATAAGCAATAACAAGAAAAAAAAGAAACAGGGCAAAAAATAATATAAAGCAAGCAAACAATATATGCAAGGCAAAGCAACATTAATATGGCAAAAAGTTTACAAACTAAGAATTGGGGTTGATACACAAAAGCAAATTTGGACAACCAAATGTAGTGTTCTGACTTTAAGACAAGACAGACCAGGACTGAGTCAGATTAAACTGAGAATTGGCTTATTTTATTGGCTATGAAAAAATCTCAGCATGTATTTGTGTGCTTCTGCCTATAAAATGGGGAGAGGCAAATATTTTGCAGTCATTCTCAGATAGATTGGAATCAACATCTCGACTTTATAAATTTAATTGTAGTATTTGATTGGCAGCTAGGTTTAATCTTTTTTACCGTTGAAATGGCTAAGTGTTAATTTAGTTCTTTGCTAATGGTTCCTTGTGTCTACTTGGTTTCCTGTCAATTCTGATCTTTAAAAATTTAAATGCAATGTTAATCATTATCTTTCTCCTTGCATCCTGGTCTTTTAGTTTTAATGTCCTAATGTTTTCTCAGTTTCTTTCACTCTTTGTAAGCCCTTGTGTCTTAATGGCTTTATTGCCTTTCTTGGGGTGAAATAAAAAAAAAAAAAATAAGATAAAATGTCCATGGGTATGTAATGAGAAAAAATACTATTAAGGACTGAGAACAATTATTGAGAAAACAGGTCATTGAAACTAAAAAAACAGGAATTAAGAAAACAGAAGGTAATGATTGACATTGAATTAAAATTTTTGAAGATCAAAGTTGGCTGGGAAGCATGGAGCCAAAAGAGAGTTCCACAATGAAGAAGTGTGAGAGAAGAAACTGTTAGCATAGAACTTACAGCTGAATGTAGCCATTTCAACTTCAAAATGAAGAGACCTTGCTGCCAATCCAATACTGTGCTTGAATTCATAAAGTCTAGGTACCATAGAGGAAAATTCATCAGAATTGTTAAGTGTCAATAGAAAATGAAGTATTGAGAAGGAAAGAAAATTCTCATATTTTTATATTTGTGCAGCTTGTTTTTCATTGGTTAAGAAGACCTTGTGTGTGTGTCTTGTTTGGTAGCATTGTGTTTGTGTGTATAATTCATCTATGTATGTGTATCATAATTTTAGCTGTCTGTGTAGGAGATATTTGATAATGTGTGTACATATGTATCTGCATCTAGTGGGCATTTTGATTTCCATCTGCTAAAAGTTTGTGTTGTTGATTGGGGGAAGTTTTATGTCAGAGTGAAAAAAAACTTAGGCTACACAGGTTATTGCTGTAGAAAGATTAATCTTAGATTCTTTAAGTATGGATTTTGTAAAAGTTAGTGGTATAATAAAGTGTGTCTTGATGGGAAGATATTTATCAGGATGGCATTTATTAAAAACAAAGATTGGAAAAAACAAAAACATTTCTTAGTTATACATTTCATTTGTTTCACCTTGGTCTTAGAAGTCTTGTTGGATAACTATATATATATATATATATATATATATATATATATATATATATATATATATATACACACACAGGTCTGATCTAAATATTAGGACTGGTGTTATAAAAAACAACTATAACACATTATTTTGGCGTTTAATCTCCTTTGAAGTAGTTCCCTTCTGAAAGTACAGACTTTGTCCAGCATCACTTCCACTGATGAAAGCATTACTGGAACTCCTTTCTTGGAATAGCCAGCAGGTGTCTTGTCACATTCTCTTGGATTTCTTTGACATCTTGAAATCCTGTTCCTTTTAAGTGGGACTTGATTTTTGAAAAGAAGAAAATGTTACAAGTGGGTCAAGATTTAGGGAATATAGTGGTTGTTGAATGTTGTGTTTAGAAAAAAAACTGCTGCACAAGCAATAGTGACTGATGGAACCTATGTAATGTGGTGAGATGACCACATTCTACATACTTTCCTTCCAAGCACTACTAAAAACAATGGAAGTGAGTGAGAACATTATAACTTAGTGTATATGTGCAACAGAGTTTCAAGGTTAATCTGTGTCAAGTGGCTTCACTCTGTGTACTTTAGTTCCATTAACATAGCAACAGTTCCAATTTTTTTTTTAATCAGGCCATACACACATTTTTTATATATATATATATATATATATATATATATATATATATATATAAATAAATAAACATACACACACACACACACACTACAGGCAAAAAGTTTGGGGCCCACTATGAATTTCTTTAAAAACACACCTTAAAATGAGATATTTTTGTATTTTTTAAGTAAAAGATAAAATTTTAGTAGCTAGTGTGCTTTTATTTTGACAAAAAATAAGCACTTAACTATAAAAAATTATCATACAACAGCATCATATTTTATGTCTGTCAATAAAACCACCACCTGCCTGAATTACTGCTCTACAAATTCTTGGTATTCTTTCTGGCAGGTTTTGAAAAAAAAAAATAGATAGCAGACTTTACCAAGCATTCTTCAAGCACTGAAAAAAGCTTACTCATTGGCTTTTCTCTTTGAACTCTCCTATCCAATTTATTCCATACTAATACAATGGGAGAGAGGTCATGAGATTGAGGCAGCCAAAATTGTTCTTTTTTTTTTTTATTAAAGCAAAATTAGTTCTTCCAATTAGATTTTTTCATATTTAGAGATAAATAATTATTCATTTTATTCAGTGCATTTTTTCTTGCTGCGGTCAACACTCTCCTCCATCTAACAATTGTAGTTTATAGTGACATTCATGGCAGAATAATGCAATAGTTTGCCATTTCATTTTGCACCAGGGATGTTGATGTTACCTTGTACCTCCTCTCAGAGATGGATTTGTTTTTGAAGTTACCTTCTTCTTATCTGTCTAAAGAGGCAGGACCTACAATGCAGCAGATGTTTTGAATTCAGTTTCCTTCTCTTTGACTGGTTAACAACCAAGGCTACAGAAACCAGTCTGTTATACTATCTTACCCATAGCTTGGGGAAGAAGAAATAGATTCACTTACATTAGCATGTAAGTGAATGCAATGAACTTGACTGAAATTTGAACTGGGCTCTCCAATTCCAAAATCTGAGTCATTAACCATTATTCCACAAATAATAAATAATACAAATATCTGAATTAAAATCCTTCAATGTTTATTTTTTATTATTTTGGTTTCATTTCACTCAGTTATGTGCCATGCATAATACAGGCTTAGGCGATCATGTATCTCTTGATACATGACTGACAAAGATTTTTTCCCCACAGTAGGTTGTGGTGGACCAGGTGACATCCAAGGCTATAGAACCTGGTCTGTCCTGCTATTTAGCCATAGCTTGTGTGAGAAGAGGATTCATACCTTTCCCAAGGGTATTAGCATGTAAGTGAATGTAAAAAAAGAAGCAATTAATTTTGTGCTATTTTTTTTGTTTGTGAGTGCATACTTGTGTATACACACCATTTATCAAAAGCCTGTAGCTATTAGTGTGAAGTAAAAAAATTTTTAAGAAGCAAGTTGCTTTCAGAATAAATATAATAGAATTTTAATTAAAAATTTTGTATTAGACCAGAAAACCTTATTCTTCTTAAACTAATATTCTGTTGTCTCTGAGATGATGTTAATCTTGGGTCCTGGAATTACTCTGGAATAAAAGCAATATATAATAAAAAAAAGTTTTTTGTCAGGATAAAACAAGTCATGATTTGTCATTGATTGGAAAAAAAAAAGGATGGATTCAAAACTGAAGACTTGACTAGGATGAAAAATGAGGCAAAGGAACAGAACCATATATGACAGATTAAATGGTGGATGATTCAGAATAAATGTGATTGTTTAACTATTAGAAAAACACTGAATGTAAGGAATGGAGAATTCATTATCACTGAGAAATCCCTTTGTGATTTACCAAATGTTGAAAATCACTGCTTTTACAAAGCTCGGTTGCAATGCAACAGTTGACAATGCTCGGCTGCAAGAGTTGTAAGTCAGCTTCACATTTTGCTTTCTCCCACCAAATCTCTCCACTCTGATACAGTGGTCCTTTTATCTCACCCCATATACTCTTGTCACTTCTTTTGACGTCCCAGAGCTCAGTCCATATTGTGTATAAGAGGTAATACTCAACACTAGTTCTCAAGATATATTCGCTGTTTATAGATGACCAGAAACTGGAAATGAAGATTCAAAGAGAATCTGTGAACACCATGTTCATGATGCAGACCATTTCGTTCAGTAAAGTAGGGACACACGGACAAAATTACAGGAATTTATACAAGATGACATTACATTCGGAATAAACTAACTTTAAGAGATTTATATACAAATTTCTGTATTTATTAATAATCACAATTTTAAACATATTCTTTTTCTTCTGACAGATTCTGTTTGCTTTGTACCTGGGGCCATTTATGTCTTTTAATATCCAGATGACCAGATTACTTCAAATTTTTACATCTGTTTTCAGATGGACATGTAAGTCCCTCTTGCTTTGTATGCACATTTTGTTTTATTTTTTTTATAAAATAAAACACATCAAATATTGTATTATTATTGTGTTTGTCCTCCCCTTTATTAGTTTGCACAACCGTTATACCATGCCAATACCTTATAAATAATGGACAATTCTATTCTGATCATGTGGAAAGAAGGGAAAAGACACTACTTGGTTTCAGTGAGAAAATGAAAGAAAGATAGACGTGGTGAGTGAGAATCAGATTAAGCTTATAAGAACAGATACTACACTTTGATCTTAGCAAAAAGGGCCAAGAAGTTTTAGGGACTGCGATAAAAGCACCATTTTTCAGACCTACATTATAGAATGACTGAAACAGAGTAAGGCAATTGCCAAATATTCATTTAGCATAAATAAAATATATCATCTGCTGAATTATTTTTAAATTATTAAGAGAATGTTCCTAAAATGGCGATTTGGCTAGTATTCAATAATTTTATATGTCAGTGAGACATGATTTTCACAAGAAGCATTTTAATTCTTTCCTTAAGGAAAATGTCAGATTTAACTCAGTTATAAAATTATGGAAGCATGGTGGAGTAATGGATAGCAGCTGAGATTGAGGAATCAGAGAGCTGAGTTCGAATCCCAGCCATGTTCATTCCATGCTAATGACCTTGGGAAAGGTATAAATCTATCTCTTCAGCCAGCTATGAGTAAATAGCAGGTGCTATAGCCTTGTTTGGCAGCCAGTCTAGGAGAACGAAAACTCTGAATTCAAACCCCCTACTGTCTTGTAGGCCTTGCCTCTTTAATTTCTGAGAGGAGGGATGGGGTTATTACAATATCCCTGGTAATCCAGTGCACTATTTCACCTTGAATCAGGAACCACAATTGTGAGATAGATGAGTGGTGACCACAGCGGTGCAAAATCTGCTAACTGAATAAAAAATGAAATGAAATGATGAAATTATATCAGGAATTTCTCCACAAGAAGAAACATTATCCAAACTTCTACAAATAGCCATACCAATAAACATTAAAATTTTAGCTGTAATTTATCCACTCAAAATATTTAAATATATACAGGTTCAGAGAAGATCATGGAACAGGATCTGTTCTAAGGAGCTTTCATCCCTGGTACCTCTTTACCATTCATTTATGATAGTAATTTTTTTTTAAATTATAGAGAGTCATAGTGGAGTAATGGAAAGTAGCCTGGATTGAGGAATTGGAGAACCAAGTTCGAATTCCAGTCAAGTTTGTTACATTCTTGTTGCATGCAAATAACATTAAGAAAAGGTATGAATACATCTCTTGTAACTCCAGCTATGGGTAAATAGCAGGACAGAATGTGTAGCAACCATCTTAGTAGAAAGACAATTCTAAATTCAAAAACTTTCACCTCACCAACCCAGAATTGGCCAAGTGTGGTGAGAACAACTATACCCCTAAAAAAAGGGTTTCCTCTAACAGGAGTGAAAAGGCCCTGGATTTGTTCTAATAAGCTATACAGACTGTGTATCACTTGGGTGACAACTGGTCTAGGAGAAGGATGATTCAGAATTCGAAACTTCTAACTTTGGGTTAAAAAGTCTCACCAACCGGCATATAGACAAGTGTGGTGGGTATGGCTACACCGCTAAAGACATGGTCTGTCAGATAGGGGTTCCTCCAACAGGAGTGAGAAGACCCTGGAACAGGATCAGTTTAAAGGAGCTTTCATTCCTGGTACCTCTTTATTTATATATAGTAACAGAAATATTAATTCCAAATTAGTTTTCAACATATCTTTTTCTAAGCATTTATAGTTAATATCTCTATTTGTAATAAATCTAACATTTTATAATGTCATATTAGCAGCACTAGAGGATGTTTTAATGCTAGAAATATACTTTTGCTATTGTGGATAATATAAAGTTTTGTCATGTTTGGTCATCCATACTTTATCTATCTCATAAGATGCTTGTAAATTTAAGTGTTTTCATCACATCTGCGAAGCTAAAACCAACATTGTTTTCTTTGGTATTTTTCAAGGGCTATGCTGATTTTGTCTCCACCCTTCCAGTATATTATCTTCATGCATCAATTTGTGTCATTGTTTTCTTTTTTAAATTTGTATTTTATTTTTTATTATAATCTGGAAAATATATTTAGTATGCTTGTTCCTAAATTGAAAGAAATTTTATTGAAGTTGGGTTGTGTGATTTTATGGTTAAGGCTTCTAGTATTTGTAGGCATTTTTTTTACATTTAATGTGGTACTGTACTTTATATATATATTTTTACGTATGCAAGACAACAGAATTCCAAAAATGCTCATGTATGGTCAACTTGACAATGGTCATCGAAACATGGGTCGGCCTTTGCTTAGGTACAGGGACAAGCTGAAGAGTAACCTCTTAGCTGCGAATATAAATCACACTACCTTTGAGAACATCGTAATTGATCGTAATGAATGGAAGATTACATGCTACAATGGCATCAAGAACAAGGCAGCATCAAACATTGTCAAGCTTCGTCAAATTAGGGAAAGGAATAAAATATCTGCTGCTGTTCCAGCCATATACTCCAAGAATCCACACTCTTGCACAATCTGTGGACTTCTTTGCAAATCACTGGCGGGACTGAAGTGTCATTTGCGACTCACGCACAAGATTAAATAAACAAAGTTGTTGGAACCTCATACATCGAAACTGACGGGAGAGTACATCATCATATATATATATATATATATATATCATATATATATATATATATCTATATATATATATATATAATATATATCTATATAATTTAATGAAGCATGTATAATATATATATATATATATATATATATATATATAAATAAATAAATATACATATCTCTCACTGTTCACATGACTCAGAGTTTCATGCAAAATGCAAGCTTCAGATGCTGAATCGTTGATTAATTTAGACATATGTTTATTTATTTAAAAATAAATGAAGTTACCTCCCCTACATAGCGGTAAATTTTTGTATTAACAGAGCATGTTCATGCGCATGCACAAAAATTCATAGTTCTCAATTGCATTAATTCTTTGTTTTAGCAATTCATCTCTGAAGATGATGGATAAAACTGAAAGTACTTGGGAAAATAAACAGAATGAGAAGAGCTACAGTGTCTTCCTCAATCAGTTTAATTACAACATTATGAAAAAGATCTGTGAATATGAGAGGATTAAAATGAAAATAAATAGACATAATATATATAAATTATTCAACCATACAAGCTTGAATGAAGATATAATGCCTCTCTCTCTCTCTCATATATATATATATATATATATATATATACTAATCTGAAACATCAGATTTACTGTCTCATATTAAGTTACTTTATTTGTTTAACACTTATACAGTGAAGATATTTATATACCTTTATGAAACTTACATTACCTGCTGTCAGTGTATATTTACATTTTCAATGGTATGTAAATATGAACTGTTTCCTTATAAGGAAACATTTATTGACTGAGCAGCCAGTACTGCATTCACTACTTTCTCTTAAAATAACTTTTCAGAAAAATTGGTTTGTCAAGTACAATAGAAATTATTCTTCTTTCCAGTATTGATGGGAATTTCCTTCCTAACCTTTTGTTTGAAGTAGTGTGGAATGTCAACATCTTGATTATGTCATTATTTTCCCTCAAGTCATATCCATTTTAGTTGTTGAACTTGTTGAAATTCCTCAAGTGATATAGTTCGTGTTATTTGGTACAGTTCTTTCTTTGTACTCACAGGTTTCACTCTCTTAAGGCCATTTTTAATCATTGATCTGAAAAGTGGTTGTATACAGGTGAATGGTTAGATATTTCTGAATGAATTTGGTGCCATGCATGATATCTATATAAATCTGAAGAACATAACTCAAGTTTTTAGGTTAATATTTTGGTTTTGTACCAATTTACGGTGTTGGGTGAAACCATCTATAGTGCAGCCTATTCTATGTTCAATTTCCTTATCCTCTACACTGTGAAATGTCAGTCCCTAGTATTTGTGTTATAAACTAACTAGCATTTAGTGCTATTTTCAAACCCTTGGCGGCATATAGTAGCTTACTAGATGACCCTGTTTTGTGACATTTTTAGTAGCATACTGCAGAGTATCCAATTGAAACTAAGATGGCAGTACCCATGAGAAACTGATTTCTGATAATTGACAATTTCCTATTTTTTTTAAAATGGGCCAACACAGCCAGGCCACAATGTAGCAGTGAAAGTGCTAATTTAATTCCTGACCAAAGACCATTGAACGCATTTTGTTTCTGTCATTATCATATCCCATTATCAACTCAATTATTTTTCTGTAATCTTTTTTTTTTTCTGCAAATGTGCTCAGCTTATATTCTGTAACATGAAATAGAAATGTTTTTAACACCTTTTAACGTCTAAAAAAATATTCATTATCTATCTTACATGGTTCTTTCTGATGGTAACATTAGGTTAGGTTGGTTGATCTTGCAACAGATCAATACTTGCAAAAAACATGGGAAAAGGTAAAAGAAAAAAAGAAAAGAAATAATTTCACGATCCAATCACTTACAGTGGGAACCCACCCTTTTACTGTGGCTCGACGGACTTTTGCCAAAAATATCTTCAAAAGTAAAAAAAAAAAATATATAAATAAATCTCAAGTCATGAGGGAAATGCATGATATCATGTAGTGGGTAATTAAAAATCAAAATGGAAAAATCCTGTTACACTTTTCAACCTGTCAAAGGACATTTCAGAATGTGTAATTTTTTTTTAACGGAATCTGTAAGGGTGGGCAAATGAAATGAAACAAATGTCAGTTATAAATTCTATATCAAGATAATAATTAACTGATTTGTTTTTTAAGGTTTATTAACCTTTTGCAAGTTATTTAAAGCCAGAAAATATATTTAGATTGTAAGAAAATTTTTTGAGATAATAATGCTCTAGTGATACAAGTCTTACTAATTAACCCATAGCTGGGAGGAGAAGATTCATATCTTTCCCAAAGGTAATTGTATTTAAGTAAATATAATGAACCAGACTGGAATTGGAACTCAGCTGTCCAATTTCCAATTCTGAGCTGTTACCCATTACACTACCTGCACATCCAAGTTTACAGCACTTGATATTCTCAAGTGGTCACCCATCTAGGTACAGACCAGGCTCGATGTTGCTTAACTTCAGTGATTGTACATGAACCAGCATTTCAATGTGATATGGCTGTAAGCTGCTGAAGATATATGGACACTTAACTTTGTATTTAAATTAAAAATTTTTACTGTTTTAATGTACAACCCAGCGAACCTTTTTTTTCTACCACTTTTTAATAATTCTCAATTCTCAAGAACGAAAAGAAAATGTATTAATTCACTTTCATATGTTTAGGTTTTATTACAATTCTAATCCTCACTTTTTAAAACAATAAACATTGTTGAGGAGTGAAGGTAGTTAAAATAATAGCGGTGTCAAAGGAAAAGCCATCCTTTTGACACTACGTTTTTTTTTGGTAGGCACAAAGGTCTAAGTTTGTCATCTTTTATTTAAATCTTGAGATGTTTTACCTATGTATTTCTTGTGACATAAAGTCTATTTTGTAAATTCTTGCTTCAAGCTTTAAGTTGTTATTTTGTTTTGCATTGGTTAAATCTCTTATAGTTTATGAAGTAGTTGTAACAAATTTGATATTAAGTTTGGATAAATTCTTTTCAATTGTAGTCTTAATTGATTTGGCAGGTTGTATTATGTCTAGTTTTATCAAGATTATTTGTATTATTTACTTTTCTAATTTTGTGAATTTGGTGAGCTTTACAGCAAGAATTATATTTGAAATAATTAGGATGTTGAAGGAGTTAAACTTATAAAAGTTATGAGAAAAATTATTAACTTAAAAAGTTATGAGAAAAATTTTAAAAATTAAATGCAAAATTTAAAATTACAATTTAATTTTAGAAGAAAAATTTATGTGAAAATTTTCTTCAGGTGATATATGTTGGAATTTTGAAACCCTTTATTTCATCCACTGGGGTAGATTGTTCTAGTTCCATGTTACTCCTGAATATCTTAGTTTCAGTTATCTCCCTTTAGTAACTCAACTCTCCAAGTTTTTGTTCACATCTACTGTGGCCAGGTATTGAACTCTCAACTCTTTGGGTCACATCACTGGATTACTTCAACCAATTCTTTTATCGACTGAGTCATGTGTCCTTGGAGACATCAGTGTATGAATTATTGGAACTTATAAACCTAAAGGCATAGCACATGGAACTAGAACAATCTACCCTGGTGGATGAAATAAAGGGATCAGTGCGAAATACCAACATATATCACCTGAAGAAGGCCAGAGCGTACAACAGCCGAAACATTGTGAATATGAAAATAAAGATAAGGACAACAGTCTGAACAATGTAAATAGTGTAAATAGTTACAATACTTCATCTCAGAAATATAGACAAAAGTTCCACTTTAGCTTTACATTTTGTTAATGCTTTTTCAATTTCTATTTCTCTTCCTATACCAGAAATGTTTGTTTGAATAAAAATAATGAGAAATTCATCATAAATAATATAGATAGTTAGAAACACATTGTAAATAAATACACCTTTTTACTGAATTGACTGACATCATTAATGGGGAGGTTGTGTTTGATTACCAGCAGCAAGGACATTGATATATAGTTGCAAAATAATGAGTTTTTAATCGTAATGTACAATTTATTTCTCAACCATTCTGATCCCCTCACCAAGCATTTATTGGTCCCTAGGGGTCAATATCAACCACTTTAGGGACCCCTGCTCCAAAGTGATTGAAGAATAGATTAAGATGTTAATATATAAAAAGATAACTTCTGTATCAACACATATCTAGGTTAGCAGTTTTGGAAGGTACTATTAATCTTAAATAAAAATAAAATTTTGTTTTGATTCTATTAATTCAACATTAAGTCGAATTATTTGCAATATGCAAGATATTTTCAAACAATAAATAGATGGGTGTTGTTTTTGGTTTTCCTTTTTGTTTGTGTTTGGCTTTATGAAATGCATTCCTTGAACAAAGTGAAAGGTTTCATATTTTAATAAAAGGAGAGAAAGGAAAGTACACTCTTCATGTTTACAGACATCTTATATTTGCATTTGGGTAGAGAAAAATGGACAAAGAGGATTTCAAATATTTTTTTTTCTACAGTCTATTTCATCTTTAGCCAGTTTATAAACAAGCAATAATAGAAAATTACACAGTAAATTAAAGAAAATTACATTGTAAAATTACAATATTATGGGATATTGAAAAATGAAGGTAGAATAGATTTTAAAGACTTCCTAGATTGCCTTTGCAGTACTACCTATGATTTCATGGGTCTCTAGAAATGTCCCATAATTGTACCTTTTTAAAAGATAGAAATAATTTAGAATTTGTCAATAATCTATTTATTTCAGAAGTAATTGAATAGTTGTCACCTGTCGAAACTGCCACTTTTCAACCAAAAAAAAAATTGAAGAGCTCAGCTCAATGACCACTATTCAAGTGGCACAAACTGGCCAAATTTTAGGCCAGCTCCATGTCTCAACTTGTGAGTCAAAAAAAAAAAAAAAAAAAAAAAAAAAATGAAAAAGTTATAAAAATATTTTCTGACCAATCAGAAAATACCAATGCAGCTTTATGCAATTGTTTCTGATCCACTCCAACATGATATAAATTGCCATCGATTTGACTCCAAAGGCTCATTTTTCTGTTTTGTGTCCATTTTGCCTAGGCACTCTCTGAAAACACCTACCCAATGCCAACAATCATAGAGGTGAAAAGTCAAATGTTAACAGCAACAGCCAAGGCCACTACATGATGGATGTCTTTACTCGTACTATGCAATAAAGATCATACACATGCATATTTTCCTCAAGTGATCTTTTTCTACAACTATGATGTAATACAGACTCCTATGTATTCAGTAGAATCTTAATGCAAACTCTGATCACTTTTGCATGTCACCCAATCAGTGACATACAAAGGTTGGGTGATGCCCTGGGCCAACTCCTTGATTGTATGTCCCTAAGACTCATATGCCCCTGAGAAATGTGAGAAAAGAAGACATTTTAAATGTGTAAAAATAAATGAAACATGAAACACTTTATTCAAATTAAATATAAACTAAATCTTTACTTTCACTTTTTAATTGGATGCCTTCTCAATATGGATACCCTCTGCTCCATTACTGCACACTACCACACCCAATGTAAAAGCATAAATAAATCCTTTTTCACTTTAACAATGCCTTATCTCCATTGCCATGTGTTGCTTCTCATTTCTTTTCTGTTAGCTCAAGTTATAGTATTGTGGATCAGTGGTTCCCAAACTTTGTTAGCTCATGGCCCACTTTGAACCCAGAATTTTTCTGTGGCCCAAAATTATTATAGTGTAAAAAATTGCTTCCATTTTGTGGCCCAGTAAAAATTATAAAATTTCTGTGGCCCAGCTGAAATTTGCCATGGCCCATTTTGGCTTTAAGTTGGGAAACACTGCTGTGTATGACATATTCAAACGAGGTCCTTTCATACTTATCAGTTCCGTAGCTTCCACAGAAAGATTAATAAAAAAAAATTTTTTTTTTTTAATTTTTTAACTTTTTGTTTAAAACAAAAAAGCAAACAAATTAACATGCTTTTCTTGCAAAAAGAGTGGCAATTACTGACAAACCTGAAGAATGTAATATTCTTACTTACCGAATGCTTCCGTGTCATTTTCACCTTGAAATTAGCGACTCCCATGGCTTCAGTAACAAAAGTAACTGTTAAGTAACTGGTAAGTAATAAAAAAAATATGAGATGAAAACAAATTAAATTTTAATACATTTGAAACAGGTTAAATATGAAGGTTGCTGAAAAATTTGACCCAAATCTGACCAAACATCCCATTTATTTATTTATTCCGGTGAGGGTTTTTGGCCAGGGCAAGAACATTTTTAGTTTCCCTTTAAATGTATTATACACAAGCATATATAAGTATGAAGATTTATATATTTTATTTTTTTTAATTTGACAGATTTTAATTATTAGTATTTTTTTAAAACTAATATTCACTCAATACAAGGCCCAATAACCATTCAAGGTAGAGGGTTACTGTGTGAAGTTATATTATCATAGGAAAGGACAAGAGTTAAGAATACAGAAGAGAGGCAGACTTTAGAAGAAACCATAAACCCAATCCTAAACAGAAAACAAGGGATAAACCTCTACTCCTGTTCAAAACATCATGGAGGAGTGTGAACTGAATGATAAACCTATCTACTCCTATTAATTTCAAACATTATTTTGGTAGATGCTCCATTTATTTTAAATGTTATTTATTCTGTCTACTGGCCTGTGTACTCGAGAAAACTTAAGAAAATGCACCCTCTGGCAGAATTTGAACCTGTGTCCCACTTTGCAAGAAAAATCACTATCTGATCCAACATGTTTGACTGCTTCATAATCAAGCAAGATTCTATTTTGTCTTCTATTTTGTGCATTAAAGGCTAGAAAATTTAAATAGAGTTTTTGTTCAAGTACTTTTGACTGCCTCAGTCATTATCAAGAACTGGTTGTTGTCTGTACAGTAGACAAGAATTTCTTGGCCATATCCTGACATTTTTTTTAACATACTGTAGTTTGAGTTAGTACAAAATAATATCATGTATAGTGGTTAAATCGATCTAAACCAGTGGTGGGCAAACTTTTCAGAGCAAAGGCCACATCAGTGGGTCATAAAAAGTCAAAGGGCTGCATCTTTTAAAATCAGGTTGTGCACTCTAAGATAATACAACATATAGACAGCATAGTTAATAAAAACAAACAATTTCATCATCTAGCACAAGCAATTTAATGGGAAAATGTTTCTAGCCACAATTCTGCTTTACAATTCTTTTAAAGTCTGGCACAAAGTTGCTGGTAGAAACTCTCGTCACTGCATTTAAGTGTGTGTCTATCACCATAGACTTGTTCTTGGACTTATTTATCTTTATGCAGGAAAACTCTGCTCACAGATGTAAGTGGAACCATAGATAATCTGGCAGCAAAATTTCTTAAACACGGAAAGCCTTGAACAGAGTGACTTGTAAAACTTTACTAATGGTAGGAAGTGAAACATTTCCTTCAATGAATAATCAGATTGAATGTCCATCAATTCAATCTGTAATTAATCACGTGCTGCATCAACATCTGCAGAGAAAGAGAAGTTAAGCTGAATTTAAGTTCAATCTGTCTGAAATCCTGTTGGGGCGCACCCACCTTCTAACTAGTAATGGACTGGTCCCTCTTATATAAGTCAACTCTAGAGAGAGGACGGGAGAGTGAGTGACAGAGCGTCAGCGACAGCAGTCCAGAGAAGCTTACCCGGTACATACCGTTGGACTATAGACTTTGGATATTTTTTCGTACTAACCAACCTTCGTTCTGCTAATCACTCTATTGTTAATTGCTTTTATGAATATACCAGTATTTTCCTCTACAACTGTGTTTGTCTTGATTCATACACCGACACGCGGGAAACTCACAACATCTCAACAAATCCTCAAACCTTCTTTCAAACTCACCAAACTTCACAACTAATCCTTAATTTTTGAGCACACATTTGCAGGAACTTTCTCTTTTCCCAACAATGAAAAATGAGTGAACTTGCCCACACTTGCTTGCTGTGAAAACAAAGATAATTTTGCTTGAAAAGATTTGACAAGTTTGTGTATCAAAAAGAAGAGAGAGAAACAAAAAAGTGACTAGAGGGTTCACCGGCAAACCAGCTGTTCTTCTTCGCCGTCAGTTGCCTCAAAGAAATGAATTGCGAGACTCCTTTTCTCGTCCATTGCATCGTGTAGTCATGAAACGGACACCCAAATCAAACGCGCTTACTTACACTGCCTCTTGGTCTTCCAGTCTATTCGCACATCTGACTGTCTCACGAAGTCTACCGAAAATGACTCGCCTTCTTGCAAACAAACACTTTACGACAGCAAACAAGCAAAATGGCACCCAAAACTACTGCCGACGGACGACTGACCGCAACAGCTTTTGTCACCCACGACTCGCGTGTCTTCTTCTTGTAGTCCTCGGTCGAGTCCATTATGGTACTCCAAGGTGTGCCCAGTGACAACACACACACGCAGTTCAAGGACATTTCCGCGCATGCTCGTTACAGTTTATATATTTCATCAGTGAAAAGTTTATTTCCCTGCAATTTCACATTTAGCTCATTCAACTTTTCAAAAAAAAAAACAGCTGCTAACATAAGTTCATATGTCCACTCATCATAGTCCATTTTTGTAACAAATTCACAAGCAGTCCCTTTCATATCGAGAAAGGGTAGAATTTCTTTTCGTAAGTCCCAGATTTGCTTCAGCACTCTACCATAATAGAGCCATTGTACATTGTTGTGGCAGAGAACATCCCCAATGCTCAACCTCCATGCCCTCCAGTAGGGATTTGAATTGTCTGTGATTGACTGCTCTTGTCCTGATGGTGTTTACTACACTCACCACTGAATCTACCACATGCTTCAGGTTAAGTGCAGATTTACACAGAGTTTCTTGGTGAAAAATGCAGTGAAAAGACAAGAAAGCTTCGTTAGGATTGTCTTTTCTAATCTTTCAGGAATTTAACCATGCCAACATTTTTGTCAATCTATCCCATGATAATGCACTTTTTTTTCATTTGCATTGACCACACATTCATACAAATCCTGACTGGTTGTATTTTTCATTGATTCTAATAACAGAAACTCTTTAGTGATATGGAAATTCTCATCCACTCCACGTACAACAATTAGTAACTGTGCAGTATCTTGGATGTTGGTACTCTCATCTGCTGCTAACGAATAACAAATAAAATCTTTACTTGCATCCCTCAGCTCTTGAGTCAACTCCTAACTGATTATTTCTATGCATCACATGACAGTCCTCCTTGATAATGTTTTTGAATTTAACTTTCATTTCTGGGCATACAACACTTGTGCAATCCATCATACATTGTTTTATTGACTTGTCATCTGAGAATGTTTTTTTTACGTCTTGAAATTCGGTGTGCCACCATAAAACTTGCTTCCAATGCAGTATCATGAATTGATGATTGCTTCTTAAATAGAGTTTGTTGCTTGTTCAATTTTGCAACATATTCTGCAGTCTTTTTCTTCCAGTGATGTTGCGACCAACACAAATCCCCATTTTGAAGTATATATTTGGCTTGGCTAACAAAGCTTAACTGACATATTGCAAAAGAAATTGGGAAATTTTACTTTAAAAGTGAGCAGCATTTAGAAAACTCAGATCAAAACAATATTTTAAAGTGATTATAGGGTTATTGTAATTTTTTTTTTGACAATGATGTTCACCCTGGACAAGGCCCAAGAGCCACTCGAAGTAGAGGGTTAATTTGTTCAATGTAAGTACTAATCCTTTAGCTATCTGAGGAAAAAAAATTTAGGCAATGTTTTTTTCTACTAATAATGAATAGTAGGGGATGTGCAGGTGGCATAAGTTGTTGGTGTGGAAAGTGTAACTGGTAAACAGGGTTCAAATTGCAGCCTAATCTGTTGTTTTCACTTTTGTAAAAATGCCTTTGAGATAGGCATTAATTCCTTATCTTTCTAGCTATAGGTTAAATAGCAGTCTAGATTGGACTTTCTAGTTAATAGTTTAAGAGAAAGAGGACTATGAATTTAAAACTGGAGAAGACAATGGGAAACTGCTCCACTATCTTTCCCAGGAAGTTAAGGCAACTTGTAGATAATAAAGAA
The DNA here is from genome assembly GCA_903632075.3 of Acanthosepion pharaonis. NCBI lineage: Eukaryota > Metazoa > Mollusca > Cephalopoda > Sepiida > Sepiidae > Acanthosepion > Acanthosepion pharaonis. The sequence goes on along the minus strand of CAHIKZ030000612.1, from coordinate 633,732 downwards.
AAGGAAGTTGTGTCAAGTCATGATTGCCAATGTGTTGAATAGTAAAAAATATATACTTACCTAAAGAAAGCTAAAACAATTAGGAAGACCGTACTCATAAGCCAGCCAGCACTATAAAAAGTCTTTGGCATTGCTAAGGCTCCTGTTCCAACAATAAGGTTAAAAATATAAATTAACCCAACCTGTATAAAAAAAAAAAAGAAAAAAAATTTTATGCAAATAAATTATTTCAATAAGTCTCTTAAATTGCTGTAAAAATTGCAAAATGCCTAAGAATATTTATTGAATTCAGAATTTGCCTAATAATAATTTGCATAATAATGACATTATAAGAAATTTAAGTTACTTCAGCAAGAGTCAGGCTTTCAGAGATGGACAGACACTGTAATGGACTCTTGCTTAAGCTTTAACTTTTAAAAATATTTATGATACATTCTGATTGGATGTTAAACAGCAACATTTGTTTTACCTCCTAACCAATGAAAAGGGTTCCCTCCAAATAGCAAGGAACATGTTTGGAGCCTACCTGTCTGTTATATGGAATTGCTATTTCGGAGTTGACATCAAACTGCTACATGAATTCAGATTGCACTGGTTCAGAACGAAAACAATGCAGAAGAATTTAAGACTACCCATGAGCACTGAAGAAAACTGAAACAACCTGATTGCCCCTACCACAAATAAAAGTTTTTAACTGGTGTGGTAACTTCAGTGTTACAACAAAAAAAAAAAAAATCACAAACTTTTTTTATACAAAAAGTGTACAAAATTCCTCATTGAAAAACATTCAGAGAAATATTTCTTTTTTTATACCTAATGTAGTTTTCTCTTTGGAGGATCTTTTGAATATAATATTAATTGTAAAATGGCATGTTAATTTTCATTGCTAATTTACACATTATTGGCCATTATTAGGCACACAATGTGCTGTTAAGAATAAAATTTTATTGTATCTTTTAAACTCAGCTCATGTCATCTGTGTCATTTGTTGTGTGCCAACAAATTGATGTTATTTGTTTTAACTTTTTTTTTGTATGTATCGGATATTATTATTATTGTCTCAATTTGATATTAAAATTTGAATTAAAAATTCCTTGAATTTTCAATGTTAAATTTGTTTCTTTTTATATACAAGGCTTTTATTAATGAGATTGGGATTTTTTCCTTTGGGTTTTTATCCAATTACTGGCTAATTTTTATCAATTTAAAACAAAAATACTCATTCCAGTCAATTTAAATTAGTTTTAAATTAATTTTTAAATGCAGCAAAGTATTTTGCTTATTAGAAATATTAAATTTAATCTATTAGCTTGAAATTAAAACTAAAAAGTTTAAAGAAAAATTTTAAAAATTCATTTTAAACTTTCTTTGGAGGTACTTTGCAGAGGCAGCATGTACTACCCCCAGACTGGGCAAGGCCTTATTAGTGCCCCAGGCAGTGCTTTGTAACCCTCGCTATCTTATCAACATTTGCTTTTTTTACCTACATTTATATACATCACAAATTAAACACAGCATAATTGACAATTATGAAAAGATGAAAAATATTTGCAGATTTTGACATAGGTTTCGAATTTTTTTCATCCAAATCCATGAATTTTGCTCGTGATAAGTCTTCCAAAAACACAGAATATAAAATTCACTATTTTTTATCAATAAATGTTGAATGTGTTAAAATTATTCAACTTTTTAACAAGAAAAATCTCAAGTTGCTGCAAAACATTGTTGATTTATTTAAGATGGAATGATCTGTTATGACATGTCTCTAATTTGTATTTAGATACATTTTATTTATTTTCAATTTTTCTAGTTGAATTGTTCACCTATATTGCATATGATCAATTATTGTACATAATTAGGTTACAATGAAATTTGTATTTTATATGAATACTACCTTATGAAAATTAAAAATAAAAGAGTGTGTTTGTGTGTGTGGGGGGGTTACACCCTTGTACTCGCCCTGGTACTTAGTATAATGTAACATTACGTGCATGCCATGGGAGTAAAGGAAAATAAATTAGAGAATAGAAATTTTTAAAAAAACTAATTTATTTTGTATACTAATTGGAGAGAAAATAAAGACTTCTAAACTAACGAAGAGTCTAGTCCTCACAAGCAGTTGGAAATACAGTAGAACCTCAGATCACGTAGGCCTCTCATTACAAACAAATCTGTTTACAAACAAATTTTTAAAACAAAATGTTTCAGGTGACGAATGGTGTCTCTAGTGTCAAACATGCCAGTCAACAACTACATGGGATACTCCTCTTCCAAACAATAACATCTCTCCCCATCTTCTTTCTCACCACCTTCCATTCATGCCATCAATTCTTTTCTGTACAGATACAGTAAAATTAAAGGTTTTGTCTATATTTTATCTGTTTCGTATTGCATATGGTTTTGTGCATGAACTTGTGTACAAAATCCTATTGTAAAAGTTTGAATAAGCAATCATCCAGGGGTCCAGGAATGGATTAATCTATCTTACATTGATTCATGAGTTTTTAATTTTCCTTCCACATACAACTAAAACAACTTTACGAGATATTACTTACCAAATATCAGGAAAAATGGGGAACATAAACTAGAGTTACAACAGAAAATAACATGTATCCAATACTTATGCGTGTCACTGTGTGTATATATATATATATATATATATATATATATAAAGCAGACTCATTAATAATGACTTCCCAAACCACATTGTAGATGAACAAATAAGACAATATATAAAAAACCCTCAACACAAGTGAAATATAATGCTTTCTCCAAAGGACACTAAATATATCAAACTATTATATTATAACCAGATGCATGCTAACTACAAAAAGGATGAAAAAATCAGAAAGAATCTCATTCATACTAACATATCTTCCATAGATTCTAATAAAAAAATACATTTAATTATATATTACAAAAAATACAATACAACCAATTTAATTATTCACAATAACTCCTCCCCACCAACTGATATATTACGTAAAACCAACATTATATATCAATTTAAATGCCCCTTGGGAGAATGTATCTCCAACAAAAAAACAAATATATATGTTCAGTATACAACAAATACACTAACGAGAAGGCTTACATTACACATGTCTGACCATGTGTCCATTGCAAGATATCTACAACAGCATTCTTGTCCACATTCACAATATAAAAAAAAATACTAATTGACAACACATCTATCCTACACCATGAAAACAACAAATTCAGATTACAGATACTAGAAGCAATTTATATTTAAAAAAAAATAAAAAAGCAGGTACTGAACAGAATCAACTATGAATACTGCAGTAATGTTCTGAAATGCTTGTAAAGGAACAGTTTTTCAAGCTTTAATGCGTGTATGACAGGAAAAAAAAATTCCATAATGGATAATTTTTTCACATTCTAATGAATGCTCAGAAACCATTTTGCATTTAAAAGCATAATGAAAAATTATGGTAATGGATAACAACGGACAACTAAATACTTGTACTAATGAAGAACATATAGTTTTGTATTACTTGCACCCCTGAAGATCTTGGAAGAAGATTGAAAGTACTTAAAAAAATGAAAATAAAAGAAATTTAAACAGCTATAGCACATTTCTCTCATCCTTTAACATAAATTCATGGAAGGTTATTTGTGAGTATGAATGGATTTTGTTAAAAATTAGCAGACATAATGTCTGCTTTATTCAATCAGACATGCCTAAAAGAGAATTTGCTGCCTAAACACACACACACACACATATATTCTGTTTACATGTTATTTAATAAATAGATACAATTTATTTAAGTAAATTCTATTTTTTAAATAAACAGTATTAATTACATTTACCAGCTTTAATGTTTGATAAATTTCATAGAAAATATCTATTAAATAATGTATAAACAGAAAATATATTAAATAATTATTGACTTAATCTATTTCATAATATATATATATATATATATATATATATTCTATAAATATATATATATATATATTTTCTAAAATAAGTGGTTATCCAAGGATTCCCATCTACTAGGGCAGCTAGCCAATCCCCATTTGCAGATGCCTGCTCAGGCACATTTGTGATTTTCAATGCCCACAGAGCTCACCTGTGATTTATACTGCAACTATGCCAAGCAGTCCTTAGTTACAGTTTCTGGGAGAGAGCACACTCATCAATCTGAACAAGGCCAGCACACTCAAACTCTCGGTCACGATGACTTGTAAGTTTGTGCTAGCACAAAAACTGATGTCGCCCCAAAGAGTTCCACCTACCCAATTTCACTCACAATGCTTGGGTCAAACCATGGTATGGTTTTCAGGCACTTTCTAAAGGTGTCACATGCTGGGATAGCCTCCCTCAGACTGATAACATCAAGAAGTCAACTTCCTGACAAATTGACCATGCTGAGATTCAAACCGGGGTCTCATGGTCAGAAAGAAAATGTCTTAACCACTCAACCACATACTCGAATGGAGGCAAGGTGGAGCAATGGACTGCGGCTTGGATTGATGAATTGGAGAGACAAGTTTGAATTTCAGCCAAATTCATTATATTTGCTTATGCTAATACCTTTGAAAAATGTATGGATCCATTTATTCTCCCCCCAGCTATAGATAAATAGCAAGACAGACTGGGTTCTGTAGCCTTGGGTGGCAGCCAGTCTAGGAGAAGGAAAACTCTGAATTCAAAGTAGCTTTTCTGTTGCACATTATATGAGCTTGTATGCAAGTCACTAGCAGGAAGTGCCACATATGACACAAACATAAAAAAAAAAAACTGAATGGGATTGTCGGATCCTTATATGTTGAAATTATATATATATATATATATATATATATATATATATATATATATATATATATATATATATATATATATATTGGATGCACGGTAGAGTATAGAGCTGAGTTCGAATTCCAGTTGAATCCATTACATTCACTTACATGCTAATACACTTGGGAAAGGTATGAATCCTCTTCTCCATCCAGCTATGATTAATTAGCAGGACAGACTGGGTTCTATAGCTTTGGATGGCAGCTGCTCTAGGGGAAGGACAACTCTGAATTCAAAACCTGCGGAAGGTCTTTTGGGGACCTTGTGGCACGTAGTGCACCAGGTCTCTGTATTCAGCCCTTCAAAAAGTGTGGTTGGTCTGCATAAAGTCTTCACTACCACAATCAAATCATATGTGCTGGTGTCTGGGCTGTTGGTTCCTAAGAACTGAGCTGCTTGATCCTGATATGTTGACTACTTTCTATACATTTTTGTCTTAGTGAATTATTTTCTCCTTTAATTATAGTAGCATTTTTAATGTCAAAACTGTGGTCAGTTTTGTTACAGTGAACAATCAATGAGATTCATGTTATTTTTTAAAATGTCTCTTGTGTTCATATAGTCTTTTGCTTAAACTTCTTGAGGTTTCTCCAATATATTCTTTCTGACAAGGCTTGCAATTGATAGAGTAAATTCCTCCTTCAAGTTTTGGCTTGTTTTGTTTTGTATTGGTTAAGTCTTTTATTGTTTTAGATGTAGTTTTGACAAATTTTAAGTCGAATTCTGATAAATTCTTTTTCAGTTGTGATTGTGACAGAGTTATATTTTTTTTGATTTGTTGGATTTATCAGAAAGGACAGCTTTTTTATTTTGGAATATTTTATGAGCCTTTTGTTTCGTATTGAAAATGAAAAAGTAAGGGTATTGGAAGGTCTTGAAAGTATTTTCAATATATTTCTCCTCTTTGTCTAAATATTGAAGGCTGCAAATTCTAAGTGGTCTTAATGTGAAAGAAAAAGCTCGTAAAATTTAGCAATCAAAACACTCTCTAAATGTTTTCATCTTAGTGAATTGTTTTTTCCTTCAATCAGAATATCATTTTTTATGTCAATATATATATATATATATATATATATATTTGAACAATAAGAAAATAAAAAATTAAAATCTTTGGACACACTGGGTTGTAGATTAATATACTTTCGTTTTTTTTATTATTATTCCATTTAGATTCCTCGACTAGTTTCGACCGAAATGGCCATCATCGGGAGGAGAAATATTTCTGCTTGCTGGTAGCAGTGAACTACAGAAATGAATGTCTTGATGGAGAAAATGAACTTTTGTCTGTAGTTTTCATTTGTTTTTTTATTTTTTATTTATTTATCTTTTTAACGTGATTCTTTTAACATTCCTTGTGTTGGTCAAACAGTCTCTTTTAAGTTGTTATCTGAAATAAGAGCTGGATAGATACATATTCTGAATTCTCTGGTCAGTTTGACAGTTTTATTAAACCTGGTGAGGTGATGTGTCTCTGTTTAGTGTTTGTGTGTGTGTTACTTGGTTCTTAGGGAGTGGGTGAGTATGATATGTGTAAGCGTGTGTATTGCTGTAGGTGTGTGTTATCATTTGGCTCCTTAGGGAGTGAGTGAGTATGATGTGTTTAAGTGTGTATATTCGTGTGGGTGTGTTATAAGTGTGAGGCCTCCACACCTCCGTAAGCATGTCTGTCTTGTGTGGGTGAGAAGTGTGGGTAGGTTTTGATTTGTTGACTATCTATATATTGTTAAATTTATGATTTAGCCCGGCTGGATATTGTGTTTTTAGACGTTGTATCCACTTATTTTCATGGGACTCTAAAATCTTTCTAATGTTATCTATCTGAACTTTTATATATATATATATATATATATATATATATATATATATATATATATATATATATATATATATATATATATATATATATATACACATTTCTGGCAATTAAAGAATGGTGGCAATACACCCATTATCACATGATATTATAGCTAAAATAAAATTTTACAATGGGAAAATAATTTGTGACTTGCAGAAAAAGTATCTATTTTAAAACACTTAAATAACCTTAATAAACAAGAGAAATGAATTGATGGTCAGATATAGGCATAAAAATAAATACCTGTTGAAATACATTGATCCAGATAAAATCTTATGTTGAGGACATAATCTTTTTAGTTATTGTTCCTTTTATTTTAATACAAAATAATAAAAAAAAGTTTATTTTAAAATATAAAATATAAATCTGATCTATTTTAAATACAATTTAACCCCCCAAAAAAAAAAAAAAACACGTAATCCCTGAAGATTTCATTGTACATGAAACTCTGAGTCTTTATTATATATATCTTAAGTGCTACCGGTGAGGATAAAAATGTATATTTATTAATTTATATATATATATAAAGACAAAGAGAATAAGTTGATATGAAAGTCATAAAACTCAGAAGAGTGAATACAATGACTAGATAAGTTTTTTTACTTTTGATTAAAAATTAGATACAAATGAATTTACTCTTTTTGATCTTTACCCTAACATATGAAACTAGTGATAAAGTATTTTATTTAGACATTCCAGAAATTTCAGCAGCTTCCATATACACAATGATGACCATAATTAAAAATAATATACCAAACTAAAAACAGTGAAAAAATTCAAAATATGACCAGCATAAAATAGCCATAACTGTTTTTATTGAATTTACAAAATTATGAATTTAAACATATTTATAAAAGCATTTTAATTTCTGGTTTTCATCTACCTATTCTATCATAGAAAACACAATGGGTTTTCATATATTCATCAGTCATACAACCTGACCTCCCTTCTTAGTAATGAAATATTCCAATGTTATGATAATAGGAAATATTATTTCTTTTAATCATTTCACCCCCAAGCAAGGCAATAAAGCTACTAAAACTCAAGGGGTTACTGAGTGTAAGAAAAAATAGTATTAAGGAGAGAGAACTTTCAAAGAACAAGAATTAAGAAGACAGAAGATAACGATTGACATTGCATTTAAATTTTTGAAAATCAAAGTTCCCTGGAAAGAAAGAAGCCGGAAGCAATTTCCACAAGTAAGAAGTGAGATAGAAGAAACGGTTAGCATAAAACATACAGTTCATATCTAACAGTTGATTCAATATAATCCTTCTACTTCATGTCAGCAGAAATTATTAGCCAGAGAAGATGCAATGGGTCATTCCTCTGGAGGTTAGCATCAGCCATGATGATGGAATACAGAAAGGGGCTTCTCAGATGATTGGTAGAGAACATTTTTGTTTTAGAGACATTAAAATTAACAAGCCATTCCTTACCCCAGTTAACATCAGATTGTGGTCATTTTTTAGATCATCTGCCAATTTGTTTTTATTGAATTGCTCATTAAGAAATAAAGGATTTCAGGTTGCTTGTACACTGCTGTTTTAATTGTTTCATGTAAGCTTTCTTTGCTATTTTTACTGCTAATGATTAAAAAAAGAATTCTTTTGTACATTAACAATAGATGTGTCATGCATTGTTGAAACTACAAGACAAAACGTTATTAAGAGTTACAAAGGACAAGAAATTGTGGAGAGCCATGACCGTCCACGTCCTGAAGGGACATGGCAGAATAATAGATGACCAAGGATGTGTGGGTAGTATAACAGATATCAGTAGAGAATCTGGAGCTAGGTTCAAATTCCAGGTTAGTCTGTTGTGTTCACTTTCACACTCATTATCACCATGGCTTCACTTCATGAACATCAAGGAGTCTGTTCATGTCAATTGCAGGGACATTTGCGGCTGACAAGGCCAATGTGGGACAGGCATACACAGTTGCAGCTGAAGGTCTGACCTGGGCTCAATGGAATAACATTGCAGTACTTCCACCTCTGCCTTTTGTCCTTGAGAGTGGTCCTGCAGCTATTTTCAAAGGGTGGTTGGTGGTGAGAAGCCAGGTGTCACAGTTCTCAGCTAGGGTGGATCATTGGCAATGGTTTATATGACAGGCACCAAAGGATTTTTTCAGGTAATCTTTGAATTGCTTATTTGGTACCCCTCTACCACGATAGCCAGTGGAGAATTCACCATACAGTAAAATTTTAGGCAGGGATGATTCTTCCCCCTGGAAATGTGCCCAGCTAAGTGAAGCTGGGACTTCTGTAGCATGGCCTAGATGCTGGTGATCTTCACCTTTACTTTCACATTAATGCCTTTGGAAAAGGCATGAATCCATACCTTTCCCTATCATCAATGGATTACATAGCAGGGTAAATTTGGCTCCCTAGACTTAGGTGGTAACCAGTGTCAGAGAAGGAAATCTCTGAATTCATAACTGTAGAGAAGGCAACAGAAACTGCTTCACTGTCTTTCCAAAGTCACAAAGGTTACATTAGGTTAGTTAGCTGCATAATTCCAAAGAAATTCTTGCATGTTCCTCTTCATACAATTTTGTCATTTTTTTTTGTCCAAGTACAAGTAGCAGCATTCCAGTTTCCTCTCTGATTTGGTTATCACTTAGATCAGGGGCAACCCCTTGCCCTTGCGCCACATCCGGCCTGTGAAAGATTTTTGTTTTGCCTGCCAGCTTAACACCTGGACACTAATTATTTAATTCATTTGTGGAGCAAGTCGCAGAAAAATATCAATTGGAGATAAATGGCTTAAAATGTGACAAATTTTTAAAATCAAAATTTAGTTCCAAATCCACTGATGACTTCTACTAGAAATATCTTTTGCCAAGCGGCATTGAAGTCTATTGGATAATGTGAAAATGATGGTAACATTATTTGAAAGTACATATCTTTGTGAACAACTTTTTTCAGTTTGATTTGATTTGTTTTATTTTACAGCATATCAAAGTTAATGGCTTATTTAATGCCAACAAATTTTTTTATTGCTAGTAATATTTTTTTTTCCAAAAATGTATTGCTGGTAATACATCTTTCCCTCAACAGAACATTGCTGGTAATATGTTTTTTTTTTAATGTATTGCTGGTAATAATGTATTGCTGGTTATAATTTTTTCCTCAAAAATTAATTGCTGGCAATAATTTTTTTACAAAGTATTTCTGGTATTAAAACCCATTTCCACATCTTCACAGTACTGTTTTTTGGGGGGAGGGGGGGGTCAGCCATTTGCCCATAGCTGGGACCCCAATGTGTGCCACCACCCCATGTCAGAGTGAACCTGGAAACACCAGCAAATAAGAGGTAGCTCCATGCTCCTCAAAACCTCCTGATCAGAGGCCCCACTGCTGCACACAGTCTATCGTCTTATCCAGGACGCGGATGCAATTTATTGTCATACCCAGGACGGAACTTTTTTCAAAAATGGAAATATACCAAGAGTAGTTTAAGAACAAGGTTCAGTGATGGCCACCTGGATGATGTTTTGCTCCTGTAATAGACAAATATTTCACCTGATATGGAGAAGTTATTGAACAATAAGTAAAAATAAGTCTCATTAAATAATTTGCCATTTCTAACTATATTTTGTTTGTAGTAAAGAATTTGCATTTTTTGTTGATTGTATTGTTATCCTATTATTCATGCAGTAAAATATTGAAACTTGTTTAAATAATTAAACATTAACTAAGGATTTTCTTTAACCCTCCAGACCAAAGCAGCCTTCTGGTTGAGTCAATTTATTATAGTACATTTGATATCATGGCCGTCCTCCAAGATACTGTCTGCTCTCTCCAAAATGTTGCCAACCCCTGATTTAGATGATCTTTCATGTGTTCTTTTGCTAGGCAAGTTCTTCATTCACAGGATTCTGTAGAGTCATGCTTGCCTACATCTTATAGCAGCATGGAATTGAAAAAAAAAAAAAAGCCGAAAAAAAATAAAATAAAAAAAAATGATGATCATATGAAAATCATATTTCATTCTTTTTTATGTGTCATACCCCCTCAAGATGTAGGTGATCATGGTTCTCCACAATTTCTTGTCTCTTGTAGCACTAAATAAATTTTGTCTTTTCTTTATTTCTAAACCTTGTTCTGCCATTCATTTTATCAAGCCCATCAGGTATGTTATGCATGGTTTTCCTCTATCCTTCTTGTCCTCAATATGTCCTTTGAGTATCAAATTTTCAAAGCCCTCTTTCCTCATTATGTACTCTAGAAATTTCAACAATCTCTTCCTGAAGTTAAGTATAAGTTTTTATTTGTTTCTATTTTCTCTAAAACATTGTCGTTGCTCAGTCCATGACATCTTCAGTATCTTTCTGTAAGACCACATTTCTGTTGCTTCAAGTCTTTTCTTCATCTTTGAGGATGTTAGAAATGCAAAAAGGATTTTTTTTTAAGCAATGCCTATTAGCAAAATATTTTGTGATTAAATTTGGAGAAATTTATCATAGATTGCCAGGGGTTCACTGTTGCCACATGATTTCTACTCAAGCCTAATATCTATTTAACAATTTGTGCCAACAAGTAATATAAAAAAAACAGTCAGGTCACTTAGAAAAATCAAATACAAAGATCAGTTCTGAACATCAGGATAATAACAAGTGGCATAAATAAACTAATAAGTTTGTTTTTTTAAAATTATAATGCACTTGAAAAACAAAAAAAATAATTTGTAAATTTAAGTATTTTTCTAGTTGTACAAAATTTTATTATTAAAGTAATACCAGAGATATTAAAAACAACATAAGGAAACGAATAGGAAGGAAAAAAGAGAAAAAACATGTAATTACCATAAAAAGGTAAATCAAGAAAATAAAAATATAAAGTGTTCCATTTAAAAGTCTGTGAAACTATATATATATATATATATATATATATATATATATATATATATATATATATAGTCCTTGCAGCCCTTTCATTGTAAGCCAAAAAAGTAGCTATTGTGTCTGAATTTTGTTTGCCTTTGAGAGATATTTTAATAATTTCTTGGACTAAATTTGTTATAACTAATCCAGACATTGAGATAACATTAACTGCACAACACAAAAGGAAATAAATAAAAACTAAATAATGAAAGATGAAAGAAATGATAGAAAATGAAGGACTTCATAATTTTGTTCTTGATTTTTAGATATGGATAATTGTCAATATACCTTGACTTATAGGAGTTATTCATTGTTCTCATATTGATTATTAGAGATGTTTATAGATATAAAGTTTCAACTAAGTACCCTCTGGTCATCTTCAGGCATCTGTTATTGTGAAAATGCTATAGAGTATCTTATGTTGTTATTGCAGTAAAAAACAAAAATATGAACAAAATGATGTAATAGTGAAATAAAGAGCCAAGAGAAAAATACAATTACCATAAAAAAATCAAAAAAAGGAAATGAATATATAAAAATATATAATTAATTTTTTTTTAATCAATTCATCCCAAGCAGGGCAGTAATTCCACTAAGATGCAAGAGGCTTCTGAAAGTGAAAGAGAATGAAAAAGACTTCAGAAGGAACTGGAAATCCAATCCTAAGCAGGAAACATGGGATAAATATCTATTTCTGTTCAAAAGACCAGGGAAGATTTTGAACAGGATAATAAGCAAAAATATCTACTTCTATTATTTTGGGTTTCAGGATGAAACAGTCTTGAGTGACTAGGGAACAGTTGAAATTAAGTACCTTACTGTGATAAAAATGTGTCTGATATAGGATTGGCATTGGTTATTGTAAAATATTTTCTGATGACCAATGTCACTGACCTATAGCCACTTACCCAACCACATTGTAATCAAATGTTGCATAAGATATTTTCACAATGCTACAATAAGATTTTAATTAGTGCATTTTCAAATTCATATTTTAATTAAAAATAGAATAAATAAAATCAATTGATATTGTTGGGATGAATTGGGATCTACTCTTATAAAAATTTAGAATGAATAACATTATTCAATAATTATCTTGTTGATCAATGTTAATTATACAACAATTGTTATGTTGAAATTATGATAAGACAAAATTTGAAATTTTTTAATCACAATTTTGCTAAATTCTTCTAAACTAATATTTTTCATCCTCACAGTATTTAGTATTGTTGAAGTTATCACTAACACCTCATCTAGATTTACAAACTCTGTTTTGTTCAATTTTGCAAACCAATCATGAAATTTGAATAAGCTTTATTTGGAAAAATACTTTGACAAAGACCTACTTCACAGTTTAATAATTTCTTTAATCTTATAAGATTTCATGGTAAACAATAATTTTTAAGAATTTTTTTTTCCACTTTCCTTTTTAATAGTGAAGAATAAATTCTTAGGATTTCTTATTCTTGAGCATGCAACATACAACTGGCCATGCATAAATATTTCTTTCTGGAGCCAAATTCCAACTTTTTGAAACATTTGGCCTTGTGACTTGTTCTCGCAAATGCAGGAAAAATAAGAAACTAGATTCTTTTATATATATATATATATATATATATATATATATATATATATAAAAACCTTAAAGAAAAGATATGCAAAAAGGCAATGTCGCATTTTTATTAAATAAGTAAATTTAATTTGATTCATTAAATTGTTTTTAAAATAGTGGGAGTATTTTGTATATTAAATAATAAAACTTTTAATTTTTCCCAGAAAAATAAATAAAAATTTATTGTACTAATCTCTGCACCCTAGAAAAAAACTAAGTGTACTTTGTACCTACTCACATAACTGCACTTTTCCCCGAAATTTGATTTTGATCAGTCAAGAAATGGCTATTTTAGTGCATGTGACAGATGGACGGACTAACGAAAGTTTCAGAATTTTATATATAGAAGATAGATAACATTTTATCAAGAAATCCAAAAACTTTTAAAAATCTTAAATTAATGAGAACTAATGATAAGTACTTGTTAAATTTGAAATCTGTGTATTGTGATTTAAATTTGGATGAGAATCTGATGAATTGGTAAATACATAACCAGGCTATTTACATTTATTACCTGTTCTTACTAAATTGGTGCTAAAACAGGGTAAGATAAAAGACTTTAAAATAATTGAATATAGAAATAAATAAACGAGTTGAAATCAGTATATAAAAAAACCGAAAAAATGATACAGTTAAAGTAAAAAAAAAAAACGAATATTTATATGATTAACATAAATCACATTGTCTCACTAATGAAGATTTTGAAATAAAATACATTTTTTAGATGATGCAGAGTCATCAACAAAACATGTAAAAACAAAAGTATTCCAAATTGGCATATATATTTAACTATATCAATGTAAAAAGACAAACCTTATTTAGAAATATGAAGTTGTGGAGAGCTATGATCACCAATGATTCATCAGCAAAAACATGTCAAAACATAGGTTTTCCAAATTGGAATATATATTTAGCTATGTCAATGTAAGAAGACAAACATTATTTAGAGCTATGAAGAAAAGGAAGTTGTAGAGAGCTATGACCGCCAACGATTCATCAGCAAAAACAAGTCAACACTAAATTACTGTATATATTTACTTATGTCAATTGTGTAATTTATTTACACAACTTATTTAAGATTTTTATTGGATGTTGACCAACAAGAGAGTTTAAGGAAAATAGAAGCAAAAAGTATGATTATTTTTAGTATCAGAATCGAACGGATTGAAATTCCTGAAACTCATAAGGAAAGAGGACTTAGAGTAAGAGAATTAGACGCCCACAGGATATATTGAAGACAAGAAGAGAATAGAGAAAAAGCAAGTAACCTACCAACCGAACTTGTAGTAGAACAAGGAAGTATTGGGAGGGATGATAAGAAGACAAACATTTCTTAGAGCTATGAAGAAAAATTGTGGAGGGCTACGATCACCAACGATTCATCAGCAAAAACATTTCCAAACTGGCATATAAATTTAGCTATGTCAATGTAAGAAGACAAACATTATTTAGAGCTATGAAGAAAAGGAAGTTCTGGAGAGCTATGATAACCAATAACGTGGAGGGACACAGCATAGAAGAATTTAATATTTTAAAAGAAATGCAATTTTTTTTATCGTACTAATTAAAAATTCATACTATATAATCTACTTATAGTCCACATAATAAGTAATTAAATGATCAATGAACCAGTGGTAAATTTAGGATTCACATATTTTAATATTTTAGTAAATGTTTATAAATTTATGAATATTTATTTCTTTATAAATTGGTAAATGATAAATACTGAATTGCATTAATTTATAAATAGTGTTAAAAATTTTTTTTTGTAAATTCTCAGGAACAAAAAAATGTATAAGTTCACTTTCCCTGTAAGTTTATTTTTATTACAATTCTAATCATCGCTTTTTTAAAACAATAAACATTGCTGAGAAGTGAAGGCAGTTCAAATAATAGGTTTGTCAAGGAAAAAAACTGTCGTTTTGACAATCTGTTTTTTTTTTTTTGCATGCACAAAGGTCCAAGTTTGCGCTGTATTTTCAATATTTTCCCTTGTGTAATACACATGCTGGTAGGGCCATTGGCACAGAAAGTTCAATTGGTGAGCAGTGTTCAAATTCCAATGTAGTCTACTGCCCTAAAAAAGGCATGAATCTATGGCTTCTCCCACTAGCTATGGGTTAAATAGCATTATTGCCTTATTTTAGCAGCAAGTTGAAGGGAATGAATAACTCTGAATTTCAAATTGTGAAGAAGGCAACAGGAAACTACTCCACTATTTTTCCCCAAAGAAGTCAGTCGAATTCATATATATATATATATATATATATATATATATATATATATATATATAAAATTGCCTACATTTAAAACAATAGAAATATGCTTGTTTAAAAATCTTGTTAGTGTTAAAGAATATTACAGTTAATTTTATTGTTCAATTCTTATTTCATATGTGTGTGTATTAATGAATGTTCTCAAATTTAAAAGCTTTGATAAACTAATGACATCCTAGTATATAAACACATGCAACAAAATAAATCCTACATTGCCTTGATAAAGTCTCTCAGAGGATGAAACGTGTTGGCTGAGAATAGTTTTTCCTATATATATATATATATATATATATATAATGGGTAAGGAACACATAGGAAATGTTTATAAATTTAACATGTTTCACTTTTCATTTAAGATTCATCAAAAAATGAAATATGGAGGCGAAGAGAAAATTCTGGTATTTTTATTTATGTGCTGTTTGTTTTTCATTGGTTAAGCAGACCTCACATGTATTTGACTTGTCAGGTAGCATTTGTGTGTATAATTCATGTGTGTTTTCGCATCACAATTCTAATTGGTCTATGTTGAATTCAATTGATGTGTCTGTGGGTATTTGAGAATCTATATATATGTGCGTGTGTCTGTCCATAAAAATTGAGCACCTCTTTATTTCTCTCAGCCCTTATTTGACAACTGCAATGACAGAGACTACTACATATATATATATATATATATATATATATATATATATATATATATATATATATGGTAGTCTCTTGCAGTTGTCAAATAATATATAATATATATAATTAATGTTTGCACATATTATATTAGTATTAAAAATATAAAAAATAAATAAAATTAAATCATAATTCCCAACAGTTGTTACAGATAACATCATGCTTAACCATTTCAAAAGCCAGCTTCCCAAAGAATACCAGAACACAGACAAAAGAATTCTAACTACCACACAGACACCATTTTGATTCTAGAAAATGACTGCAAAAGTCAAAAGTACATCAACAAAAACAACAAAACATGAACTTCAGACAATTTATCCACAATTTCAAGCACGATGCTCAAGACAAACTTAATGTAACTGATCGTTATGATGGTGATTTTTGTAAACACACTCTGTGATAATTATATGAACACACTGTGATAAATATTTTAAAATCAGCTGTTGTAGGTACAATGTTTTTGTAAACAAGTGTTCAAAATTAAAGATGAGTAACCAGGTGCAACATGGTGTTAAATGTTAGTCAACTCAAATGCATTTTGAAACATTGCTACTATGCTCATAATAAATTTTTAGATAATTAGAGAACTAGAAAGGATTATTATAAAAATATATAGACATTTTATATATATATATAATATTAGTGGTCAATATATATACATACATACATACATAAATTTCCAAGCGGATAGAATCTAGGTAGAACTCAATGTCCAGGATGGAGTAAGAATATAATATAAAAGGCTCAAACACTAATATTTCATGGTTATAATTTATTACATTGGAATCGTGATTACGATCCAATTCATCAGGCCTAGAAATTCAACTTTGTAGGTCTGATGAATTGGATTGTGATTATGATTCCAATGTAATAAATTATAACCATGAAAAATTCATGTTTGAGCCTTTTATATTATGTGTGTGTGTATATATATATATATATATATATATATATATATATATATATATATATAAATTATTAAGGAGAGAGAACAATAAAAGAAGAGGAAATAAGAAGACAGAAGATAATGATTGAGATTGCATTTAAATTTTTGAAGATCAAAGTTGACTGAGAAGAAAGAAGCCAGAAGAGAGTTTCACGAGTTAGAAGTGCGAGAAAAGAAACTGCTGGCATAGAACTTATGGTTACATGTAGCCATTTCAAATTGTAAAATGATGAGACCCTGCCATCAATCTAGTACTGTGCTTAAATTCATAAAGTCTAGGTATCATAAAGTAAAGTTCATCAGAACAATTACCATGTAAGTATTTATAGAAAAGGCACAGGCAAGCTACATTACAGCAGTGGAAAAGGGACTGAATGTGAGATGCCAGGTCAGGACCAATAACATTACAGATTCTTCTTTGGGTTTTATCAAGAATATGTAGATGTATAGCAGGAGCACCAGAATATATGTGGCAGCAATATTGAAATATTACATGTAGCCATTTCATACAAATTATATTCATTAAAAAATGGTAAGCCACAAATTTCAAAAGTGGAAATATTAAGACTGAAATGAATGTTTTTTTTCTATTTTTAAATAGTTTAAAATAAGTACTATGGTTAACTTGCAACTTAAATTAAGAGCTGAAAATTAATGGTGGATTATTTAAACAGCCAAATGAAAGTGAAAGAAACAAAAATGGAGGTCAGTTCTCTTTTATTCACTCACTTATTTAGAGTTTCAATTAAGGATATTTATTTACATTATTCACATTGTTTGAACTGTTTTCCTCATCTTTATTGCCATATTCACAATATTTTGGCCGTTCAGGTGATTGGAATTTCAAACTGAACCCTTTATTTCATCCACTGGGGTAGATTGTTCTAGTTCCATGTGCCATACCTCTTTTGCATGTACAGTTATCTCCATTTAACTCAACTTTCCAAGTTTTTGTTCACCACTTGAACTTACAATTCCTTGGGTCAAGTCACTGGATCCAACCAACACTTTTATCCACTGAGACATGTGTCCTTGAGGGCATCAGTGTATGAATTTTTGGGACTTATAAACTTAATGTCTCAGTTATCATTTTTTACCAGAGCTCATATTGCAATTTTCTTTTTTATTATTGCTTTTCTCTAACACTCTGTATTACTAGTTCCAATATTGTATTCATTTCTATGCTTGGTTGATTTAGGAGATTTTTGTGGATGAGCATATGTGCTGATTCCTTAAGTTTTCTAGAACAATCTGGTGGATTAAATAAAGGGTTCAGTTTGAAATTCCAATCACCTGAAGAAGGCTGGAGTGTACAACAACTGAAACATCATGAATATGACAATAAAGATGAGGAAAACAGTCCCAATAATGTAAATAGTTACAATACTTCATCCCAGAAATATAGACAGATATTGTAGAGTATTTATATTTGACAAACATTTGCAACCCTTAAAGTGAGTTCTGTTTATAGCAATGTGGTGCTGCCATTGGCAAAAACTGAGCACTATGTGTTCTTCTGCCTGCTTGGCATTCTGAGAGTTGTGGTGTGGATGACATGGCAGAAGAAATTTCATGAGGCTGAAAAGTTTACCTTTTTTTTACCATCTTTTTATATATATATATATATAACTTTATACATACATACACACCAGACACACACGGTGTGATGGATAAACTGTCATCTAAATTATGCAAAAATGAAAATAACACCGATATCTCATTTTAACAGATATATTTACCAAAATTACATAAAAATATTTTAAAATACTAAAGAGTAAATTTATTCAATAAAATCATCATTGGATTCAACCATAGCCTCCAGATGACTTCAAAATTTCCTCCAGACTCTTTGTTTAAGTTGGTGAATGCTGCCATAATCATTGCCTTCAGTTCTTGTTACAAGGAGTTTTGTTGGTCTCCAGCTCAGCTACACCCCACATATAATAATCAAGGTGGTTACACTCTAGGCAGTTAGAATCTTCCAGCAGCCACCCTCTTGTCTCAGGGCAGCATGACATCCTCGAGGTATTTGATGTAGGCTTCTGTGTTGAGTTTGAGGCCCTCACCAACAAATTCAGGAGTTCTTTTCTTATCAGAGTGAGTTTTCTGAACTGCTATACCTTCATAATACCATTAGACTGCCATGTCTGCAAATCCTCTGCACTGTCCTCAGATTGACACCCAAAGACTTTGAAATGTTGGTATTGGAGCTTATGGCATGAATGCCAAGCAGTGCTGCATGCAATTTTTAAATTTCTGGCAGAGTGAATTATGTCATGGTGTTCTTTTTCTCACAGATGTTGCCCAACTGACCCTGCTATACTGCGCAGTTGATAAAAATCAAAAATTAAATATATTTTCTGTTTATACATTATTTTTATAGATATAGATATTTAAGTATATGCTTGTTTATAATAAACAGTATTAATAACATTTACCAGCCTGAATGTCTAAGAAATCTTATAGAAAATATGTGTCCTCTGACAGGAATTGAACCTGTATCCTACACAGAACTATCATGTAGCTACAGAGTAAACGTCTGGTTAGAAAGGTCAAATTACTATTTCTTTTGAATGCTCATATCGGTTTGAAGCAAATCTTAACGAAAACAAATGATATATACATATATTTTTATATAAATATATATAATTTTTTTTTGTTCTGTTATTGAATAAAACGTAAACCCACGCTTTGTTGAGTTATTGTTTTACTTGGTTGATTTTTTTATGTTGTAGGCTATATATTCTGTTCCACCTTTACCTCTTTAGCCAGTTAACCCTGACGATCCATATTTACCTGGCTCTTTAAGTTCATATTTAGGTTTGCTCTACTTAGCTTATTGAGCACTTTACGTAGTTACTTTTGCTTTACTCATCTGGAGTTTTTTTTCTTTGAGCTTGGATTCTGGACAATTCTTTTCACCTCAATTTCATGTTCTTAGTTCTTTCTTTTTTTTTTTTAACCCTTATTTTCCCTTGGGCATTGTTCAATTACAAGCCAAAATACCTAAGGTTTTTCCAAATGAGTATAACTATTTATATATATATATATATATATATATATATATATATATATATATTAGTAATTCATTGAGTCTACAAGAATCCTCAAGAGAATGCAGAAAGTACTGGATGGTCATTTCATCTTATTTTTGGGACTCATCAGCAGTGCGCATCCATTAATGAGATTCGAACATGTACCGTTTCAATACAATGCAAGCATTATACCAACTGTACCAATGGGCCTCGGTGATGAAGAAGAAACTGAATAAACTCAATATAGTGTCGCTACTCACAAATTCCATGGAGATACTCATTCAAGTATTCATAACCCAAATGATCGTGCCCCAAGAGCCACATCTTTCCTTTCTCCCTGAACCACTCCATCACAGAGCAATAGCTGGGTCAAGCAAGGCTATACAAGTCATAGAATTCTGGGGATTTAGGAAAATCATTATAGTAATTCATTGAGTCTAGAAGAATCCTCAACAGAATGCAGAAAGCTTTGGACAGTGCCGTTTCGTCTTATTTTTGGGACTCATCAGTTTATATATATATATATATATATATATATATATATATATATATATAGAGAGAGAGAGAGAGAGAGAGAGAGAGTGTGTATCACCATCATCACGACTATGAAATGGCTTTCATAATTAAATTAATGAATTAATTGATTTTAAACAATTTCTTAATAATGTCTTCCTTAGCACTGTCTTTTTCTTCTTTTACTTTTTCTCTTTCATGAAATCCATGTTCTTTGTAAGTTTGTTTAGACCAAATTAATGGCCTTTTAAAAAGGCTTCCTCTATGTAAATAGGAGTTCACTTTTTGAAAATAAAAATTATGTCATGGCGGGTGGCATTAAGATTTTAGAGGTGTTTATGTGGGGCATGGCCAAAAAAGGTTGGGAACCACTGCTTTAGAGTATGTATGCTCATCTGCCCCTATTATTTTTGTCTCTTTTTCTTTAGTTTAAACCCCCCACCTCATTAGGTAACGGACATATCACTTCTCTAGTGAAAGCAGTGTGCCTTTCATAATTGTTATAGTGTTGATTGAGTGCATGGTTGGTTGATTTGAATGTTCCCATATTTATTCAGTCTCACATTATTTTCGTCTAGTGAAGTGATATTTATTTATGCAGTAATTTTAGAATTTGGGCGTGGGGTATTACTTACTGTAGTTTGTTTAGTTTTTGTAAATATATTTTTTTTTTCATATTGTAAATTAAATTTACACATTATTGGGGATAGATATTATTTTTATATCCCATCCCTACAGACAAATATTGTATGGGGACTGGTTAGGATTTCATAGAGACATTAATTTTTGTGACTGTAGTAAAGAATGGTGGTCAGGTAACAAGACTATGGCATTGTGGTGACGTGAACATTATGGGACGAGTGGTTCAGTAATTGAGAAAATAAATCCAGGTAAAAAATAAAAGTCACAGGAAAAAGAAGAAACAAGACAATGTTAGTACCATTTCCGCGTCTTTCTTTTATTAGACTTTTTTTTTTCTTTTTTAACTCTAAAAATCCATAAACTTGAACATAAACTTGAATTGTGGTAATCTCGGATCTCAGTGCTGTTATGAATCAACAACACTTGGATTTAAAGAAAAATAATTTTTTTACACCTCGTGCCATGGATATTATTGCAGACAATAACAATCGTGGTCCTAAAATCTGCTGCAATGTGTTTCATGTGCCAAACATGTCACTCGCAAAACCAAGTTTTGACTTTTTTACCTAGCTAAAACTGTGACTTTTTTTCCTTTGACGTTGTTACTTACCAAAGAGACTAAGTGAAACGTAGGACAGATGAAGACCGGCTTCTTTCTCTCCCCCAAATTTGGCCTTGTGCCATTTGATGCAATATCAACAATAAAAAACAAATTTATTGGTATTTGTTTTTGTTGAATATTTGCAACCTATACGTATTTCCACTATATCGCTGAAAGAACAGTAGCATGATGAAAAAGGCCTCAAATTTAATAAAAACAAAGTTTTATTGCCAAAATGTTCATGTTAAGAAGAAAGACTAAGGTATTTCTTAATTATTTTTCAATTTTAACCGAGGATAATTTTTTACACATTTTATTTAAAAAAAAAAAATTATTCTGTCTGAAAGAGAAGACGTCTTTAGACTTTCATTCTGAATTTAATGAAGAAAGAAATAAAAAATTCAGCAATAAAAAAATATCTTCAGGCAAATTTTTAATTCAATCAATTAATTAAAAAAATTTCAATCACTAATTTCAAAACATCTTTAATCCTTGTTTGTACTGACTAATTTTTTTTTTTTTTTTTTTTTTTAAAAAAGAATTTTTTGGATGAATTTTTTTAGGGTTTAAAATTTACCCAAATATAATTTAATATTTTCATTTTATTTTTAATTGTAGTGTAGTTTTTATTTTATTTTTTTGCGTGTTGTCACCACTAAAAAGTTTAAGAAAAAAAAGACTACAATATTTGTTGCATAAATACAATTTTTAAAAGGAACAAAAGAACATTTTTTTCCCAGAAACTTACTTAACGTTTGACAAGATTCATAAGAAATATTTGGCAGGTTTGATTTATGGTAAAAAAAATAATGTAAACTAAACATTGTTATGAAGAAGAAGACTTTCTTTCTTGTTCATTTTTAAAAATTTTGTCGAACTTTGAATTCATATTTCCAACACTTTCATTGTAAAAATAAACAGTTTTTTAAAAAAAAGGAAAGATAAGTTTTTGATTTAAAATTTTGATTAAAAGATCATTTTACAGTTTTTTTTTTTTTTTACACTAAATGAAGTGTAGAGGGTTTGTTTATTTTCTTTTATTTTCTTTCAACTCGCAGAATTTTAATTTTATCTTAATATTTAAAAAAAAAAACGTTACCACAAAGTTAATCTAAAATTATTAAATAAATATTTAAATTAAAATAAAGCAAGAATTTCCTCTAAATTCAAAAAGTCGGGTAAAAAGTGCTCGTTTTTCAGATGACTATCCCTTTATTTTAAGAAGTTAATGAATTAAAAAAAAACAACTCACAATACCGTGTTTAAATGTTTACATTTTGATGAAGAAATATATCCTAATTGCAACGGAGTCTTCATTTTTTTATACATAAAAATCTTTTT
This sequence comes from Acanthosepion pharaonis, assembly GCA_903632075.3. NCBI lineage: Eukaryota > Metazoa > Mollusca > Cephalopoda > Sepiida > Sepiidae > Acanthosepion > Acanthosepion pharaonis. The sequence continues at coordinate 610,520 of CAHIKZ030000612.1, read as the reverse complement.
GGTTATTTTCATTTTATTGTCGTTTAAAAGCAGAAATTAACAAAATATTATCAACTTTTCTTTTACTTACCCAAGATGAATATTGTGATCCCGTTTCAGTTAATTCTCCAGGCATTTTTGTTTTTAATTTTGAATGGAAAAAAAAATCGGATATAAATAAAAATAAAATAAGGCAAGTGTTTTGTTTTTTTTTGGTGTGGAGAAGATAAATTATTAATTAATCCGTAGAAGAAGATACAAAGAATTAAAACTCGAAAGACCGTTGTCAGCAAACTTTACAGACTAGAAAGAAAAAAAAAATAACAAAAACAAAATCCTAAAATTTTTAGGATTTTGTTTTTAATAACTTTACAAAATAAAATTCTTGACTCGAACAATATCATTTGACAAAAACTGGGTACAACTGTCCTCTTTTATTTTTTTGAGTCGATTGAATCACATGAGAATGTGACAAAACGAGTGCTTCCTGTTTCATTTTAAAATGATTATCCATCTGCATTTTCGGCTTTTCAATCTTTGAACTCTGATCTGCTTAAATAAGGTAACTGATAGCGTATAAAACAGACACTCACTAAAACAGATAAAGACTCGAAAGAAAAACAAAACAACTAACTACGACATGTATAGGAACCATCACTTTCCTATGGAAACCCAGTGGAACAATAAACATATGTTCATTCATAATAATTTTTTTAAATTACTTAAAAAGAAAAAAAAAAGAAAGAAAGAAAGAAAGAAGGCTTAACAACTGACAGATGTCATGATTCGTGACCAATTTGAACGTGACAGACTTGAGAGTTATAATTCGATTTCCGTTAAAAATATAAATGCAAAACTTTTCGAATCAATAAAGAAAGTCATGTGCAATGTGTGTATAAAGTCGAACGATCTCGAGGATCGAAGTTTAAAAAATATTTTTTTCGCTTAGCAGACGATAGCAACATCAGTTACCCAATTTTGGTCAATAAAAATAAATTGATTCTGGAGACCACTAGATGTAAATCATGCAGCAAATCTATAACGAAGCACTGAATTTGGCAATGTTTTCTGACTAAAAAAAAATATCATATTTTTAAGTACGGAAGATCGAACGTGATAAATAATTGTACATACAAGCGATGACTTTTTATTACAGTTTTAGTGCTCAAGGTTTGAATTTTTGTTTTTTTTACTTGTGAATAAAAGTTTTGTCCATCATTTTTAAAATCACTGCAGTTTACTGTCTACCACAAGAAAATTTCTTCTTTTAATGGTACGACTACGAGATTTCGACAAAATTTTGTTTAGTTACAGGGAAATCACCCTCGACATAAAAGCCCTCCAATAAAACTCTGGTTGGGGAGAGTTGAATAAAATTTCTTTTCATTTTATTTTTCTTAAGGAAAACAAATTATCTGACCACATATTCTATATAGTTTTACTTTTAAAGTTTAATAATTTTATTATAAAATTATTAAACTTTATATCCACTCATTAATACTCATTTTTTTCTATCATTTTATTTTTATTTCTCTTCCTCAAACATTCATATCGAAATAAAGTTTGAGCAATGTTTAACTTCCGTACTCGACCCCCCTCCTCCGCAAAAACCGGTGTAGCAAAAGGACGGTTATTCCCTTGACACCGCTATTAATGTACTTTCTCGACAATGTTTATTGTTTTAAAAAGTGATGATTTGAATTTCAATAAAACCCAACATATGAATGAAAGTGGATTTATATGTGTTCTTTATATTTTAGAATTGACAATAAAGATACTGAAAATTATTTATTTATTAGATGGCTTATTAAAAAGAATAGTTTTATTTACAATACATGACTATAAAACTATGTGAACTAAATAGAACGAAATATTTATTATGTGTATCTTATATATCGTTCAATTAAATCGTATATCATTAAACAACACAAAAATATGCCAAATCCTTACAAGAGAAAAATACTATATCACATAAACTGTAAAAAATAAAAATAAAAATAGTAGAAGCATTAACCATAAAATACAAACACCCTGTAATGATACTGAAGGCGATTATGTCCCTTTAGTGAACATAAGTCACATGGGTTATGTGACAACCGCTTAGTGACGTCACTCTATATAGTGACGAAAGCACCAGTCAATTTGAGTTCGTTTACAGCAACCAAACGGTAATGTTGTTTTCTTTAACCCGGGCCATGGGGGTGAGGGCAGAGGCTAAATATACCTCCCCAGCAGCTTATAGTCCATGGTGCCGTTTCCCTTTTGGGAATATATCTTTCCCAGATATAGAATGAAACTCCAGCTCGCAGTCCTCAATTTTGGAAAACGCAAGACTCGCTGTTTACCTTTCGGGAAATATGTCCTCCCCTGGACATAGATGAATCCAGCCCATTTGAATCTGGAGACTTAAACATGTCTTTCCAGACACAGGAGTATCACTATATTATATACAAAACTCTTCCTTTTTGTTTCTCTTAACACTCTTGTGTGAGTCTATCACGCACGAACATACATACATACATACAAATACAAATCACATACAACGCCAAGCATTCATTGGTTAATTAATCACCACTACGTTATTATAGACAATTTACAAATCGCAGCAATGCGACAATTTTGTAATCGCTCTATTTTCATGTAGTCAGTTTTGTGCACTTTTAGGAGAAACGGATCACAGAAGCTTTCTTAAGTCTCCCCAAAGCTCGCTCGCTGATTGGTTTATGCTAACCAATCAGATTGTCTTTACGTGAAGAATAATTCTTACCGCGCAGCGATCTGGAGCCTATAGTCACTTATTTAAGCAAGAATTTTTCTTAGCTAATTAGTAAGAATTCAGCTGCCAAACGAATCCACTACAGTTGAAACCATGCGCCAACCTTCTCACTTACACACACCTCTCACATGCTGAACATACCTTGTATATACTCACATAATCTTTTGTAACGGCAAATCTTTTAATAACAGTCATTATAAGAGACTCGCATGAACATCATTCCAGTGAACTTTAGAATACTAAAATAACAGATAAAGAGAGACAACTCTTGATTATTTCAAACTTTCCTTACTTAAATGCATGCTTTCTTTCACATCGTTGTTTGATATTGTACATCTTGTTAAATACATATTTTATGTGTAACAATGGCTTTGGTTTATTCTTTTCTGTGTCAGCCCTGTTTCCTAATCTAAAGTTAAATTAATGTGGTGAAGTCCGCCACACTTTGCTTTGCTGTGTAGATATATGTAATATATTATTCTCCGCGTGGGACATGTAGTTACGTGTATGTCTTAGTATGATAAAAGTCTCTCTGATAACAAATCCTGTTTGTCATTCATTTTCTTTCCAATCATTCCGCCTCGTCCGTAAAATAATGCCCATAACGGGGAAAATATATGTGGGATAATAAATCTTTGTTCTCTAGCTCTTTCTCGTTACAAACCCAACATAAATAAAATGCTATCAACTTTAGGCACAAACATACTTACTATTATTATAAAAAAAATAAAGAAGAAAAGAAAAAGAAAAGCTAATATAAATTCTTTCATGAAAACGCAAGGAAGTGATATCTGAAAATGATGAACCTTACATTAAGTAAAAAGTCTTAGAGGGAGAAGTTGAGATAACGTAAAATCTCTTATCTCGAGTATAATGGAGCAAAGGTAAAAACACAAGACACTTACTCCGATGTGAAAACTAATAATAGCACTGAATGCAAAATTTGCAAAACAACTTGCACAAAATTTTCTTTTGTGTGCCACACACTTAGACAAGATAACAGTTTTAAAATACAATTATATTGGGCTTAGAAAAACAATTATAATTATTATCAACAAAATGTCATTGAACTGCCGAAAGGAGTTGAGAAGGGTGGAAAATTCATATCATTATCATCACCACCAAACAAGGATCTGTAATGTAATCGACCCTGACCAAACATCTCAACTTCAGTCACTTTCTCACCGACGTGATGTAGTTTCCCTCTGTCTCTTCTATAAATATTTTCATGGCAACTGCTCTGATAAGCTTTATTTCCCTGGTGCCCCGACTGCATAAATTTAAGCGCGCTACTAGAGTGGCAACTAGGTCTCACTCTTTAAGTTTTGAACTTGCTAGATGCAACCATCACACTTCTATTCTAACAGTTTCTTTTCTCGCACTTCCCACTTGTAGAAATCCTTTCTCTATTTACTTGCTTCCGTGATAACTACAACCTTCAAAAATTTAAATGCAACATCAATCGCCATCTTCTGTCTTCTTGAACCCTGTTCCTTTTTTTATTCTTTTCTCAATCCTTCCTCTTCTCAGTTTTCTTATTCTCTTTCACTTTCACTTTCACTCCCTGTAACCCCCTGTGGCATTGTAGGGATGCAGAGGGCGATTATCTCCCTTTCGTGAAGATAAGTCACATGGATTACGTGACGGATGCTTAGTGACGCCACTCCATACAGTGACGAAAACGGCAGTCAATTTCATTTTGATTATAGAAGCCAAAACGAAAGGTTTCTTTCTTTAGCCCGAGATGGGGTGGGGAACAGGCTGAGACTAAATCTGCCTCACCATCAGCTTACAAATCCACAGTGCCCTTTCCTTTTAAGAATATATCTTTCCTAGATATAGAAAGAAACTCCAACTCGCAGTCTTTAATTTGGGAACCAGCGAATGCAGCTCCACGGAGCAATTGCCATGAAAGTATTTGTAGAACAGACAGAGAGAGGCGACGGCGCGTCTGTGAGAAAGTGTCTGATCAGGGCCAATTATATTGCATATCCGCCTCTGGAGCCTATCAAGAACCCCGAGGCAAACAGAAGGGGCTCCAGGCCATATATGGCAGCAATACTCCATGCAAGAGCGAATTGTTGATTTGTATATCTGGAGGATCGATTCCGGGGAGAAAAATTTCCTGGTGCGGCACAGGGAGCCAACATTCCTTGCGGTGGACGAAGCAATTGACTCAATGTATTTGTTCCATCTCAGGTCAGTAGTCAACGTGAGACCGAGCAGCCGCAGAGAGGTGCTTTCGGGAAGTTGAGCGTCAGACATTCTAATGGAGGGTAGGGAAGGATCTCTGTGGTGATTAATAGAGAGCAGTTTTGTTTTTGAAGCATTAAAGTTGACCAGCCAATTCCTGTCCAAGTTCATAACCGATTGGAGGTCCTTTTCGAGACGCACGGCCAGGTTAGTTTTGTCAGTGACACTAGATTTGTTTTTGAGGCAGGAGTAAATTGTGGTGTCATCCACGTAGATGCCAACTTGGGAATTTATGGCGTCAGGAAGGTCATTTATGTAGATAAGGAATAGAGTGGGGCCTAGGATGGAGCCTTGAGGAACACCTGCGTCGTGGGATAGGAACTGGAGGAGAATCCGTTGAGAACGACCTTCAATTCACGGTTTGACAGGAATGATTGTATTAGGTCAAACAATCGACCCGTAATGCCATAACCCTGGAGCTTGCGAAGAAGGCCGGCATGCCAAACCCTATCAAACGCTTTGGAGATGTCGAGGGCCACGGCACGAGCTTCCCCGTTATTTTGAAGAGCTTGGTAGACAATTTCAGTGATGGCCGTAAGCACATCAGCTGTAGATCGGGCAAAGCGGAAGCCATATTGCTTGTCTGAGAGCAGATCATGGGATGTGAGGTGGTTAACCACTTTGGTATTGATTAGGGCTTCGAAGACTTTGCCGAAGAGGGGTAGGAGACTGATAGGACGGTAGCTAGAAGGGTCAGAGGGGTCGCCAGAGTTCTTGAAGACAGGAACAATCGAAGAGGACTTCCAGCAGTCAGGAAAACAAGATTCCTTGAGGCAGTAGTTGTATAGTTTAGAAAGGGCGGGCGCCAGTTCAGGCGCACATTTCTTCAAGACAATGGCTGGTATCCCATCTCCACCACTAGCCTTGTTGGGAGTCTAAATTGGAGATAATGCCCAATACCAAATACGGGGTTATGTGTAACCCACTCAATAGGGCATCAGTTCTAAGAGGGAAGTCGGGTATGGGTACACCGGAAGAGTCCGGCGTTGAGTTGAATGAAAATTTCCGAGCAAAGCATTCAGCCTTGTCGGCAGAGGAGGTCAGGATTTCGAACTGGTTGAACAAAGGAGGTATAGAGGGTTTGCAATTGTTCAATACGCTCTTGCAGAGACGCCAATAATCTTTGGAGCCAAATTTGCGAGATGCAATACGCTCCTTCACCCGAGCAGCAAATAGTGACTTAGCATCGTTGAGGACATGCTTACACTCGTTACGGGCGGGGGCAAAGAGACGTCTATTGCAGTCAGACATGTCGCTACGGAATAGGTGAAAGAAGTGGTTCCTATGGGCGATGGCGGCTGAGCAAGCAGCGGAGAACCAGGGGGAGGAGCGCGACTTGACCTTATATTTCCTTGAGGGGATGAAAGCGTCGATTCCAGTTTTAACCCAGGATGAGACCTCAGAAGCACATTCTTGGACGGGGAGCGTAAAGACAACATCCCAGGGGACATCGCGGAGGAAATCACGGAACGCGTCCCAGTCAGCTCGTTGATAGTAGAACGAAGTTCTAGTGGTAGGAGGTTCTTTTCAGGGGGTGGAGTTGAAGGAGATGTTAACAGATACTACCGCATGATCAGAGTTACCAAGAGGGCAGAGTTGCGTGGCGCTACAGGACTCGGGGTAAAACACAGATCGAGAAGAGAGGCTTTACCTTCCCGGTTGAAGGCAAAACGAGTGGGGAAGTTAACTATCTGCGTGAGGGATTGAGAGACTGAAAAATTGAGCGTTAGAATGCCTGCGTGGTCAGTAGTAGCATTCTTAAGCCACATGGTATGATGGGAGTTAAAGTCGCCAAACACAAACATGTGAGCAAACGTGTGGAGGGAGAGAGCCTTGTCTATGCTGTCCGAAATGCTATCGAGTATCCCACAGTTTTGAGAGGATGGAGAGCGGTAAAGGAAGAAGAGATAGCTTACCGCATTGAGAAGAGATAGTCGGTGACACATGTACGACTGGTCTGGCGATTCGAGAGACAACTCTCTGGCCAGAGGGAGATGGTCCTTGACGTAGACACCAAGGCCGTGCATGTGGGTTAGAGGGTCTTTTTGAGGAGAGGAAGGTAGCCTGGAATCGAGAGATCAGAGGAGGAGATAGACGAGATAAGGTTGGTCTCACAGAGAGCCAGTATATCCGCGCAGTTTGCAGTGAGGAAAGATTCCATACTGCAGAAGTTTGTTTTAATGCCACGGATGTTGGAGAACGAAATGTTGAGGGGTTTAGGTGACTTTTGAGTGGCTGGTTTAGGATTACTTTTTCGGTCTTTGTAAGTCATGTGGCGTTTTGGTTGGAAGATGAGAAGGCCCGAAGTAAAAGAAGCAGACAGTTATCGACCGTGACGTGGACAGAGAGGAGTTGGCACAACCTGCATCATAATGTGGCCTCAGGGTTGCCCACCGGAGGTGACTGCAGGGACACCTTTCCATGCACGACATGGCACTACAAACACCCCGGTATTATACAACTGTTGATCAGAGCGGCCGCTCAAGACGCTACGCAAGAGTTAGGGCTCCTAACTACCAGTCGGAAACAGCAACCAGAGAACTGTCAACCGTGTACCCTCAGAATGAAGAGGTCATGCCACAGACTGCACACATCACGGGAGAAACGGAACTGCATTAATACAGAGGCCAGAGAGGGAGAGAGTACCGGGAATCACTTCCTAAACAAGAAACTAGGCGTAAGCCTCTACTCATGTCCAAGAGAAGGGGGAGGAGTGTTGACCGGGCGGTAGGAAAGCCTACCTACTCCTATTACATATAACACATACAAGAACGACAAAAACAGAGGGAAGGATAAGAGGGGGAGATAATTGGCAAAGGGTCCTGGCTGACACTTGGATTTTACCCTTTCGCAACATTAAGTTTTAACTTAGTATAAGTCCCATTGTCTATTCTAAAAAGAAATTGAAAATAAGGTTATCCAGATTTATTGCTATGCCATAATAAATGCCCCAACATACGTGGCAGCGAGTGTTAGTCCGCTTTCTTCCTCATGATAACAAGTGAATGTACGGCATGCCTTAAGTCCAAGTATCAACCTGGGGGGGGGGGAATCAACGGCCAATCCTCCGCCCCCACCAAATTGTGGGCCTGGGAGACATGCTTTCAATAAAATTAAGAACAACAGGAGAAAGAAACGGCGAAAACAATTCCAAGTTCAGACAATTTATCAAGCAAGAAGATTCGGCCAACTAGATCATGAGAATACTGACGAGACACTTTCGCATCTAGCCAAAGACATTCAATTTTCCCTTTTTTTCTGATTTTTCTTTAAACTGGCAAAGCCAAGCAGGGGTGTGCGAGTCTATCACGCACGAACATACATACATACATACATACAAATACAAATCACATACAACACCAAGCATTCATTGCTTAATTAATCACCACTACGTTATTATAGACAATTTACAAATCGCAGCAATGCGACAATTTTGTAATCGCTCTATTTTCATGTAGTCAGTTTTGTGCACTTTTAGGAGAAACGGATCACAGAAGCTTTCTTAGGTCTCGCCAAAGCTCGCTCGCTGATTGGTCTATGCCAACTAATCAGATCGTCTGCACGTGAAGAATAATTCTTCCCGCGCAGCGATCTGGAGCCTATAGTCACTTATTTAAGCAAGAATTTTTCTTAGCTAATTAGTGAGAATTCAGCTGCCAAACGAATCCACTACAGTTGAAACCATGCACCAACCTTCTCACTCACACACACCACTCACATGCTGAACATACCTTGTATATACTCACATAATCTTTTCTAACACGGCAAATCTTTTAAGAACAGTCATTATAAGAAACTCTCATGAACATTATTCCAGTGAACTTTGAACCAAATGACTATTTCTCATTGAACACTAAAATAACAGATAAAGAGAGACAACTCTTGATTATTTCAACCTTTCCTTACTTAAATGCATGCTTTCTTTCACATCGTTATTTGATATTGTACATCTTGTTAAATACATATTTTATGTGTAACAATGTCTTTGGCTTATCCTTTTCTGTGTCAGCCCTGTTTACTAATCTAAAATTAAATTAATGTGGGGAAGTCCGCCACAGAGGTAATGCGCAGGGATATTCTAACAACTTCAACTCGGAGTATCGGCCGTTGTACGCTCCGACCTTCTTCAGGTGATTGAAATTTCGAACCGAATCCTTTATTTCGTCCACCGGTGTAAATTGTTCTTGTTCCACGTGCCATATCTCTTCCGGATGTCCGGTGGACGAAATAATGAGTTCAGTTCGAAATTCCAATCACCTGAACAAGGCCGGAGCGTACAACGGTTGAAACGTTGTTAATATGACAATGAAGATGAGGATAACAGTCCGAATAATGTAAATAATGCAAGTAATCATAATACCTCATAACAGGGATATAGACTGATATTCAACTCGGGGGTCGGTATATTTTTTAAGTTTGTCAATTTTTTTGACTTTCATATTATGGTCACCAGGGACAGCCACGTGAATGAGAAGACATTTTCTTGTTTATTTGATGGTTACATTGTGTTTGGTGGCCTCAAAGACCAGATCTGTTTAGATGTTGAAATACCGCAAGATTTTAACTTGGTTGTTCTCAATTACCTTCACTGGCTTGGGCGATAGTATTTCTTATCGTCCTCAAGTTCGCCAATACTTACTACATAGGCGCCAATGCAAACGAGAATCCACATCGTCACAGCGGCACCTTCTTTCAGCGCGAATAGTCCACATAGTCACAAATGATGTGCGCAACATTATCCACCGACTTGCCACCCATTTGCCAAACTGCCTGCACTTGTTCGAACCCACTTAATGGTAGATGTTCCTCCTGGCATTATTAATATTAAGAGTTTGCTTTTGGATGACTAACGGTAGGTTTTCTGTTTCGCGTTTCAAGTCGCCTTTCGTCAACCAATCCTATGACATTTTTGTCTTAATGACCTTGGCGTCTCTCTCAATCTGTCTATGAAATGGTAATACCTCTTTCGCCATTATTATTATTATTATTGTGTTATTTCCTTTGGTCTCTGGTGTATACTCATTTCTTTCCGGGTCCTGACCAGAGACCTAAGGACAGAAATGGCATCATGGCATTTTCCCCTAAGCAGTTTTGAAAAAAAAAATTCACATATAGCTAAATCCCTTCATAAGGTGTGGGGCTTATTTTTGAGTATAATTTATTATTATTATTATTACGATCGAAGTAACGACTTGTTGCTGGAGTTACAGTACCTACAGTACGGACGAGTATGAATGGGACTTTAATTTATTTTTTGTAATCATTTCACACCAAGCAAGACAATAAAGCCACTAAGACGCAAGGAGGATTACTGAGTATTAGAGAAATATATGAAAAAAAGAAAAATGCTATTAAGGAGAGAGAATAATAAAAGAGCAGGAATTAAGAAGATAACAATTGACATTGCATTTAAAGATCAATGTTGACTGGGAAGCAAGAAGTCGGAATAGATTTCCACAAGCGAGAAGTGCGAATAAAGAATTATCCATTTCAACTGTAAAAATGATGATATCTTGCCGCCAATCTAATACTGCGCTTAAAGTCTAGTTGTCATGGAGAGAAGTTCATCAGAACAATTATCATGAAAGTATTTATAGAAAAAGAACAGGGAAGCAACATTACGGCAGTGGAAAAAGTTACTGAAGGCAAGATGCCAGGTCAGGATCAATAACATTGCAGATTCTTCTTTGGGTTTGCCAAGAATCTCTAAATGTATAGTAGAAGCAACAGACCATATGTTGCAACAATATTCTAAGCATGGACGAATGGTAGACTTATAAATATGTAAGATAGATTCGATCGAGAAGAATTGTCTAGCACGACACTGAACCAATTTCCCTAGCAGCAGGCCTAGCAATTGATTCAATATAATATTTCCACTTCATGTCAGCCGATAACGTTAGCCTGAGAAGCTGCAACGTGTTACTCTCCTGGATGTTAGCATCAGCAATACTGATTGAAGGCAGAAAGGGGACTCTCAGCAGGATTTAGAAAAAGGTTTATCATGTGTGGTCTGGGATATCATAACTCACACTAACATAAAAATGTAATTAGCAGTAAAATACAACAATGAAGAAGAGACGTTGTTAAAAGGGAAAAAAAGTATTTTTTACGCTTTTGCCTCGGGTGAGAGATAACATCAATTGGAGAGTTTGTGTCGGGATTCTACCGCATACCTTGGAGTTGATATGGCATCGTAGATGCAGAGAAAAATCATGTTTAGAAAATATACTTTTGAGTATAGAAGGCGTAGACGCTTTAATTGTGTAGTGGCCTCGGCTGCTGCTGTTAATATTGAACTCTTGGAGTCTCTGTTACTGTCTCTGGTCATCGGCAAAGTTTCAGTGGGTCACCGAGTGACTGGACAAAATGATAGGATAGGCAAAATAATATGGTAGCTCATAAGGGTCAAATTGATGGATGTTTATATAGTTGAAATGGCTCGAAAACGAGCTGTTGGCTGAAGCTGTGTAGTGCTACTAATGCTAATAGAAAACGATTAACATGAATGCTACAAAATAAAGAAATTTTTATTTCCTTTCCTTTTTACAACACAAGAAGTTGTGGAAATATCTGATAGCAAAAATTAATCGTTCGTGTTTTGTTTTTCTTTAAAGTCTCTGCGAGTCATAGAGAAATATCAGCAGCTGCGTGGCATTAAAAGCATTATCGCCAAGTTGAGAATTGTAATTAGATATTGTTCATCAATCAAAGAAGCAGGCTGCAATGAGACACATTTGTGTGAAGCGGGCTACTGGTGAGACACAGTTGTATTCATCTTGCCGGACAAGTAAACTGTTCTGAAGCGTTTTGAAAATATTCTCATTATTTAAATGTTCTGGTGGGATCACGCACACGCGCGTTAAATCCACAAATTTCTTACGAAGGGACCGCATATTTTTTGTACACCCGAGTGGTCAAGAAATGTGGTCGAGTGTTTTATTTTTTTAGAAAACGTGCATAAACGTTTTTTATATATTAAGAATTGTGCCAAAGTTGATCCGACTTTTCTAGAACTTTCCTTGACGGGAAATTGTATCATTTTCTATAGCTGCGTGGATGTTTTCCGATTGGTTGGAAAATATTCTTATGACCTTTTTTTTTTTTTTTTTTTTTTCAAGCCAGTAAACTCACTGAGACACAAAAGGTTATTGGTTGTGGAATAATTAGAAAACAGAAACATTACTAGGGAGCGAGATTAATTTTTTTCTTTTTTTGTTTCGAAATTACCCGAAATTAGGCTAATTTGTGTCATGTCAACGATGACTTGCGAATTGGCAACTTTTCTTTTTATTAAGGAGTTCCAATAGGCTACAACAAGCTTACGTTTCATACGTCCACAATACTATCAGTATGTCATATATCCCTAATAAATATACATCGTGTCACAAAATACATCACTTCAACAAGCGGTAAATATGGTAACACCGGAACAAAACAATATGTTCAGATCTAAGAGACCGTTTCAACAGGAAATACATCACCTATTGCACTGAGAAAAGGATGGTTAGGATCAATCCGTGATGTCAGAAACTTACAATAGGTAAGTACTGAAAAAACAAAAAAACAAGAAAAAACAAAACAAAAAAAAAACAACAACAAAAGAACGAGGAATGGTTATTACCAATCCCATCGACGCCTGGGATTTCCACTTTTAAACACGTCCTTGTGCGTCTTCCTGTTCGGGCAGGCGCGTTAATATTTAAACATTAATATGACCAGGGCTGGATTTAGGCATTAAAAAGACCCTGGGGTAATAGAATTTGGTGGCCCCTTTATTATTCATGTTCTATATAAAAAAAGGAAATATTTTTAGATGAAGTTATATCAAAAATCTGTTTATAAAAAATATGCATCAAAATATAAATGGGGGGGGATCAAATTTAAAAGACCGATCCCAACTAGAGGGCTTCAAATACTCTCTAAATTGTTTCAAATTAGTTCAAAGGAGCCCCCATTAAGTCTGAAAATAAACAAATCCCTCTCAACTGTTCTCATAACTACATTTTTTTAGTTTTATCGGAGGCCCAAAACTAGTCAGTCCCTGGGGGTCTCCTCTAGTGCTTGTCTTTTTCTGATATACTTTTATCTGCCGTAGCCAACAAGTGAAAGGAACGTTAAATTTTCAGTTGAAGCTTATAAATCAACTCATAAAAAAATCTGTTGCCTAAGTTGGCTATTCAAAAGATGACTTTTGAAGTCAGATTTCGTAACTCAACTCTGGCAGTCAATGTGTCAATTTAGAGCTCTTCAAAAGCTAAACTGACCGTTTAGATAAATGGGGTAGAACCAGGGACGAATTTAGCCCATAAGATTCCCTTGGGCTGATAAAATTCGGAGGGCTCCTTCAATATGTTGTTGCGGGAGTATGTACGTTGGTGTTTGAGTTGATAAACATGAGTCTCCTGGAATGGTTATCTTGTGGTGGACTTCACCACATTAGTTTAACTTTAGATTAGGAAACAGCGTTGACGCAGAAAAGGGTAAGCCAAAGACATTGTTACACATAAAATATGTATTTCACAAGATGTACAATATCAAACAACGATGTGAAAGAAAGCACACATTTGAGTAAGGAAAGTTTGAAATAATCAAGAGTTGTCTCTCTTTATCTGTTATTTTAGTATTTCAAAGATCAAGGGAATAATGTTCATGAGAGTTTCTTGTAATAATAGTTCTTAAAAGATTTGCCGTGTTAGAAAAGATTATGTGAGTATATACAAGGTATGTTCAGCATGTGAGTGGTGTGTGTGAGTGAGAAGGTTGGTGCATGGTTTCAACTGTCGTGGATTCGTTTGGCAGCTGAATTCTCACTAATTAGCTAAGAAAAATTCTTGTTTAAATAAGTGACTATAGGCTCCAGATCGCTGCGCGGTAAGAATTATTCTTCACGTGCAGACGATCTGATTAGTTGGCATAGACCAATCAGCGAGCGAGCTTTGGGAAACCTTAAGAAAACTTTTGTGATCCGTTTCTCCCAAAAGTGCACAAAACTGACTACATGAAAATAGAGCGATTACAAAATTGTCGCATTGCTGCGATTTGTAAATTGTCTATAATAACGTAGTGGTGATTAATTAACAATTGCATGCTTGGCGTTGTATGTGATTTGTATTTGTATGTATGTATGTATGTATGTATGTATGTATGTTCGTGCGTCATAGACTCGCGCAATCTCACAACAAAAATGGCGAACTTGCATGTGTGTCCGGGTAACAAAATAGAAAAAAACACCCAACCAAAACCAATATATATACAAGCAAATAATAATGTATTATAAACAAGACAAAAAGTTACATTGTTGCGAGCGATAAAGACAATGATATTATTGTATGTCTGTGATAAAACAATGAACATACTTAAAAACATAAAGACTAGTGAACTATTCGTGTGGTAAAATGTGAGTAGACGTTCTAGAGAAAATGAAGTAAAATTAAGTTGCGTATGTACGTGTTTGTGTGTGTGCATTCCCTAATGGGAAACACGTTTTCGCGATATATCTACATCCTTGCGTGTTTAAGGAAAATAGAGGAAAAGGGGAATGATAAAAAAATATTACAGTGTATTTATACGTTCAGAAAGCGTCCCCTAGTGGCAGTTTTTTTTATTTAGGAAAGTAAGTGGGATTAACTCCACAATGTATACCCCGCCGGAATACATAGCTGGAAATATAAACGCACATATTTTCTTTTCATCTTTACCCCCCGGTCCTCTACATAATGGTGACTTCCCGACGTGATTGAATTTTCAACTCCTGCTAACAGACACAAGACGATATATATGTACAAACACAAATTTTTACACACGCTTCCCAAACGAGAGCCTGTCAGGAAAAACATTGAAAAGCTTCTTTTCCTATCCTAATACGCACGCCGTACACTATTAACCAAAAACTTTTATAAAACAACAAAAATTTGTGATTAGACTGATGAAAGTACAAAATCACAATTTTAATTCACTACATATATGTACAAAACAATTTCTCCGGCGCGACAAATAGAATTTTTTCTACAACACGTGGAAATCACAGAAGCTCGAATCGAAACTACAACTGCAATTACTACTTTGACACGAGCCTTATAACACTCTTTCTCCCACTTGTATATTTGCTTAACCTTTTCTTTATCTCGGCGACGTTTGATTCAATTTCACCCGGCTTACCAAACGGAAAACGCAACGCAATTTTCAACTAATTAACACTCTCTTCTCCTGGACTGAAATAGATAAAGTGTGACCAAATCTCAAAAGGCGACTCACTGTCCTTTATCTTCATTCTGTAACAATGCAACTCGAATAAACTGAGAATGTGCAAGTACGATATTCAATCGACAATAATAGAAAATTTTCATCAGCTCAACTTTGCCACAACGCTGCTTCTATTAAATTTTGTGCACCAACTCTATCCACGCATATCAAACAAACAAGCTCTTTTTTTCAAACAAAACTACGACCGGCAAACAATACGACGGGACGACAACGCCAATTCAACGTGGAGCATTGGAAAAAGACAAATTTTAATAGCAAACGCTGATCACTACCGACGTTTCTTTCAGGACATGCTAGAGAAAAATATACAGCACCCTGATGACAGCACATGTACATTTCGTCGAATCACGCATCTCAACCACACCTTTTCTTTTCAGTTCACAAGGACAATATTCAAAACTTCCATAAACCTTTTACATATTAAAAGTTTTCGTTTCCTACAACTTTCAATATGAGGGGGTGTATTGTCGGAGTTAGCTCCTCCTTAATTCCCAAATTGTCACTAGGGACCATTTTCCCTATACTCTAAATACTGGGCGACCTTTCGCCTCGCTCTCTTTCCTTCAGGCCTCGTGTCGCATTCCACCTCGCGTGGAGGTGAAGTAAATCCTCTTTTTCATTTCTTCATTTCAGCGACTACAATGTAAGCTCTCTTAGGCGATAGCGTTTCCCACTTGTGGGAAGACGCCATGAACATTATACACACATACACGTACGTACGAACATTCACCAAAAAACAAACATCAATGTTACACATACAAAAATGTTATTGTCCATTGTAAAATTGTTTTGAATAATACATATATTTGTTTTATATATATATATATATATATATATATATATATATATATATATATATATATCGGTCTTGTTTGTCTTTCATCTTTGGTTGGACACAACTAGCGTCCGCCATTTTTCTTGTACCTGGACCTTCTTCTAGCAGGAAATATAAACGCACGTGTTTTTTTTTTTTTTCATGTTCACCCCCTCCGGTACTCTACAGTTTTTACGGGAAAAGAAAAATAGTGAACCTATGCGAAATCGTGTTTTTATATAAAATAAAAAAATTAAATTAACAAATTGTTATGGGACCTTACCCATAATAACATAATGGGCTATCCCATACGTAATAAATATTGCACCTCAAAAGGAAGCAGGGAGTTAAGTTTGATGTCTGGAGTGAAGTCCGTCAGGTGTCTGTCAGTCAGTCAGAGCGAGCGAGCGAGCGAGCGAGCGAGCGAGTCAGTCAGTCAGTCGAGTCAGAGGCAGTCCGAAACAGAGTCGCATTCAGACAATTACTACTAAACCTGATTGTTCGTATTAACACTTTCTACTTCTCTGTATATATTCCTGTTTGTAATATATCTGTGTTATTCCATATCCGTATTCGAGTTCTTCTTTATTGGTTCTACCTTGAACTATCACCGTGGTACAAGGAACCGGAACATAACACAAATCTGTTTGAAGCCATATGAAATGTTTCATTTCTGTTCACGTGTCCGGCGTTCAGATTTTCGCCAGTGTCAAATTATTTGCTAATTATATTATCAGCCTTAACCAAATACTTGGCACTTCAAAGAACTTTATTTCAAGAATCCAAGAAATATAAGTATTTCAAACTATCTCTCTTCGTCTACTTTTGATGTATGCAGACCATATATCCCTTCCGTGAGCAACGAACTCTTTTACTTTTATGCTGAACATATTTTAATATTATTTTGTGTCAGATCATTTAATCTGTTGTATGAACATTTCCTCTTCATGACATTTCATTGAAACTAAGGACTTTAAGAATTTTGATTTATTTTCCTGAAACGAGCTACCAACACAACCTTAAGCGTGTAAATTTGTGAATAATTTTGTTTTGTTTTGTTAAAAATTACAGTACCTGTGTGTTTCCTTCTTGGCGTGGGTAAATCAATTGCTCATTTTAACCCCCCACCCCACCCCGAAGTCCCACGTTTCGCACAACAGGGCGTAGCAGAGACAAATGTTTGTGGGGAGGCCCTCCAAAATAATTTTATTTTATATAGCGGCAGTTATACGTGGATCCTACCTAGTTTTTTGCTATAAAGTATTTAGCCGCTGGACCGTCAATATCCAGTGTTTTTCGACCGGGGCTCGTCTTTTCATCTTCCTCTTTTTATTTGAGAGTGAAATATATATAGAGAAAGAGAGTGAAAGACAGAAAAAAATAAGGATTTTAAGGGAAAGCAAATACTTTTGTTTAATTTGAATCCTTTTCTATTTGTTGTACATTTTTATTTTTATATATCATTTTATTGCACTCATTATAATTCTAAATTAAAATGAAAACGCACCCACACGATAAAGGGAAATTACCCTCTTCGTACACCTTTAAAGAAGAAATTTTTCATCTGGGTTTCATGAAAATGATAAGTCCAGTAAAAGGGATATATTTGAACGAAGTAGCTAAGTGGCTTTGGCTACTATAACCAAGCAGAGTATGGTAGCAGTAATCAATTGGTACGCGTCGTAGTCGCAGGTAAGAAGTGTAGATCAATGGCGTAGTCCAATGGGCGTCGTTATAGACTTAGCTCTCAGACTAAGGCTGTTGAACCTCCTACACGTCCGTCGGTATTTATGACGGACACCAGCCAATCATATTCCAGCGAGGGGGAACACAGGTGTACGCATATTCCATTATATCAGAAAGTTATATTCTTCGTTGATTTGGTAGTTTTTTCTTTCTTGTATTTCTTTCTTTGTTATATTTTGTTAAAATAAAACCCTGTAAAAAATAATACAATTGGTAAAAATTTTCCGAGAGATTAGTTTGTAATATAAATTAAACCTTAAACCACCATAATACCTCATTGTCTCTATGAAAGTCCTAACTAGTCTCCATATGTACAATTCATTATGAGTGTTAGGGGAGGATAAAATAACAATTTAAAACCATAGCGAAGAGCTCATCTGATAGGTACCATGGAAGTATTTATAGAAAAGGGAGGCGACTTTATGGCGGTGAGAATGTGACTGAAGCCGAGCCGCCAGATCAGGACCAATAATATTGCTGATTCTTCTTTGAATTTTATCACAGATCTCTAAATATATAGCAGGACCACCGGATCGGATGTGGCAGCACTATTCTAAAAATTACCCGAAAAAAATGAAAAGGACAAACGTTATAATTTTATTCAATCCTTTTGACCGAGCGTATAGAGGGATTAGGACTTGTGAATCGACGAGTTTCAAAGGGTTTCTGAATTTTCACGTTATATTTCTCCGAGCCTATCGCTATTTCCACGTCAAATGTTCGAACAAGCTTCATTCTTTAGTTCTAACAATTCGAATCTTTATAGCTAAGACTATGCTACGTCCACAGAGTTGAATCACTCGCATTCCCTCCATATTCCAAATGTAAGGAAGAAGTTCCGCTCAGTTTTTTCACTCTAGAACCGCTGCTTTGTGGAACAGACTCCCACGTTTGGACTTTCCCAAATGCTACATGTTGGTTTCAGTCCCCATCGGAATGACTACAAAACACTTCTTCCTCTCAAATTTATAAACAGAAGCACACAAATGCATGCTGGTTTTTTTTCCTAGCCAATAAAACAGACCGGTTCTCGGTTTCATCTGACTCAGTCCCGGTCTGTCTTGTCTTGAAGTCATAACGCTACGTTCGCTTGTCCAAACTTGCTTTTGTGCATCAACCCCCAATTCTTAGTTTGTGAATTTTTTTGTCATATTATTTTTGCTTTGTCTTGCATATATTGTTTGTTTGCTTTATATTATTTTTTGCCCTATTTTTTCTTTTCTTTTTCTTGTTATTGCTTATTGCAAACTTTGTCAGTTCTTTTTGTTGAACAGTTCTGCATTTGACCATGGCTACTCACTCTTAAATTCTTGTTACGAGGCCCCATTTTGTCCTACTTCTTTAAACTTACACTATAAAATACGAGATCTAACTTAAAATGATGACTTAAATTTGTAGCTACTAGATACTCTTTTTACTATACGAAAAGCTCTCATTCACCAAACCCTTTAGATTTCGTAATAATACAATGGAACTTTCTAGATGTTTTTAAAAACTTCTGTTGGGTTCTAGAGGGTCCAAAAAAAAAAAAAAAAACATATATAAACAGGAATTCGTACCAACTAGCCAGTTGTCTCCTGAACCCACAGCCACGACTATTGAGGTCGACTCTGGTCCTTTTGATTCAGTAACAAAGCTTCGACCGAAAGAATCTATATTCCTACAGTCCTCGAAATTAAAGACTATCAGTAAATACTTCACACTTTTTCCTTGATATTAATGACCAAACTTCTTTATTTTTATATATATGGGAATCTACCACTTTCAAACGGCCGTGGTAATTCCCATGGGTCTATCCTGGTCAATACGGCACCAAATCTACCACTTCGTCCCCGCCCCTCAACCTCCGGCGTCTTCCTCTTTGGGTTGAGGTGTCCACTCGGTCCGAACCGAACTTAGGGGTAACTGGCCGTACGCTCCCTGAGTACCCGTAGATTATTTCGACCGGTCAACTGGTCAAGTCGTGCTTGCTGCCTACGCTGTGTTAGTTTTTAGATCCAGTAAGCGGGGTGTTGTTCATACGTTCACGGTCGACTGGGGATATGGACACGGCTGTGAGAGTTGGCGGTAGGAAGTTTAGAATGTGGCAAAATAAAACAAGAAATAATATCTGCAGAAGCCAGACAACAATGGGGGAAATTTTGACGTCTTTTATAAAAGAAGATAACATCAGAACAGAGGTTACAGGGAGAATAATGAGAAAAGAAAAAGAAAAAGATACAATGCATCCAGCGAATTCCCAAAAGAGAGAGGGTTTGTGTGTGATAAACGCGTATTGAATCGCCTGAAGTATGTTTATGATTAGTAGTTCAGTCTCATACAGATTTCTCAGAACAAGGGGCAGTCTTCCTTCTCTAATTCTCCCGCAAATCTCTCGTGACTCTCTCGACGACGGTCTCGTTCTCCTAGTCTCTCTCCCGTCTTTTTGTAGCACCGCGACCCGTAATGGTCGCCAGCGGGCGATCACGCATATGACGACGATGTGCCGATCGATCGCGGTCTCTCCCGTCTCTCTCTCCCGTCTGGCCTCTTCCGTCTCGCTCGACCGTCTGCTCCCGTTTCTTGTAGCACCACGACCCGTAATGGTCGCCTGCGGGTGCTCACGCACGTGACGGCAATTTGCCGACCGATTGTGGTCTCTCCCGTCTCTCTCTCCTGTCTCTCTCTTTCGTCTCTCTCTTCCGTCTGGCCTCTTCCGTCTCGCTCGACCGTCTCTCTCTCCCGTCTGGCATCTTCCGTCTCGCTCGACCGTCTCTCTCTCCCGTTTGGCCTCTTCCGTCTCGCACGACCGTCTCGCTTTTGAATTCGGGAAAAGGCTGCCGGGAAAAGCAGTCGTCTCTCGACTGCTTTTCCCGGCTGCCTTTTTCTCGGCTTCCTTGTAGCGCCGCAACTCGTAATGGTCGCCTGCGGGTGCCCACGCACGTGACGGCAATGTGTCGACCGATTACGGTCTCTCCCGTCTTTTTGTCCCGTCTGGCCTCTTCCGTCTCGCTCGACCGTCTGCTTTTCTTCAGCATAACTACGCTGGTTTATATAGATAAATCTGTTTGATCATGAATCGACCCTTGGCCCGGCACGCGATTATCATGAGTGCCAAAAACTATCCCTTGACATGTAAACCGATTCTCCAATTATTTACCACCAGTTCTTCTCGCTTCCCCAAAATTATACTTTGGGATATCTAAACATTGATTCAACCTTTTAATCAAAACAAATACTGTTAAACAAAACTAAATATCTCGTAGCCTGAGTAAGCTCTATTTCAATTTTTAACCGATAAATTTTATTTAGATCATTTTTCATTGTATTTTCTAATGACCCAGATTTAAAACATCGCATCCTGCCTGAGATCGTGTTTCCTATCGGTAAACACACATCTTAACCCAAATTATACTTTGATATATGAACACCATTTCCACTTCCAGTCAATAAAAGTTATATTTGCGTGTGTGCATTCATGTGAGTGTATGTGTGCATTCTTTGCCTAGCGACGAATTCCCACCCGTCGCCTTAATCTTAACTACAATGGTTTTCCTTTCTCACTCCTTTGTATAGTTTACACGTTAAGCCAATTACTTTCTGGACTCCTGCACGCTTAGTAACTTGTTAGCATTTCCTAACTTATACTGTTTTAAACCTCATCCTTATTGTTCAAAAAATATATTCTATTATATGTAAAATAAAATCCATATTTCGTTATTATATATAATCTCTTTTATTCAACCTTAATTTCTATGAATCTGGTTCTTCTTATTTTATGTTGCGCCAGCCGTAACACCTCTTTAAGACAAGAGTCAATCGCTACCTGTTCTCCATATCTTCATAATCATTACTTTCTACTTTTATCCGTATCATACATCTCATTCAGTAACCCTCTAACTTGGGTGGCTCTTGAAGCTTGTATTAGAAAAAAACATCTCTGTTGATATTTGGCATTTTTAGAGTCCATTTCAACATTGCTGGCTGTGATTATTTTGTTGAATAAAATTATAACACCATTCCTACCTACCAAATACAATATAACATGCATTGACAAATTACATTATATTCTATATTCTGCAAAACTTATCAAAGTTATAGTAGCCGACCTCGATGTCGAAAACATTTTTACTAATATCCCATGATAAATAACATTACATCCGTGAATACGCATACAAACACGCTTCTCTTTATCCCCCCACCCCAAAGTTAAACCTATCGCTCTAGGTATATTACTGCTAGTTACTACAACTAGAGCCTTTTTTAACAATGAAAGTAGAATCTATAAACCAGCTTGATGACGTCTCGTTAGGCTCACTAATCTTTCAATTGCAAGGGAATTGTCTCTTGAGTCCCCAGTTTATTTTTTCATGTACTTTCGACTTTTGTTATTGCATTCTGTTAGATATCTCTTTTTCCTTAATCGCTCTCCTTCTTCTCAGGACTTTAATATATTAGACAAAATTTCTAACAATATAGAGATGGTTCTCTCATTACATTCATCTGTAAACATTTTTGTTTGGTGATTTTAATGCTCTACAAGTCAAGCATTCTAATGACATTGATGTTGGCGGTGTTAAGACATTCCATTTTTCTGTTATAATCAAACAATGGATTTCTCTTCTTGTTTACCTAATAAAATCTGATCAATATTATTCTTAACTTGATTTGTTACTTACCTCCTCGCCTATCTCTTGACGAGCATCATAACATTGTCTCCTTGGCAATTCGGATAACGCAGTAGTATCTATTAATATTTCTTTTGAGTCGTCTATTAGAAAGGAACCTCCTATTCATAAAAGTTCTTTCTGTTATCAGCGCACCTATTAGGTTTAATTTCGTGACTTTTTCTGAGATGCCCCTTAGATTGATATTCTTAATCTTCCTATTGAGAATTGTGCCACAGAGGTTTCTTCTTAGGTTAAAGCCGGTATTGATACTTTTGTACCTTTTCGTAAATACCGGGTGAAACCACAATTTTCTCCTTGGTTCAAACTAGTCTGTTCAGCCTCTATAGCCCAATGTAATCACTTTTTTCCGGGTGTACCCGCGCGATAGTTCCGATCACAACAGACGTCTATTTATATCTGCTCGTAATAATTGTAAAGATGTCCTTAAAGAGGCTAAGTCTTTGTTTGATGATAGAATGAGGCACCGTATAGTCTCTAACAAGAGGCTCTGTAATAGTGTTAAATAAGTCTTCTATCTTTCCTTTTTTCACTCAGTTTAAGATGTTAACATCTAAAGACTATCTTTCTCGTAATTTCTCTTTAAATTCAGCCTCTATAGCTCACAGGAATCACTTTTTACCGGATGTACCAGATGGATAGTTCCGATTACAACAGACGCCTTTTTATGTCTGCTCGTAATAATTGTTAAATGTAAACATATCCTCAAAGAAGTTAAGTTTTTTTGTTGACAGAATGAAGCACGTGTGGCCTCTAACAACTTTGGCTCTCGTGATTACTAGCGGTTCTGTAATAGTATCTTAAAGATTAAGTCTTCTATCCCTCCTCTCTTCACACAATTTGAGGTGCTCATCTTCTGCTGATAAAGCAGAATGTCTGGGTCGTAAATATTAA
This sequence comes from Acanthosepion pharaonis, assembly GCA_903632075.3. NCBI lineage: Eukaryota > Metazoa > Mollusca > Cephalopoda > Sepiida > Sepiidae > Acanthosepion > Acanthosepion pharaonis. The sequence continues at coordinate 587,125 of CAHIKZ030000612.1, read as the reverse complement.
AAAAATATTAAAATCCGTCATCGAAAACAATTCAGTTTTCCATATCATGTACGAAGTAAATATTGAAAATTCTTGATTCCAACAGCTACAACTTTACAACTTCTACATATTAAAAATACTCCTTCCTCATTAATTATACGAAAGATGCAGAAAAGTTCTCGTCCTGGGTATGACGATAAACTACATCCAGCAGCAATGCATCTAATCGGGCGGTTTTGAGGAACGTGGAACCACGTCTTAATTGCTTTTGTTCCTAGGTCTACTCTGAATCGGGGTGGTAGCAACTGTCATTGGCAAATATTTAACCACCAAACCGGGGTCAAAACAATATGAAAGTATAAAAATAGATTTTTATAGTAAAAATACCAGCAATACATTTTTGAAAAAAATATTACCAGCAATATATTTGATTCTCGACAAAACCTCTCTTTACAAAAATACGTCAATAAAGCCTTATCTACAAACTGATTTCTAACAAGGAATACATATTCTCTTCATACGAACCTATCTTAAAAATTTGTCGGCATTAAATAATCCATTGAGGTTGATATGCCATTAAACAAAATAAGCCAAACCTGATCTACAAATTAATTTCTTACAAAGAATACATATTTTATTCATACGAATCTATCTTAAAAATCTTGTCTGTATTAAATAACTGATTGAGGCATTGATATGCCGTAAAACAAAATAAACGAAACAAAATAGATGAAACAGAAAAGTTCTTGGCTTGACTAAATTTCCCAAAACAGTATTCTGATGTTTAGTCATATAAATATCGATTTTTGGAAGTATCGTATATCCACTACACTGAGACGTTACATCGCAAGACGCATCCTATAATTAGCTAGGTATTTTGAGGGAAGGAAATATATGTGGATTTAATAACTTACCGTACTAGCAAGTCCAATTCATCGACTCTATGGGGTGGTAGCACCTGTTAGGATCCCAGCTCTGGGCAAATAGTGAGCTCTCCCAACAAAAACACTATGAAAATATAAAAATACATTTTAATAGTAAAAATACCAGCAATATATTTTTATATAAAAAAAGATTGGCAATACATAATTTTTTATACATTTTATCTGTAGTTAAAGGCATGTAATTACATTCAAAATATTTAGTTGAAGCCATAGAATTGTGTTTTAGATTTCGGCATTAAATTATCCATATCGCTTGATATGGCGCTCAACAAAATCAACCAACCAACCGACTCTACGGTGTCATTTCTTTTTTCTGTCGCAACAAATTTTCACATTTTGGACCTATTATTAAATATTTATGATTATTATTAATTATATTTTCAATATTTTAGCCAGGGCCGTAGAAGAGACAAATATTTGGGGGGGGGGATTTAGAATTTAGCTTTAATGTATCAAAGATTGCCAACATGGTTAGCGACAAGAACATTTAAAATTCCCAGTACCTCCTCGCTTTCATAGCTTCTTTCTTTATTGTATTTTGTTAAAATAAAACCCTGTAAATAATACAATTGGTAAAAATTTTGGGAGAGCCAAGGCCACCCCCCCGGCTGTTACGGTCCTGTTAGTACAATGTTACATATGAAACGTAACCGTCATCCTGTATTACGTGACTAGGGTTGAGTTTTGTGAAGATACCGTATATATGAATATAAAGACATATCGAACCGGTAGGAAGCTGTCTACTGGTTATCGTCAATACTCGAACAAAACAATATATATGGTATGTGTTATGGGGTCCACCCCTTTTTCATACAAGTGGACTCGACCGGTGTGTATTTGTACTGCTGCCGTTAAATACCCAGAGTCAGAGTAGTCAGAGTAGAGCAGAGATTGTGATTGAGTTGGAGGTAGAGTAATAGTGTGAGGTAACCGCTTGTAGAAGTCACAGTTACAAGCACGTAGACTCTAAGGAAGTCCTACGTCGAGGCTGAATTTACTCGACTGTGTATATATATATTATTATTGCTACTAACCGTGTTTCTGGATCTACTAACCGTGTTACCAATTGTATTATTGTGTAAATACATTTATTTGCTATATTTCATTCTTGCATTTGTCATTCATTGGAGACCGGATTTCATCCCGGGATCCACAACAGTATGATAATAACGGGATATATTGTTCTGTGCTAATAGGAATATATATTTAAAAACAAGGTGGATAAAATAAGTAAAGGTTTATTGTAAAAAACCAGTACAATAAGAATAAAGGTAACAGTTATGCACAAGGTCGTCGTAAGTCAATCCAGTAATGAGTGCTGCTATTGGAAGGTCGGTAGTTCTCGCGTAAGTCTGAGTCGTCCTCAACAGATCCTAGCTAGTAATATTTACCAACCTTCCCACGGGGTAGGATGTGGCACAATGCCGAATTTAATGTGGGGCAATCCGAGCACGTAGGCTCGGCCAAAATTCCCCGTAAACCCCGCATAAACGGGTTCGGTCCTGTCTACCTCCCCGGACGAGACTCTGCCCATTTTCTGTAGGTAGATACTCTTGGTGTCATCAGATGTTTATAAAACTCAGCCTACAATAATTAAAAATAAATACTAATAAAAAGAACTAAGTTTAGTGTGATACGTATAGTGATGGTATAAAAATTGCCTCACTTGTTGGCTATTTTGGCATGCGGCGGCTTCCTCACTTTGCTCGATCCAGTAGCAGTAGCGGAAATAATCAGCAGGGTACAACCGGAATCGCAGAGGTCATAAAAACCTTGACCGAGCCTTATTCGGCCTCTTTTCCACCTTCATGTTCAGCGGCCTCCATTTTCTTTTTCAGTGACCTCGACCTCACGGTTAGCTCTCTTTTTCATCTTCTTACTTCAGCAGCCTCTAGATTCAAGGCCCGCTCTTTCACTTTTTTCTGCGCTTCCTAACTTCAAGCCCAGCTCAAAGAGCTACACACAACCATCGCTGCAGAAAACGAGGCCTGTCCTGGTAGCTTGACGTCAGATTTCTCGTTCCTCTCCCGTAGGAACTGGCAGAGAAATCCCCCTTCGAGATACCTACCAAAGACAAACTACACACAACCCTTGCTGCAAAAAATGTGACCTGTCCAAGCAGTTTCACACTCGGATCTCTCGTTCCTCCCGTGAGAACTAGCAGAGAAATCTCTCAACATAAACAACTACTATAATCAAGAACTTTGTTAATTGAAAAATCCACTCTCAAAATACTACTATTTTGCACCCCTTTTAAACCAGAAATAAAAGCTGTTGAACTGTTATTTTCAAGCTTTGAGTTTTTGTCCATTCCACTCATACTGCTGAGCGCAAACACACGCGTAAGCGGGAAAAATCTCAGCTATAAGTATGTGAATGTAAGTGTATGTCGAGCTGGGGGTGGTAGAAAGAGCTTGTTCTTGAGGGTGGATGGGTGTTGCACGGTTGTTTCTTAGTTCTTGGACCCCGGAAGAAATACCGGCTGAACCCTCTTATCTTAGGCCCTGAATTTGATTTGCAATAAATTGTGAAATAGGGGTAATTCTTAAAGAACATTTTTATTGGCAAACAAAAGATAGCTATTCTACTTTATTTAAAGAATTTGCAGTAAGTTTACTTCAAGCTATGTAAATGTCAGTAAAAGATATCATACGAGTAAAAAAATATTCAAGATCGGCGCGGGTGAGTTAAGGGTTGGTCCGTCTGAGGAAGGTGCATAATTTCATTAGCTCAGGTGCCCAAAAGGTCATAATCTGACCCTGCTGACAACGCCCTGAATATGCAGCAACCCGAATATGTAGTTCAATTTACTCAAGATTAAACATGCTGGTAATCTAGCTGGATTACGGTAAATGATCACAAGAGATGGGGTGCGTCAATAGTACACAGCACCCATATTAATACACTGTATATTCTGTGGGATTATCACACCTTGTTTGCTAGAAAACTTCCCTTAACGCCCGCTATGTGACAATGTATAAAACAGTATAAAATTTAGTGTACGAACACTCTCTTTCTCTGTCTTTACTAATGACAAGACGTGTCTCGTTTCTTTTTCGGTAAATCTTCTTAGTTCCAAGGCGCACCATTTATCACATGCAACACAGTAAACTATCTCCTGTACGAAAAAACACGGTATTATTACTGCAAGCTATGTAAATATCCCTAAAATATATCACGGGCAAACATATTCAAGACACGCCCGGACGAGTTGTAGTAATATCTCACATCTAACACATTAATATATACTTTCATTCTACACATTGATTGGTTGACAGTTGCTCAACCCTTTGCAGGCTATTTAAAGCCAGAAAATATTTTTAGATTGTAAAAATATTTTTGAGATAATAATGGTTTTCCGACACAAGTCGTATTAATGAATGCATATTTGATAGAGAAGAGGTGCAGTCATACCTTTCCCACCTTTACCTTTGCGCATAAGTGCATCTAACGAACCCAACGGAAATTGGAACTCGGTTTTTTCGATTAAAATCCCGAGCCATTATCCATTACACCAACCAACAATCCAAGCTTACAGTACCTGGTGTTCTCAAGCGGTCATCTATCTAGGTACTGACCAGGCTCGATGTTGCTTAACATCGGTGATAATACGGGAATCGATGTTTCAACGTGATGTGGCCGTAAACCTCCATTCTGCATAAGAAAACATTCCAGTTCAATAACAAGAGAACACTGTCACAAAATGGATTCTCGTAACGAACTGGTAACATAATGTCTTTACAATCTTACTTTGTTTTATTGTTTTAATTGTATTTATATTATCATTTTGAGGCAGTTTATTAACATCTGGGCCGCTGCGTGCTACTCCGACCTAGAGTGGGGGAGCAAACTTGATTGAACGCCTCGGGCAGTGCTTTGTGAATCCCACTATCTTATCTATCTTGTGGTAATAAAGTAAGCACATCTTGTCTCCCCTCTCGCTTATAACCATCCATTATAATAAAATAAATATTTTCAGCACTAAAACTGAAGTCATAAACTTCTAATTAGAGTTGTTGCTTTATTACATCAACATTTGCTTTTTTTAAACCTATATTTACATTATTCGTGCTGTTATCCTCATCTTAATTGCCATATTCACAATGTTTCGGCCGTTGTACGCTCCGGTCTTCTTCAGGTGATTAGAATTTCAAACCGAGACCTTTATTTCGTCCAACAGGGTAGATTGTTCTAGTTCCACGTGCCATGCCTCTTCCGGATTTCTCAGTTATTTTCCTTTAACTCAACTCTCCAAGTATTTTTTTTTTTGGTTTACCATTGCTGTAGCCTGGTATTGAACTCACAATTCTTTGGGTCTAGTCATTGGAACTAACCAACGTTGTGAATATAGAAATGAAGATGAGAATAAGAGTCCGAATAATGTAAATAATTATATATCTCGGAAATATATATATATATATATATATATATATATATATATATATATATATATATATATATAATTAAACTAAGCATTCTTAAAGGATGAGCAATTTTTGCGGATTTTGACGTCATTCTGGTTTTTGTTTCCATTCAAATCTGTGAATTTGTTTTCTTCATGTTAAGTTTCAAAAACACTATATAAAATGTATGCTGAATGTGTTAAATTATTCAACTTTTTAACAAGAAAATCTCATATTGATGCTAAAAATTCCCGCAGACCATTCTCGATTTATTTAAGATGGAATGGTCTATTATGACATGTCTCTAATTTGTATTTAGATACATTGTATTTATTTTCAATTTTTCTAGTTGAATTGTTCACCTACATTGCATATGATCAATTATTGTACATAATTAGGTTACAATGAAATTTGTATTTTATATGAATACTACCTTATGAAAACTGGGAGGTAATAGAATGAGAGAGCCATATCATAGATTTGGTGGCAGGTACAAGACCATTGCACTGGGCTTGGATGGTAGAACAAAAAGAGTATAAAGGGGTAAGACTAAGAGTTACTTTGAGCAGCAAAAGACAGGAAGTTGTAGAGAGCCATGATCAGACAAAATGTTGTTGATTTATTTAAGATGGAATGATCTATATTATTACATGTCTCTAATTTGTATTTAGATACAATGGATTTATTTTCAATTTTTCTAGTTGAATTGTTCACATATACTGCATTTGATCCATTTTTGTACATAATTAGGTTACAATAACATTTGTATTTTATATGAATACTACCTTATGAAAATCGAGATTTAGTAGAGTGTGGGGCGTATCATAGATTTTGGGGGCACGAGACCATTGCAGCGGCCCTGATTAACATGATAAACCATTTTCATTTTTTGTGATTGTTAATATTGCCAAGCAAATGCCGTTGGAATTTTAGTAGGATTAGGTAATAGTAACACCATATGGAAATATACACTTTCTTTTTCACTAAGAGAGTGACAAAGAAAACTCTCTCTCTCTCTTCTCTTATACGCATACTGCCTTTCCTTTCCTCAATTGTTTCTATCCTCGGTAACTGACAGAACCCGGACATAGCTTATGTGGGTCAGTGAACGTCATAAAAAAAATCAACCAACGACAACACGTCCGCCCAAAATCAAAACGGAAAACACGAAGAAAAAACCACGTGCGCACCAGAAGAAGTGGGAAATTGGTTTGATGTAGCAGTTCAAGACGCAAGGATTGGAGATTCATCAGATGTTGAGTTTGACCGAAAATGAAACTCCAGAAGAAAAAGAAGAAATGATGAATTGCACAAATTAATTTCTGTCAGCCAAAAAATCACAACGACTCTCAAATCACAAGAAGGACTAAGACGATAGTCACCCACTTTAACAGCTGTAACCAAATGGAGTAAACAATAAAATGGTACTATAGACAGTAAATTTGGCCTTTACTTATGTATAAGCCCAACATTCATCTCTATATACCATAGAATTCTCTTTGGTTGTTAACAAAGGTTTGTAAATGTTGTTTGCGAGACAGTAATTCAAGGGATGTACAAATTATCCTGTCCGGCAACAAATTATAGCAGAAATATAAACTTCTGGCAAAAGCATAAAAATCACACCAAAGTATTTGAAATTAGTTACAAAAATAAACTTTTGTGGTGAGCCCAGATAAAAAGTATGAAAATAAAATATATAAGCAAAAAAAAAAGAAAAAAAGAATAAAAATAAAAATAAGGCATTTACGTTCCTTTAAAACCTATATCACTTTCTCTCTCTCTCTCTCTCTCTCTCTCTCTCTCTTTCTCTCCTTCTCTCTCCATACTTCTCTTCCAACTAATGAGAAGGCAACCCTCAAATAAAAAAGGAAGAAGAAAAGATTGAATACGGATGCAGAACAGTGGAATTTTTCTGGACCAGAGTCTAGCAATTGTGACTAGAAATCTACCAAAATAAGAGAGGCGCCACGCATAACTTCCGCTATAAAAAGAAATGAAAAATAAAGAACGCCCGAAAATAAAATAATTTTGGTCAATCAAAAAAAAAGAAAAAGAAAAAAAGAAAAACAAAAGAGACTTTAGAATCTAAAGACTTTTTTTTACTTTTTTTAAGTTTAAATGTTATCCAAAATCAAGCCTAGCACCAGTAGTCTGGAGCTCTGTCTTAAGCGATATAAACGGACAACAGAGAGACAGAAAGAAAGAAGGAACTGCCAGAGAAAACAGCCCAGAGTGTCACGTGAAGAAGTTAAGCGGTGGTTTACTTAAGACATATTTCCGCCCTTCTGAAGGCCGAGAAAACAACAAATTGACCCCTGCAACAAGTTTTCAAAGTAAGCACACTCTCGACTGTTACCAAAGTCCGACTTGTAAACTATTCACTACCGAGCTGAACGTACTTGCGCCAAACCGAATTACAAAGGATTCACTCCACACATTACTAAGAACATCTGGCACCTCTTCACACTTTATTTTATTTCCTTTATGTTAATATTTATTTCATATCCAGTGATCGACCTTTTCACACGATCTTTATCTGAGTTTTCGTCTCGTTTTGAACCACATTTGTCGCTGAAATTCACAAATGAGCGAATTTGAATGGTAAGACATGTTTCTGTTAAATAACAAGTGTTGAAGTCGTTTTATTGATTTCTATAACCAAGCAAAAGAAAAGAAAACTAGACAAAAATATCAATAATTAATGCTTTATTGTAGTTGCTGTAACATCAGTTTCGTCTTCATCAATTTTCTATTTTTTAAGTTTTTTTTTTTTTAAAGCAGGACAGACTGGATCCTATAGCTCGTCTAGGAGAAAGACGATTCTGAATACAAAGCTCTTAACTATGGGTGAAGTCCGGGCTGTGTAGTCGTGGTTGGCAGCTAACAGATCATTTTGAAGTATCATACCTAAGCTTCTAATCTCACTCGTTACATGAGAGAGTGCATTTGAAAACAGTTGGGGTACATTACGGAAAGAAAAGAGAAAAACAAGAAATATTTTCCTTTTCCCGGTCGCTTTTTCTGAGATTTTGTTCTTTTCATCGGACGTTTTCTCACAGTTGGAGTCGTCGAATCGAAGCTTGACGTTGATCACAGCGCCAATATTTCAGACCTACTGCGGCACCAGGCACCAGGTTAGTTGACAGGGTGCAGTTTCTTTCAGTCAAACGCTTGTGGCTTGAAAATTACCCATCGGCCAGATCGTCATCCACGAGTGAAGAACAAAACAATTTTCTAACAGTAAACTAGATTTTATTTTTAGACATCAATTTATGCGAAGGCGAGTAGAAGTAAAAGTTAAGGTAGAGGTGCGCAGTCAGCGACCGTCGTCCGTGTTTATGTGGGGCCCCGTATCAAAATAGAAGGGGGAGACAAAATAGAAAAAGACGTCAAAATAGAATGTGGCATCAAGATAGACCATGGCATCAAAAAAAAAAAAAAAAAAAAAAAAAAGAGGGCGTCAAAATAAGAGAAATCGGCAAAATAGAATGGAGTGCCAAAATAGAAAGGGGTCCCACAAAAAGAAGTGGGCACTAAAAATAATGAGGGCACCAAAAATGATAGGGGCCTCAAAATAGAAATGTAAGCAAAACACCGGAAGAGAAATGCGAGTCATAATAGGAAAGTGCATCAAAAATGGCGCGAAAATAGAAAGGAGTCCAAAAATGACAAGGGATCATCAGGAGAAATGAGAGTCTAAAATAGTGATTAAGATCGCACATTTAATCCACGATATTCCTAGTATCCATCTGTAGAGCCATATTTCTATCGCTTCAAGTCTTTTTTTCATCTGTGATTTAATTGTCCAGCATTCACTACCATATAGGAGAATTGATATTACATAATTCAGCACTCTCTTCTTTGTTTCTATATTTTCTATAACTTAATATTTTGCTTAGTTTCTGAAAGACATCTTTCACTATTTCTATGTGTGTTCGCTATTCCTATGTGTGTTCGCATTTTCTGTTGCCTGTTACTAAACTACTAAAATAGTTTCATTTCTGTTCTTGCTTAATTTTGACGCCCTAATATGTCTTCTTACAGTTAATAGTTTGTTCTCATTTCTTTATGGGATTTTCTATTAAAAAAAATTAATGAACACATCTTTAAACGCATAATAAAAAAGAACTCGATGTGAAATGTTTATCTACAAGAATTAATATAGAAAAAAGTGTGTAGTGGCTTCCTCTAAATATTCTTTTGGGTACTTAATGAAATTAATCTCAGTAGAAAAAAATGTTCCTAAGAAAGTGGGGATTTATTGTAATAGGTGAAGTAATCCTTGTTAGAGAGTGTAACGTATCAGCGAATTTCAGAGTGTTGTCAAATCTTTTTGAGTCGTTCGGAGTTTGATTGGTCAGCATGGTAGCGGGAGTGTCTGTTTGTTGGGCGTAAGGAGTTGCAGGATGAGTGTCATTCGTAGAAAACTTTCAGAAGTTGGTGCTGCCATGTAGAACTATATTTGAAGCGTGTGAGTTGTCTTGTATCAAGGAAAACTTGGTCTACTTGTAGGTTTGTCTCAGATAAATATCTTCAAAATTATCAGGTTTTCGTATGTTGTACCGGAGTTCTCTGTAGGTCACGGGTATCTTCCAATACAGCGTCGTTTTTTTTTTTTTTTTCTCAATTTACTGTTAAGGTTAATTGCTCTTTTGACCTTATGTCCGACTACTCAACATGAACAGAATTTCAACGAATAGTGATTAAGTTGACGACCTATTTTGTTGGCCGGTTCAAGTAACTACTTTTCAAAATTGTCAAAGCTTAAATTCTGTCATTCTGATTGGTTGAAATTAATCTTGAGAAGGAATTCTTTTTTCACGCTTTTTTTCCAGTACACCCCATTTTATTTTATTACCCTGAAGTAGAGATTGTGTCATTTCACTCAGGCTCAGAAGCAAGGCTTTAAAAAACGTTCCATTCCAGTATCTCATTGGTTACAAATGTATTCGCTCTAGATAAGGGAAAGAGGCAGAGTGTTGCAATTTTTAAAAAATAATTTTTAACGAATAGGCTATTTTTCCGGTCCCGGTAAAATAGTCACCAAAGCAATTTTGCCGGTAAATGTAAATAGTGTTTTAGAACTACGACTATATTATATTTGAGATTGTCAGCAGAGTGGTTGTGTAGGTAGAACTTGAACAATATGGATTCTATGGTCTATGACTGTTGTCTTCAGTGGGTGCACTTGAAGTGTATTGTTAAGAGAATCATTCCCAAGGGCAAGTTTTGGATTTTCAGAGACTGTTATGCCTGTAGGGTTTAAAATATTCAGAGACTTCTATATTTCTTTTATTAATTGATGATGAATAAATAATTTTAACTGGTGTTTTAACAAATGACGTTAGAAAAGATTTTAAATTGTCTTAAAAATTGTTGGGGAAAATAAATATACTTCTGTGTTAAATCTGTGTGTTGTTATTTTTAACATTACCTGCCTTCATGATAATAAAAATACTTATTGGCAAAATAGCCTGGAGATCAATTTTACCGAGACTAGTAGAAAAAGCTTAAAAGCATGTTTGTCTATTGTTGTGACCAAGTAAATGATTAAAGAAATAACAAAACAAGTGTTACAGATATATCATATATTAAACAGTAAATACAACAGAAGAGTATTACACGACTAGCGAGTGCGTGTCAGTTGACCCAGCGTTCAGTCTATTCGACTGTTCCACCAATACCTTCTCTCCTACTAATCTTATAGTAGGCGGAAGAGTCCAACATAGATTCTTTAGAACGAGGACAACACATCTATTTTACTGGGATGAGCTATATAGCCTCTTCAATTTTTAAAATCTTTTTACTACTTTATCTAATTCTTCCAGTTTTCCGTTCCGAGTCCGCCATCAACACAATGCCATATAGACAGTCAATCATCAAATGACAAAAAACAGTTTCTGAGTCGGAGGATCCGCGCATCATTCCTGTTAATAAATTAAGCCTTTGAAAATAAATATTTAACATTTTTCAGCCAATGGGTCGAGTTCCCGCTGGCAATAAAAACATGTTTTGTGATCCCTTTGAAGTGTATTTAAGTGAAGTATCAAGACAGACAAAACCAGTAAGGAGATAGTGACGGATACATTTAGTTCTGACAGTTCAAACTGATTCCTCGTTCAAGCTTTCCTGACATTTACACATTTACACCCTTCTTCACCAAGCTACGTGACACTTACACCCTTCTTCACCAAGCTACGTGACATTTACACCCTTCTTCACCAAGCTACGTGACACTTACATTTTTCATTTTTGATTTTTTCTCTTGTCTTTTTTTACACGCGGAGAAATCGCATCTCTTTTCATCTTAACAAACAGATAAAAACAAAGACTTAAAAAAAAAAAAAAAACTAAAAAACTTTAACGCCTTTAGTCCCTGTGCCTGCCTACGTAGCCTAAGTTTTTTTCCTCTTTTGTCGCTACATGAAGAGCAAATTATAAGCAAGTATTGTAATTATTTACGTTGTCCTTATCTTTGTTGTCATATTCACGTCGTTTTGGCCGTTGTACGCCCCGGCCTTCTTCAGGTGATTGGAATTTCGAACCGAACCCTCCTTTATTTCGTGCACGTGCCATGCCTCTTCCGGATATCTCAGTATCAGTTACTCCAACACTCCAAGTAACCAGGTATTGGCAATTATTGACATTATTCACAACTGTTTAGGTCAAGTCACTGGATTACTTCAACCAAGGCTTTTATCCACTGTACTATCTGTCCTTAAGGACATCAGCGTACGGAATTTTGGGTTTTATAAACCTATTGTCTCAGTAACCATTTTTAACAGAATTCATATTACAATTTGTTTTTATTGTGATATTATTTATCGTTGCAGCGGTAAAACGGAAGAAAGTTTTGTTAAAATATAAGAAAGTGTTATGTACTGAGAGACATTGAAACGAGAAGGGTTAATACCGAAAACCCGTGGGAAGGATTGAGGATTTAATTCACACATAAACGACTTGAACTGTATGTCGAGCAGTTTGAATAATGGAAAAGTGACCCAGACTTAGGGGCAATGATGATTGACATGTGTTCCACGTAGCTGAAAATGCAAGTTGTAAAGCGAAAAACAACCAACGAATTTGGAGTTGATTCCCCTGGTCGAAAGTTGAGTTGGAATACCAGGTGGAGGTGGATAAGCCAGCCACACCCACTGAGGAGATTTAGTGAGAGGCAATAATAAGAGAGGACGGAGTGAGGGAATTCCCCAAAGTCATGACGTAAGCCGGAGAGGATTCACCAAAATGCTCCTATCTCGCCATATCCCCCCATGCCAGTTTGGATGAATGTCAATAAATACGAATGCGCGAAGCGAATTAGTGAGTAGAAGAGAGGCAGAAGAGACGGAGACGATATTCAGTCCCCCCCCCCACGAGGGTGTCATGTGGCACAAGGCCTTTTTAACGTGGGCACTCCCGAGCCATTAGGCTCGGCCAAAAAGTAGCCCATTTGAACCCGTATAAACGGGTTCTGGGCCGGTTTTACCTCCCCGAAGTAGACTCCGCCCTTCGGCGTAGACCCCTTCGGGTTCCTCCCGCCCGTAGGAAGAGAGTTGAACCGAACAGTCGCTCAGAAAGAGACGGAGACGAGAGCAGAAACAGTATAGAGGATTACGTGATTATCTGCCGACGAAAGCCTCCGACTTCAGCCTTGTGCTAAACTTTACCAACAATAACAAGTCAGATTTTACCAGGTCAGCAATAACATCATTTCCGATTTAGATGCGGGCTGGGCTGATAATTAATTGCATACGGACTCTGATATAAACAAATTATTGTACGGAGGACTGATATAAAAACTATTTACTTTTGTTCAATTTATTCGAGTGTTATTTCTTTTTCCTTTACGTCATCGCCCGGCTTGGACCAGCCCAACACGAAGATACCTGCGACGATTCGATCTTGGCTGCCTTATGATCAAACTTAAATCACAACGTGGGATAAGGTTAGCTCTGGATTGAAGCGGTCACTTCAGCGACCAGACGCGGTGTTGGAAGTCTTGGACGACCGGGGAGGGAGTTTCATGATTACATTATTATTTTTCTCTAACACTCTGTATTACTGGTTCCTATATTTTATTCATATCTCTGCTTGGAGATTTTGGTGGCCTAGCATATGTGCTGATTCTTTAAGTTTTTGTACTTTCCAGTGATTATTATTTCAACCTCATCCCACAGGGAAGGGGCGGTGATCATCCTTTTCCCGCCATATATAGTCAGCCACCACGCATATCGCTTAAATATTAAAACTGTGTAAGATAAAGTAAATAGCATAAAAGCAAAGAATATAATAAATAAAATGAATATAAAGAGAGGGAGACAGAATAAGGAACACAACTGAAACATATATATATATATATATATATATATATATATATATATATCAGACAAAAGGGGTGCCGTTGGAAAAGAAATACCTCAGCGATATAAACACGTGCGAACGAAGATGAACGCAAATTAGAGACAGGGAAAAACATTGTTAAATTTTTCATTTATATAAGGTATTTGTAGATTTTAAGCGGTCCCCATAGTGAATGATGTTCTGTTGTCCATGTAGCAACAGAAAGAGCGAATCTAGGCTACTGGAGGCAAGCTAAAAGAACTTAAGGTTTAACGTTAAGGTTATCCAAAAGTACCGTGAGAAAGTAGAACAACCTAGTAGGTAATGGTCACTGTAACAGCAGAAAGAATGAATCTAGGCTACGAGAGGCAAGCGAAAGAACTTCACCTGTACAGTTAAGTTTAATCAAAGGTACCATGAGTTAAAATTCATGCTTTTTGGGGTACGGTTACCGAAATTTGTGCATTTTTGGTGGCCGTAATCTACCTGGTAGGCCTACATTCTCATATTACCTTTGGTTAACATTAACGGTACAGATAAGGGGGTTAAGATTTCAAACTCGTCCAGGAAAAAAATGTGCCTGTGTATAATGCAAACGGTCATCTAAATTGAATGATTTTTAACTTTTTAAAAATACCTGCGTATAGTGCGACTCCCTATTTTTAGGCGTAAAAAATAATCATAAAATCTTGCCCTCTACTCGAGTATATACAGCACATAAAATAGAAACGAGTTTAAAAATGAGTTTACTCGACTGGACATTCGACACTTCTAGCCAGTAGCCCGGTCAAGACCGAGTCAATTATGAAACCTAGAAAGGGAAGCCTTCACATGCCCATTTGAGATGGCACCACTGTGTCTCAAGTGAATTGACAGAAACCACTTATCAGAAAGACTAGAATTATTTTAACGAAGTGGAAACAATTTCAACTCGCTTACAAACTTCACTTCAAATTGGCGGTTGATCTCACAAACGACCTACAGTCTGTTGTTAACTGGGGTAAAGAATGGCTTGTTAATTTTAACGCATCTAAAACTAAACTGCTCTCTGATAATCATCTGAAAGACCCCTTTCTGCTTTTCATCAGCATGGCTGATGCTAAGTTCTGAGAGAGTGATTTGTTGTGTCTTCCCAGAAATTTATTAAGTTTTAAATCTTTTAAAATTCTGGATTAATTTCAGTCTTTTAGATAGCATAATTATTAAGTGAAAATTATATTTAAGAATCATAAATGGAACAGCTTAATACAAATCATCAAACATCAATATTTTTAAAAGAATTTTTTTTTTTATGTGTATAAATTTCTGTCGACCATACACGACATTATCAGAAAAATAAGAGTGATAACTATAGTAAATTTAAAGCCAACATTTCTAAAATTCAATGAAATATTATATAATGGGGAACATTTTCCTAAATTTTTAAGATTACTTATAAATTATATAAAAAAGGCACTCACGTCATTTTCTTCAATTATGTTTTACAGATAAAGTCTCTGTAGAACAACATTAGATCTGTCATCAGGCTGTCAATACGTCAAAACAGCTACTGTCGTGATAATAACACAGCTACTGTTGGGATAATATATATATATATATATATATATATATATATATATATATTATAAATTAACTGATTTAAAATATGGATTTTTCGCTACACAGTAATAACCATGTTTCAAAAATGGAAGCTAAAAACTTCAAATGTAATTATATTAATAAAATAATATAATTAAAAGCATTAGTTCCGTTTCATCTTCAAGCGAATATTGGAATAACTTATTTTTAAATTTACTGAGTTTTAAACGCACATATAAATTCATAATTTCCTGTTTCCAAGGATACAGAGAAATCCAATCATTTAGACAGGGGAGGTAGCGTGTTCATTTTTATTAACTATTGTTGTATCAATTATGAGTTACGTTCGAAAAAGAGATTAAGTTTTTCCAACGAATTCTGACAAGGATAACAAACGGAACTAATGCTTTTAATTTAATTAAATTTGAAGTTTTTAGCTTCAGTTTTTGAAACATGGTTATTACTGTGTAGCGAAAAAAAACATATTTTAAATCAGTTAATTTATAATATTTATGCTCTGTAAATTTACATTGTTTTGTAAAAATAAAAATATCAATAAGAACGCCGGATTATATATCTTACTCTTCTTTCTTTTTATTTATATATACATACATTGGCTCCTAATTAAAGTCGGGCATTCTTAATCTTTATTTTTAACAAGAAAAAAAAAATGGAAAAAAATAAATTTCGGAATTTCTCTGAAGAACATTCCTGATACCTACAAAAAGGATTATTTCGTTATATTAATGCAAAAAACAGAGGAACTCATACGAAGGATGAGATGGAAAGCTTACTTCTTCCTTCAACGGAATGACTTACAAAACAAAAACAATAATGAAGTTTACGGTTTTAACAGTAAAAAAGCAGCACCGTTTATTCATAGTTTGTCTGGTTTTGAAAATGACCTATTGGAAATAATAAATAACATAATTTTCCATGAAAAGAAATGCTACTTCCAAAAACGCTTGGATAAAATAGTAAAAGACATTAAAACAACGGATACAATTTTAGTGAAATCCGACAAAACAGGAAACTTCTATAAAATAACGACAAGGGACTACAACGATCTAATTAATAAGGATTTACATAAGAACTAAAAAAAAGGCAAATAATAATTACCTCAACATGGTGGAGAATATTAATACTAGCAGTAAAAAAATCACAGACAAACTGAAGATTAGTGATAGTGTAGATCAACTAAATGAAAGAGAGTGCTATATAATCTTAAAGGACTACAAACCAGATTTCGAGGCTAATCCGACTGCAAGGATAATAAACCCAACTAGACCTGATATTACTGATTAGTAAAATGATCCTTGAAAGGGTAAATCGACAAATTAAAGAAAAAATAGGACTGAAACTTTGGATTAATACCAAAGACGTGACAAACTGGTTTGCTGGTATAAAGGAGAAAATGAACTGTACATTAATGCAGTTTGATATTCAAAATTATTATCAATCAATATCTAAAGAAATGTTCATGAATGCGTTAGACTTTGCTACCCAGTACACGGATATTACTGAAGAAGAAAAGAGCATTATTATAAATGCGAAAAAGTCGGTACTGATACATAAAGGTGAGCAATGGATAAAAAATTCATATGACCACTTTGACATCACAATGGGATCACTAGAGTCTTCTGATCTTACAGATCTTTTTATATTATACTCACAGCGCACCGTGAAATTAATATAACTGACATTAGTTTATACAGAGATGATGGACTTATGGTTATAAAGAACTCTACTAACTTTAAAATCGATAAAATTAGAAAGATATTATACAAAGAATTTAAAAGCCTAAACTTAAAAATTACGGTAAGCACTAAATTAAAAAAGTTTACTTGATATAACATTAGATTTAATGAAAAATGTATGCATACCTTATAAAAAAACAATACTAATTCTTTATATATACACCCTAAATCAAATCATCCTCCATCTATAATTAAGCATATACATTTATCTATCGAGAAAAGAATAAGTAGAAACTCAGTTAATGAGATTTTCTGTGAACATATTAAATTTTATAAAAAAGCTCTAAAAGAAGATAGTAGCTACAAAAACCCAAAACTAACTTATATAAAAAAGGAAAATGGAAAGCATAGAAAAAACAGAAATAGAAAAATAATTTGGTATACCCCCCCCCAATTCAACCAAATGGTAAAGAACAAATTAGGACAAAAATTACTTGCATTAATAGTTAAGCACTTTCCTTGAGAAAGTAAACTAAGTACTATTTTCAATAAAAATACACTAAAATTAAGTCACAACTGTACTGAAAACTTGGAAAAATTATTAAGAAACATAATACTAATATCTTCAATAAACACTTAGACCAAAACCATAGAAATTTAGACAATATAAAATTAAAAATAAAAAGAGATGAAGATAAACAATAATTATGTAACTGTAGAAACCCTCATAACTGTCTTCTACAAAATAAATGTCACACGGAATCATTAGTATATCAATGCAATATCTCATCTATTGAGAATCCCGAAAAAATCTATATAGGTTGCACAAGTCATGAGTTCAAAAAGCGGTTCTATTAACACCAAACTTCAAATACAGAATCAGACATCGCTTTCAAAGTATTTCTGGCACTTAAAAGAATCCAATAAAACACCTACAGTAAAATGGAAATTAAAATTAAATGACCCATGACCTTTGTGCGTACGTGAGAAACTATATATTACTAAGTTTATAAAAAATTAAAATTTACTGAATCAGAGAAATGAAATAGCTATTTTTTTGCCGTCATTGTCAAAAAAAAAAAAAAATATTTAAAAATAAAATTAAAAAATGGGAGATGATAATATACATACTTACATTTGCTATGAAAAAATAATTTTAAATAATGTAAGTAATTCTATTATATTTACTTGTTTTTAAAAAGAAATATAGTCTATTAGTAATTAAGAGTAAAAATATTTTAAAATTGTAGTTAAATAAAATGTATTCTTACACTAACACACATAAAAAGAATCTTTAAGTATACCAGTAAGAAAAAATGCCGAAAAACTTTTTGCCGTTAATAAATAAAAAAAAACAAACCCAGACGACATGCATTTAACGGATGTCAGGATTCGTTGAAAAATACACCCCCTACCCTCCCTAAACTTAACCTCTTTTTCGAACGTAACTCATAGTCGATACAACAATAGTTAATAAAAATGAACATGCTACCGCCCTTGTCTGAATGATTGGATTTCTCTGTATCCTTGGAAACAGTAAATTAGGAATTTATATGTGCGTTTAAAACTCAGTAAATTTAAAAATAAGTTATTCCAATATTCGCTTGAAGATGAAACGAAAATAATGCTTTTAATTTAATTATATAATTAAATTTGAGTTTTTAGCTTCCATTTTTGAAACATGGTTATTACTGTGTAGCGAAAAACATATTTTAAATCAGTTAATTTATAATATTTATGCTCTGTAAATTTACATTGTTTTGTAAAAATAAAATATTAATAAGAACACCGGATTATATATCTTACTGTTCTTTTTTTTTATATATATATATATATATATATATATATATATATATATATATATATATATGTCGCGGTCGCCGATTATCCGCTCCTTAGAAAGCCGACCTTGACCTTCACAACTCCCGATCTCGCAGATCTAGGTCAAGCAACATGTGAGAAACCGGACGGCTAGTCCAATATCGTTGATGCCAAACCATACCTAGTGTGCATCTGACTATGCAGAGACATTCCAAACATCAGCAACCATTGATAGTAATTTATTATCTACGGTCTTCTACTCCCTCTAGCCAGGGAGCACTTGAACAACTCTTTCCAAATATTCTTAGCCACTTTTCTCGCCCAAAACCAAATGACATGGGGCGCGTTTTGTAGGTCTCCCTAGAGTGGATGTGGTATTATGGTGCAAGGAGGATTGATTGATGACGGACGAGTTCTTATGGTGAATGAGTAAATTGTAATGTCTGAATGGGTCGTGAATCAAATTAGCTAGGTATAAGATAGTTAGTGAAGACCAGCCTTACCCCCCCCCCTTTTCGGCCTTGTGCCACAATTTTGTATTTTTACAAAATAAATCTCGGCCTGGATCAAAGTGTAGTACGCTACCTTTGTGAACTTCCGGTGCTTTTGTCGAGAGTGTTACTCTTCGGCGCGATCCCGTCTCCACGGTCGATCCGCCCTGGAAGGTGTAACACCTCTCTGACTTGCCTCGCCAGGTGATACACTCTGGCGCGATCCCGTTTCCGCGGTTGATCCGCCCTGTGGAGTCGTATTACTGTGCTGCCTTGGCCCTGTTTAGGGACTCCGTCTTCGCCTGGTGATACACTTTGGCGCGATCCCGCTTTCGGGTCGATCCGCCCTGTGGAGTCGTATTACTGTTCTACCTTGGCCCTGTTTAGGGACTCCGTTTCGCCTGGTGATACACTTTGGCTCCCGCTTTCGCGGTCGATCCGCCCTTCGCCTGGTGATTGGCCTGTTTAGGGACTCCGCCTTTGGCGCGATCCCTTTGTTTCCGCGGTCGATCCGCCCTGTGAAGTCGCATCACTGTTCTGCCTAGGCCCTGTTTAGGGACTCCGTCTTCGCTATTCGACCGAACCAGCTACGTTCGCCGACCAACCCTAAACTACCGGACCAGACCAGCTACATTCGACCGAACCAGCTACGTTCGCCTACCAATCCTAAACTACCGGACCAGACCAGCTACATTCGACCGAACCAGCTACGTTCGCCTACCAATCCTAAACTACCAGGCCAGACCAACTATATTCGACCGAACCAGCTACGTTCGCCTACCAATCCTAAACTACCGGACCGGATCAACTACATTCGACCGAACCAGCTACGTTCGTCGATCAACCAGTCATACCGGACCACACCGATGTAAACGTGTTAATAAATTCGACACTTTTGTTCATAACAAAAACCTTTGCCTTTGTCCCGTCATTGTCTTGGCTGTTCACATATATCGTACATAAAAATCTTATATATATATATATATATATATATATATATATATATATATATATATATATATATATCCAATAAGAAAAACATCTTTGTTCAACATACGAGTAAACCACGCCACTACTAGAAGATCATTTCGTTAACAATCTTGTAGCCTAATGCCTAATGTTTGTTTTATTTTCTTGTTCTCATTTTACTTGTATTATTATTTTGAGAGAATGTCTTCACGCAATAAATAATTTCCCATCTTATGTTTTTTAAAATAAATAAATAAATATTGAATTGATTTTGAGATTGTTGTAATTTTCTATCGAATTGTTTTAGGGATTCACGGTTGATTTAAACGGGCCTTCACCTGAATATTAACTTTAGGTTCCCTTACAAGAGTTAGGATAATTTTAATAAAGTTTTATAATGTAGAGTAGCCAATCAGTATATAGAACTAGACAAGGTGTTCCAAAAAAATAAAAGAAGTCAGAAGAGTCCATGACGGAGTCTGACTCCCACCAACAAAAATATAACCTTGTCAAAGTTGAGTTAAAGCAAAAAAGGTTGAAATTAAATCGAAAAATCAAGAACATACACGGATAAAAAGAAGAAGTTGTAGTTTCAAATAATAAAGTAACAATAATTGAAGATGTATGAAATTAGATGGCTACCTCTAAGAGGAAAAAGTCACAGTCAATGACTGGAGAAAGGATGTCCATACGAACTCTGTGACTGCATATGTGTCTCTGTGAGTGGGTAGATTGCAAAGGTGAACAGCTAACTCTGTCTGACTCGACTGCCTGTGTGCTCAGCGAGAGTTTATATATATATATATGTGTGTGTGTGTGTGTAACGGCATCGATATGATGAACGAACTCGACTCTGATTTAACTGGTGGACACCTTTTTTATAGAGACGAAAAAAAGTTTCCGATTGGTTAATAAATCTAAGAATGGCGTTTCCTTTCAAAGCATAACAACTTATCTGGATGCTTGCGGCTGAATTCTTTGAAAGTCCGAAGTAGAAGATTTTAGTTCAAAAGACGTTTTCTTATTGGCTCTAAAAATGATTGTTTATTAAATTTATACCCAGCCATATTGGATGGGTTCCGTTCAAGTTCCTACAAGTCAATTACCCCGGCTAAAAAAATGAAATAAAATAAAAATCTTTATAAAGCGCTGGATTTTATACGCAAGTTAAGCATGTTACTTGATTGGCAATTAGGTGTCGTCGTTTTAATGTTGAGCTACCTAGATGCAACCGTCACTTATATTTCAACAGTTTGTTTTCTCATACTTCTCGCCTGTTGAACTCCCGATTTCTTGTTTCCCTGCCACCTACAATCTTCAAAAAATTTCAATGTAATGTCAATCACCATTTTCTGCCTTCCTGAATCCTGTTCCATTATTGAATCAACGATACTGCATTGCTTCGGGAGGATACTGATGAAAAAAAAATGTATTTTTAACTAGTTCTTTTTTATATATTTTTAATCAGCACAGTGCTTTCTATTATTTTTATCCCTTTTCCTTTAGTTTAGTTTAATTCTTTCTCATTCCCTTCGTTCGGTGACAGACATGTCAGGTCTCTAGTGCAGTGTTTCTCAAACTTTTTAAGCAATAGCAAATCTAAGAGCAAATGAAAATATCACGGCACACTTAGCAAAATAAGAAATGTAACGAACTTAGCTGGATTTCGAACTCGGCTCTCCGATTTCTCATTCCGAGTCGATATCCATTACACCACAAAGTACAGCCAATTATGAAAGGCACATAGGTCTCCAAGCCACTCACATTTTCTCGAAGCTAGAACTGGTGAAGGCGTATTACTAAGTACCAGTTGCCGAAAAGGACATCCACAAAACTTCTCTGACGATGCCGTTCAGATTATACGTGTTCGTGAGAATGCCTTTTGGGTTACGTTATGCTGCTCAGACCTTCCAGAGACCAATGGACGAGGTATTTAGAGGTTTACCTTTCGTATATGCCTATATAGACGATGTTTTAATTGCCAGCTGAAACCGGGAAGAACACAAAACTACATTTGGAACAAGCTTTTCAAAGTCTTTCACATTTTGGACACAAAATATATTTTTGAAGAACCCAAACTAAATTTCCTCGGACATAAAATTGACCAAGAAGACATTTCACCGTTACCAGACAAAATGGAAGCAATTGCCAACTTTCCGCAACCAACGTTAGTAAGACAATTGCGAAGATTTATAGGCTTTATCAATTATTACTGGAGATTGATGCCTAATTGTTCATGGGCACTATCACCCTTGACGAATCTGTAGAGGACCGATTGGGTTAATGTGAGTTTGTATTAGAAACACGTGTGTGACTCCTGGTAGAATATTAAAAAAGGTCCAACTACAAGAACATTGCCGGACTTGAATTAAGTCCAACTGAAGATGTAAAGAAGACAAACAAGACCGATATATATATATATATATACATATATATATATAAACAAATGTATATGTATTAAACAAAACAACTTTACAATGGACAATAACATTTGTGTGTGTGTAAATATTGGTGTCTGTTCTTTGGTGAATGTTCGTACGTACGTGTATGTGTGTATAATGTTCATGGCGTCTCCCACGAATGGGAAGACGCGGATCTTCTAAGAAAGTTTATATTGTAGTCGCTGAAATGAAGAAATGAAAAAGAATATTTATTTCTGTAAAATACAGAAAATGGGGCACAAGGCCGAAATTGGGGAGGGGGAAGAGGTTGGTCTTCTGTCTTAACTGTAAACTTAGCTAGCCACAAACGCTGACCCAATCATACTAAGAATATTCTTTACACCAAAACAACGCATTCTTACGTACCTTTCTCACCACATCCACCATAATACCTCAATGTCTCCATGAAAATACTAACTAGTCCCCATATGCACAATTTATCGTCTTTTGTGGGGGGATATAAACAACAATATTAAAAATTTAAATGAAAAAGAGAACAAGACGAGAAGTCGCCCAGTATTTATAGTATAGGGAGAATGACCCCTGGTGACAATTTGGGAATTAAGGAGGAGCTAACTCCGACTAATCTACTCAAGAACAAGGACAAAAAGATTACGTTAAAGAAAGATACTGTAGGAGCATTCAGCAACACCAAAACAGCTTTAGCTAACTTCGCTAAGCTGAATTACATCAAGGATAGCGAATAAATTAAACTCACCCTCATAACAGATGTTTCATCAACAACTGTAGATGCGGTTATACATTAAATCTTAGACAAACAAATCATACCTATATCTTTCTTCTCCGTTAAACTAAATAAAGTACAAACGAAGTACAGCAACAAGATTTGGGAGACATGTACAATACATTGTTCAAAACATACCTGAGATATTAAATTATTCTTTCCTATATATCATTAGAAATAAATTTCTAATGATCAAGAGGGGGCCTTGTCGTGTCCACTAAAATCTCTAATAAAATGTGCAACATATTTCACCCAATAAAACTAATTATTATGTTACTAAGAAACTTAATTATAAACTCATTGATTTTTAACAGGAGAAGTATTTTCAGCCAACAATAGCTACATAAACATTAAAACACGCCTCCAAAATATTTATAAACCAATAAAACACAATAAAATGCTTACATCTTAAAACACAACAATTAAACTATAGAATACAAACCAGAAAGATTGTTTTATTTGTTCTCATAATTTAGGTAGATACCGCCAAAATATCGCGCGGACGTAGTAGTAGACATACAACG
Source organism: Acanthosepion pharaonis (assembly GCA_903632075.3). Classification (NCBI taxonomy): domain Eukaryota; kingdom Metazoa; phylum Mollusca; class Cephalopoda; order Sepiida; family Sepiidae; genus Acanthosepion; species Acanthosepion pharaonis. The sequence goes on along the minus strand of CAHIKZ030000612.1, from coordinate 563,190 downwards.
TGGCTTTTTATAATTCTAGAGCCGATTTCTTAGGAAAAAAAAACTTAGAAATCACGAAGTCCGGCCCTAACTCTCATAAATGCCACCAAAGTCCACATCACTAGCTGCTGATATTCAAGACACAATTCACTTCTACATGCAAAAGCAACGCTTAACTCAGCAGCACTGACCAAACTAGAAAGAGACCGCCTCAAAGTACGGCCCCACCGTCCACATTAAGAACTAAATTCTACCTTATCTCCTTTATTCACGTTACAACTACGCACGCATACTCATACTGACTCTTTCACACAAACACACATGGAACCACATTTCACCGTTCACACATACTTACGCAACGCAGTTTACATTCTATCCAAGAAGTGTGTTAACAGCAAATAAAAATTTATTGTATTCTTGTGGTATTTTGGTGACTGTAATAAAGAAAGGTATGCAAAAATGTAAGGAGGCACGGTAGAGTAATGAATAGAGTAATGGCTAGCGGTCCTGTATTGAGGAATCGGAGAGCCGAATTCGAATTCCATTCTAATACCTTTGGGAAAGGTATGAATCCTCTTCTCCCCCCCCACCCCATCTATAGGTAAATAGTTTGGATGGCAACTGGTCTACCGCAGAAAGAAATGGCAATCTACTGCGGGAAAAAATCTGCCTCGTCAGTCATGTATCGAAAGATACATGATCGTCGAAGCGTGTAACATGTATGGCATAAAGAATGCAAGAATGCGACGTTATGGTGAAAAGAACGTTATTTGACGAGTGGGTCAGTAATTGAGATTAGCTAAGTTAAACGTAGGACAGATAAAGACCAGTCTTCCCGTTTCCAGAAATTCGGATTTGTGCCATATTTGGCATGTATTATATTCATAAATAATAAATAAATTTACAAAATTTTCTTCTGACTTTTGTCTAATAAGCGGGGCCAATCTGCGGAGAGTATAAGAGGGGTATAGAAATTCTAGCCATCTTTAACCTTCGTGCTTGAAAAAAAAAAGTTTGACAAAAGGACAGTTTTCCTTTGACATCGTTATTATTTTAACTACCTTTACTCCTCGACCCAACCACAAACCTCACAGGTGTCGATTTTAATCCTAAGGACACATGGACCAACTTCACCAACAACACCCCACTCGCGTAACCACTACTCCAGGCTTCTCTCCTGACACCAACCGTGACCTTGGTCAACCAATCCAACAATTCGGTTAACTCCCAGGCTTACCAACAACACCCTTACACCTAATATTTTCCCTTACCAACGGCAACTAAAGAACCACATATCAAATAATTCTGCTACCTTTTCACACAAAAAAGTATATATTCTGAAAATTGATCAATACACACTTTGTTCTTTCCTTTGCAGCCATACGCTCAACATTTTTTACCAGAAATAAAACTTACAAAGTATGTTTATAATGTCCTCCATTTGTTATTTTATTCGTCATCGATCGTCGTGTAATCCAGCCATGAACAGCCATTGTGAAAATGCGCGAACAATATTGATGTTTCTCAGCACACATGTCAAGCGGCAAGCCCATTTCTACACAACAACTGCTAAGGGTTGTTTTTCTTCGATATTGCCCGTAAAAGCCATCTCCAAATATCGTTCTCTGATATATATCTTTTAAATTATTTTTAAAATAACGAGGAAAGACGATACATTCATAACTAGAATTTATTTCGACTTATTATGGTTCGAATTAATTAATTGGTGGATTAATTCAAAGGCGGAACTTTTTTGTTTAACACCGGAATGTAATATTTTGTGAATGTAAAAATTTTGATAGCGAAATGTTAATAAACAAAAACACAATTATTTATGGAGAAAAAGTCGTTTTGGTCCCGTACGAAGCTAATCATGTACCCAAGTGAGTTGTTCTTGATAAGACAGCAAAATGATTACTTTTTTTTTTTGCAAAAAACCTTTTACTTTTTATAATTACTTACCGAAGCTGTTTAAAAGTTTTACACAGGTGATCTGGCATTTTCTCACGTTGAAATTATTCAATTAATTAAATTATTATCACTGACCTCTATATTACTTTTAACGAAAAAAAATGTCATCTATAATGTTCAAACCACAACGTTTTTGAAAACACATTTCAATGTTTGCAATTTTGATTATTTTTCAACAATTCATAAAACAATACGATGGAGGACCACTTTATTTTTCTTTATTGAAAGAAAGGTTATCCTTCGTTAACGTATGTAATTCACGTAAATTTATATTTAAATTATTAGTTAAATACATTTTTATGGAATTATTTCGATGCGAATGGAATAAGAACTTCAATTATAAAATGTGGTTAATGTGAATTTCGAAAATTAAACCACTGAGATACGTATTAAAAAAATTAAAAGAAAAATACAGTAATTGAATTGTGAAATAAAAATTAACTCCATTTAAAAAAAATTAAAACTATAAAACTTAGTTATTATTTAACTAAAACAAAAGATAATAATTGTTTAATTATACCCATATAAAATGTCAAATTCTTAGTTTTTTTTTTAATAAAAATAAAATCGAAAAAGTAATTTACGTGAGAAAGTGCAAAATCTCCCGTTTAAAAAGCAAACAGAAAATAATTAGTGGTCTTATTATTTTTTAATTAAAACTGCAGATAACCTTGATCATTTAAGAAGTTAAAGTAGTTATTTGTTTTGAAAGTTTAATTAAAATTAATTAAATTATTAAGAAGTACTTTTATTAAATTATCTTTGACTTTAAGCAAAGCACGGTGAAACATTCTCTGACTCGATTTGGTGATTGATATTCTAATAAACTAAATTTAATTTATTTTAAACTTTAAAATATTAAAAAATGCTATTTTTTTTATTATTATACTTCTAAGTAACTCCTACTATTGTTAGCGGTAAAATAATAATGGAAACTTTGACAGTATTATTATTTCTTTTTCAAGATACCATTCCTGGATGCAGTCGGAAGAGTTACTTAAGCTGACAGGCTCTGAAAGATTGCAACTCGAAGAGGAATATGCGAACCAAATAAGTTGGCGAGTTGATGAAAACAGTAAGTAATTTCGGAAGTCTTTTTTCTGTGCTTCAGTTTAAAATTAAATTTAAGAAGTGACCAGAATTTACAAGAAGTCTGTTGTAGGGACATTATTATTAGAAACAAAGAAAAATAAAATATAAAATTTTAAAAAATAATAATAATAATATTGAAAATTATAAATAAAATAAAATTAAACAGTAACATAAAAACTTTGTATAAAATAATTTAAATAAAAAATAAAAATAATAAAATTCTCCCAGCATGCAACAGAAACTGTTCCTTCGGGAAAATGGAAATCCCTCCAAAAGATATTGAATTCAATCTCTTCGCTATGAACCTTCGGACAGACAGCTGTCCCAACATCTCTCTCTGTGACATTGCGTGTAATAATATGGAGTTACTTCTCTTTTTTATAACTTGCAACCATGAAACATTTGTAACCAAAAATACACACATCTGTATCGGTATTGACAGCCTAAATCAACGCGTACATTTTTTACTTTACAAATGTGTAAGCAAACAAAAAGCAACATGAAAAACTGTTTTTATAACAAGAACAATATTCATATTTACATTTATGTATGTCAATGATATACAAGCATAAGTAATAGGGGATACTTCCCTTTGACTGGAATTAAAGTCTTTACTAAAGAAATATTTTATCTGAGCTCATAGGAAATTGAATGAATTTGCCACTCAAAATGTTCACCGTGAGAGAGTTGAAAGAATTCTGTAAAGCTAAGAATATGTTGAGTAAACTTTTAGCTTTAGAAGAGTTGAAGGAGTGAATGTTCCGTAATGTTTATAATTAAATTTCTGTTACTTGTAGTTGAATATTCGTAATATTTTGATGCTTGTAATGTTCGTAATTAAGTTTTGTACATACGTGTACGTGTGCATGTGTGAATATGTTTTTACAGCGTCTGCCCGCAAGGGGTCGAGACGCAATTTCTTAAACAGCTACATTTTAGTAAGCGAGAGAAATCAAAAAGAAGGAAGAACAAATTTGTGTCTGGTATTTATAATCAACGTAATTACATGATTGGCTCCGAAGAACATTTCTGAATTTTGGCGGAAAAATGGTTTTGAATAACATGTAGGCATTGTATGTTATTGTTAACTAACCAATGAGAGATGAGAAAAATATCAAAGCTCTGTGATCCACTTTTTGCACAGATTTGCACAAAAATTGACATTGAAAGAAAAGTGGTAGTGGGATGCTATACATCAGTTCACAAAAAAGATAAATTGTATGATATTAATGTACAATTTAACGTACCTTTACTGTTATCTCTGTGTATATTAATTTCTTGTGAAGTATGTTTTTATTTTCTGTGAACACGAGGCTATTTCTGCTGTTATGATGTGAGTGACACCCACACTGTCATATGAGTGTCCGTTTTTTATAAAGAAGAAAGACTTTTACTTACACATTTGACAATCTACGTCGCCTTCCAACGTAAGCCATGCATTACATTTTGAAAGGGAAATATTAAAGCTTCACCTACTTTGAAAAATCAAAGACTTAAAAATCATGATTTATTAAACATAGCTAAGATGTGGCACAAAGTTACAAGTATGAACTGCACCAAACTTTACAGTGAATTAATTCTGAAAGAATTAGAAGTCCTACCAGGATTCATTATTGGCAGCCATAATCTTAACAAATAAATATCTTTTTAATGCAGATGTAAGGATACAGAAGATGATTATCACCCTTTGGTGGTGATAAGTCACATGAGTCACGTGATGGACCACTTAGTGACATCACTCCATACAAAGATGAAAGCTGCAGTCAAATCTCAGTTCGTTTTATATCAGAAAACCGAAAGGTTGCTTTCTTTTTAACCTGGCACAAGGGACTCCCTGCAGCTTACAAGTCCATGTTGCCGCTTCCCTTTAGGAACATATCTTTTCCAGATAGAGAAACTCCAACTCGCAGTCCTCAATTTGGGAAAACACAAGACTGACTGTTTCCTATTCATGGAATATGTCCTTGCATGGGACAAAGATGAATCCGACCTGTTTGAATCTGGAGTCCAAACATATCTTCTCCAGATATACGAGTATCTCCATATTATATATAAAACCCTTCCTTTTGTATCTGCTTACACTTTGCATATATATATATATATATATATATATATATATCATTCATTGCATGACACGTGTATATATGTATATATAATTTTGTGTATGTCTTAGTGATATTAAAGTTGATGTGAAGTCGAAGTTTAGCATTAGTCAGTCGCGAAGCTTGTCTTCGGTATTTAACAAACACCCACGAGGAATGTATGTGGCACCAGTCCGTGTTTAACGTGGGTTTATCCGAGCCCGTAGGCTCGCCCAAAAATATACCCTTTGAACCCGCCTAGACGAGTTCAGGGCCTGTCTACTTCCCCGGACGAAACTTTGTCCTTCGGCAAAGCTTCGTCCAGGTTCCTCTCTGCCAAAGCAGAGAGTTCAACAGAAGTCAGACATAGAAGACGCTAAGCTTGTCTTCCTCCCACGTTATTCTCAGTGACCAGTTATATAGGCTTTCTCTTGCACTTATGCAAATTAGGTATATTAATTTGCCAGTGTCACTACATCACCCTGAAACGTATAGGTTTTATACCCCTAGTAGTTCTTGTACTTCTTCTCGTGAGAGTTTCATTACTTTGCTCTACTTCTCTCTCTCCCGTATTTCTTTTTCCAGGGAGACCTAGATCTGTCCCGCACTAAGCTGTAATCATAGGCATCTTCTTGCATTATTTGATCTTCGTCCGAACTTTCAAACTCATTCTGGCCCACTTGATCCTGCATTATATCGTCTTCTGATGTTTTATTTTGTAACGGTTGTTCTAATAAATCATTAACGGATGGAATCGTAGACATTTTCTCATCATTTTGCTCTTCATATTCACCCTGGATCCTTATTTGATCTGCATGGGCTAATACACTGTTGCCGTTTGCTCTATTTATTATAACTGTATTGTGGCTTTTTGCATGATAAATTCTGCCCTTTCCGTTCTTTTTGTACCACATTTTTTTTCATTTGTGCAATACGACATTGTTAGCGGGGCTCTAATTTGTCTTCCCATTAAAGCTGATGGGCTTTCTAGTCTTTCAGCGTGTGCTATTGTGCGATAGCTTAAAAGCAGCCTAGGTAGAAAAACTTCTACTTTTTCTTTTTGCTGAGAGTATGCTTTTAGTCCCGTTTTTACGGTCTGCACCATTCTTTCCGCTAACCCGTTCGACTGAGGGTGATATGGGGATGTCTTATACGGTTTACATCCTATTTTTTCTAACCATAAATTAAGATCTTCATCACAAAATTCTGGTGCGTTGTCAGATACCAGGGTTTTTGGTATGCCGTTTCTGGAAAATATGACCCTTAGTATCTGTTTTATCGTAGAACTTTTCTTGTCTTGCCTGAAAAAGAGTCGACTAGAATTAATAAGAGTCCCACTCCAATAATATACGCATGATCCATATGCACCCGACTCTATGGCTCCACTTCTCTGGGCCACGAATGTAAAGTAGTCTGTGTAAAGTTTCTTAATTCTTTACATTTTTTGCACCTTTTTATATATTCTTCAACGTCTCTTGAATATCCTGGCCACCATGCTTCTAATTTTATCCTTTTTTTGTGTGGCCGCTACTTCCCAGTGTATATCATCATGTACACTTTTTATTACCAATTTTCTTTGTGTTTCTGGGGGCACTACCAGATCTCCATTACAAATCACTCCATGTTCTATCGTTAATTTCTGTCTTATTTCTTTGTAGGGTCTTTCCGCTCTAGAACAATTTCCCCATGAGTTTTTTCTTATTCTTGATATTATCCTACTTAGTACTGGATCATGTCTCGTTTCCGCAGCCATTCTATCTAAAGACAAAACATCAGTCTCTACCCAATGTAAGAATGCATCTTCAAGTTCTTCTTCTGTTTTATCTTTTGACTCCTTGTAAAATCGCAATCTTGATAGTGCATCTACGTGTGGAATTGAATTCCCTTTGACATATTCTATATCAAAGTAAAATGCCATTAATCTTATTGCCCATCTTAGTATCCTCAATTTTGTGACTTTGGGCAATTCTTTCCTTGGGTTAAATATAAACTCTAATGGTCTATGATCACTTCTTAACAGAAATCTTTCTCTATATTTGAATAATTAAATTCGGTGTTCGTTAATCTTCTTGATAAATACATTATCGGATGTCCTTCTTGTGATAATATTCCCGATATCGAATGTTCGCTTGCATCTGTGGTTAACGCAATGTCCTTTTTTGGATCAAACATTTTCACTACTGGTTTCTTTGCCATAATTACTTTTAATCTATCAAAAGCTTTTTGTTGTTCCTCTGACCAAATAAATTCAACATTCTTTTTTCTTAAATTTGCAAAGGGTTCAGTCAAGTCCGTGTATTTTGGTAAATATCGCCTGTAAAAATTCGCTAATTCCAAAAAGACTCCAGTTCTTTTTTATTTGTAGGTGTAGCTACTTTTAGTATTTTTTCTATCAAGGCTTGGTCTGGTGATATACCTTCTTTTGAAATGGAATAACCTAAAAAAGATATTTTACGACAATTGCTTACGAATTTTTCTCATTTATTGTCATTCCAGCATTTCTTAATCTATTCAAAATTATGTCGGTTTTCTTTTTTAATTCATTTTTATTAGTAGCTCCTATGCATATATCGTCTTGGTAACAAATGATATTTTTCATATTTTCTAAAAGCTGTTCGATGGCCATTTGAAATATGGCGCTTGCAGTTTTTATTCCATATGGCATCCTTTTCCATCTTAGTAACCCTATTGGCGTATTTATCGTGGTTACTTCTTTGAAGTTATCGTCTGTTGGTATTTGGTGGTATGCCGATTTTAAATCTATTTTTGTAAAAACGCTCATGCCTGCCAGTGTATGTAATGCAACTTCGGTATAGGATATGAATCCGAACAAAATTTATGATTTACACCTATATTGTAATCTCCACAAATACGTAAATCACCATCTGTCTTTCTCAAAACTACAATGGGTGATGCTCACTTGCTACCCCCAGGGGGAACATGTTCAAGAAGGTCTTGTTCTATTAATTTTCGTAGTTTTGTTACTACTAATGGCAACAAATGTACTGGTAATTTTCGTGCCTCATAATAAAAAGGAGACATTTTCTTTTAATTTTAAACTCGCTTTATAGTTTAACTTTCCAGTTTTTTCCATTTTTATCTCATTAATTAATTTGGTAGTATTTATGTTAAGCACATCGTTTCCAAGAAGTCCGTGGTTCTTTTTACAACTTGTGACAATTATAGGTATTACTTCAAATTTATCTTCTAACTCCAAAGTATCCTAAAGTTTTTATAACCGACCCATCAAATTGGCAGAGTTGTAAACTGCTCTTTCAGAAAGGTGGCTTTCCAATGCGTTCCCAAAATTTTTTGGTATCAGCGTTACTTCACTCCCAGTATCAATTTGCATATCTAAATTGCAGTTGTTGATTTTAACCTTTAATGTCTTTTCTTTTGTTCAATTTTTTCTATATTCTTATTTTTTAATGTGAAGACTTCCATATTGGTTTCGTTTTCTTCAACTCTTTCAACGTTTTTCTTTTTGAATTTGCATACTGCTTGAAAGTGGTTCTTTTTTAAGCAATTTGTACAGGTTTTTCCAAATGCTGGGCATTTTTCCCTTTTTATTTCGTGTTCACATCCACAATACGAACATTTTCTTATCTTTTTTAGCATGTATGTATCAGCGAATATTTGTTCGCTGTGTTTACTTTTATAATGGTTGCATTTCTGTATTAACTCTTGTTGCTGTATAAAGTCAATACATGTATTTAAAGGCATATTTCCTATTTGTAGTTGTTACATTATTTTATATCGGTGTGATGCATTGCACATACCTTCAATTAACCTTAATTGAATCAAGTTCTCTTCAATAGTCTTGTCCGAGTTTTTCAAATTCGCAATATCTACTCGCATTTCGTAGACGGTGTAGGTATTTTATAATTGGTTCGTCAATTTCTTGTTTCATCGACATGAACTTCGTTCTTTCTGCCACTACCAGCCTTTTCTTGGGTCTCATGTTTCTCCTTATAATCTGACTTATTTTTTCGAAAGTCAGGTCTTCCAAGTTTGTGGGATATGCCATGGTGGAGACTTTCATTATCGCATCACATCCAGCTGTAGCCAAAAATAAATCCGTAATTTCATTTTCGCCTCCCTTCTCCTGTTGTCTTTCAGCTTTTTACTTCTCGCACTGGCAGAAAAACAGCGATTCCATGCATCCACCACAAAACCTGAATCTTCTAGTGACAAATAGGATCCTATTGGTGACGCCATTGATGTGAAGTCAAAGTTTAGCACTAGTCAGTCGCTAAGCTTGTCTTCCTCCACGTTATTCTCAGTGACCAGTTATATAGGCTTTCTCTTGCACTTATGCAAATTAGGTATATTAATTTGCAAGTGTCACAACAAAAGTGCTTCTGAGAACAAAGCTTGTTTGTTATTCCTTTTCCTTTCAGTCATTCCATTCCATCCATGAATTACGGTGTTATATCACGGATATAATGATGGGGGGAAATACAAACGGGAGAATAAATCTTTCTTCCAAGCACTCCTGTTACACAGATGACACTGTGTTGATAATAGACACAGAAAGGAAACTACAGCATCCTTCTATACAATAACATTCTCTTCATCTAGGAAGAAATTGTTCAACTTTCACTGTCATATAAGAGAATTGATATTACATAGCAGATCGGCACTGTTTTTTTTTTTTTTTTTAAGGAAATTTTTTTTATTTCTTAATAATATTTTGTAAGGTTTCTTTTGCTATCCCAATGCACCTCAAGATTTGGTGTCTCATTTTCCACTTCGAGAACAAAACCCCAAATAAAAATAGTCATCCTCTGCACAAGGACTATGAGCATCACATCTGGCCCACAAAACAAATCCCCCTTCAAAAATCTATAATACAACATAAAAGAAGCTAATCATGAATGTTGCCACCAAAGTAAAAGATGTACTCAAGAGCCACCCAGGAGCTTTTAAGAAAGTCATTCATAAACAACTGGAATAGAAAAAGGAGAATGGGTCAACTGTTGACACCTGGCAGGCTCTTGATGTCACCATTATGACTTTGGTCAACTGACCCCACACACATATTCACTTGAAACCCACCCTCTTCTAAAGACCTACACCATGCCCACATAGACATTCCTCTCACATCCTCTGTATAAGCAAAATCAGAATCACTGTGAATGGCAAGCTTCACTAATCCACTCCAGACCTCTCTTGATGTCACCATTATTGTGACTTTGATCAACTAATCCAACAAATGCAGGTATTATGAACTCTACACTACCCTTCCTTTAAAGCTACCTCTCTTGCCAACATTCCACTCACAACTGCTGTATTGGCAATACAAAAGAATTTTATATCTTTTCCTTTCACCTCACTGACAGTACTGTTATTTCATTTGTACCTTCCATACTAGAATGGTACACACTACCCATGAGCACCTTGACTGAAGTGGGGAGCCTGATTGGGAGACCCAGGAATTGCATTGTGGCCTTCACTATCTAATCAACATTTGATTTTTTTTTTTTTTACTTACATTTATATACATTACAAATTAAACTAATCACAATGACTATTAAAGGATAAAAAGTTTTCGCAGATTTTGACATCATTCTGGGATCTTTTTTTTCATCCAAACCCATGAATTTGTTTTGCTCATGCTAAATCTTGAAAAAACACTATGAAATTCACTATTTTTTCATCCATAATATTGAATGTGTTAAATTATTCAACTTTTTAACAAGAAAAATCTCAAGTTGATGTTAAAAATTGCTGCAAAACATTGTTGATTTATTTACTTGATGAAAATTGAGATGTAGTATATTAAGTTGGGGCCATATCATAGATTTAGAGCAATATCATAGATTTGGGGGCATATCATAGATTTGTGGGCATATCATAGATTTGTGGGCAGGTAGCACAAGACCGTTACACTGGCCCTGCTTCCATGCTACCATACTATTTATAACATAAAATATAAATTTTTGCACTTATCTAATTTTGGTATCCCCAATTTGTAATTGACATGTTGAGCTGTCTCTTTTGCTGACAACCATACATCATGTCTTCTTACAATTGATGATTAGTCCTTCTTGTTTTCCTTCTGTAGGAGTGATTGTTTACTTTCCATGTCTGCTATCAAGACTGTGTCATCTACATATCTTATGTTGTTAAGATTGTGGCTACTAATAATGAATCCTGGTAGGACTTCTAGTTATACAGTTCCTCACTGTATATATTGAATAATTCTGGTAAGGTGACATATTCTTGTCTTATACCTCTTTCTCTTGGTCTTTACTGCAGTTTTCTCCCAGTGTAAGTTTTGGATTATTCTAATATCTTTCACAAATAAATCAAGCCTAGCTAATCAGTCATGAGTCTAATCCCTAATTTCTAAGATCTTCTTTTATGTTCCACGTCTCTTTTGGAAGTGGGCAATCATGGTTCTCCACAACTACCTGTCCTTTATAGTTCTTAGCAGTATTTGTCTTTTTGCTATCTTTACTAATCCCTGTTCTGTCAACCATTTAAGTAAGCTCGTTAGGTAGGTTATGCACTGATTTCCTCTATCCCTCTTGCCTTCAATATGTCCTGTGAGTATCAAATTTTCTAAGCCATCTTTCTTTGTAATGTGCTAATTGAATCTTTCTCATTCTTTTTGTTTCCACTTTCTCTAAAACTTTGTTGCTTCACACTTGTTCAGTCCATGGTATTCTCAGTATCCTTCTGTAGAACCACATTCCTTTTGTTTCAAGTGTCTTCTTCATCTGGGAGGAGATTGCCCAGCATTCCATGTCATATAGGAGGATTGATATTACATAACAGTTCAGTATTGTCTTATTTGTTTCTAACAAAATTTTCCCGTTCCTTAATATTTTGCTTTCCTTTATTACCCTTCTGTATTAAGAAATAAGAAAATTTCATTAGAAACAAAGAAAACAGTGCAGGTCTGCTATGTAATATCAGTTCTCTTATATGACAGTGAATGATGGACAATTTTCTCTCAGATGAAGAGAAATCATGGGATAAAAGAGATGCATTCTAAAGAAGGATATATAATGAGGAAAGAAGACTTGGAGAATTTGACACTCAAAAGATGTATTGAAGGCAAGAGAGGCAGAAGGAAACATGAAGTAACCTACCTGATAGGCTTGTGTAAATGGATGGCGTAATGGAGATGGGAGGGATAGTAGAACAACATTGCTTAAACTTTGAAGGATAGAAAGTTGTGGAGAGCCATAATCATCCTAAACGGATGTAATACAAAGAAAAAGTACAAGATGCCATATCAAACAAAGAAAATGTGTGCTGAACTAAAATGTAAGATCAATCCTCTAATATCGCAGTGAATTCTGGACAAATTCCTCTCCAATGATGATGAGACTTGAAACAAAAGAGATGTGGTACTATAGAAGAATGCTGAGAATACCATGGATCAAGCATGTGAGCAATGAGGAAATCTTAAGGAAAATGGGAAACAAAAAGAATACTTAGAATCAAAAATGGCTGTTGAAGTTGATTAGACACATAACAAGGAAAAGGAATTGGAGAATTAGACACTCACAGGACATATTGAAATCAAGTGAAACAGAAGGAAGTAGTGAGTAATCTACCTAATTAATTTGTATATGTGGATGTCAGATCAGGTAGTGGGAAATGAAATGAAAAAAACTTTGTTAAAAGCTACAAAAGACAGAAAATTGTGGAGAGGTATGATTGCCCATGTTCTGAAGGAACATGACATATAGAAGAAGAAAATTGTGACATAGACACCTTGGCCAATTCTCAATCTGCCATTTCTAAGCAAGTCCATAATTCAGTAAGCAAACTCCTCCAGTTGCAACATTTTGGACAAGGAACATTGAAAAAGAGTGGTTACCCATTTAAATCAGAACCAGACTAGAATGAAGCCCCACAGAAGACATGTCTATCAGGAGGCTTTGTTTAACACCTGTTAGGAGTATAGTAATAAGCACTATAAAAGGGAAAGATATAAACTCTTTTTCCAGTCTGCTACATGCTGCAAGGATGTAGCAGGTAGATGTACCCAGTCTCCCCTCTGAGGAGACAGCAGCTGGGCAAATTGACTTCTTAATTTCATCAAACCACGTGGTGCACTCTCACACTCACACATTATAGCTAATCACATAAATGTTTTTCTTTCCTTTTTTCAGATTTATCTGTATACATATAGTATATTTTTCTCTCCTGTTTTGAACTATGTCATTCCATATATATATATATATATATATATATATATATATATATATATATTATTGTCTAAATAAAGTTTAATAAGGATGAAGAACTGCACATACTCACCAATTCCTACCACAGAAAAAAGCAAGAGGGAAAATGGTATTTGTGCTCTTTGATCGCACTTAGGGTGTCTCTTTTATTAATCCTTCTTTTTCTCTCCCTCTGATCTTCCTCCTCCTCCTCCTCTTTAATTCTGGTATAATCCCAACACTTGCTCCTGTCGGGTTTTCCAAAAGCAATATAACAAAGAAAGCTAAAAACTAACACCACTGAATCCCCACTTATATAGACATTACCCACAATGCTTGAGTCTTTGTGTATAAAACCTCTCTCCCTAATTTCCTGTTTCTTTGCTAGTTTCAAGGTAAGAGACACTTGTTCATTTATTAACTTATTCAAATCACAGTATCTATATAAAACTCTAATCTTGTATGTATGTATGTTCCCAAAATACAGCTTAAGTCATACATAATATCCAACCAATTTCAGAGCATTGAACCCCTGCCAAGTGCAGTTGTTGCGGACCCAGTAGCGTGCAGTGCTGGTTTATTAAAAAGTGGCCTTGTGCCAGACACTACACAAAACTACCGAATCCACAAACAAAGTAAAAATATTGCGTGAGTGAACTTAGTGAAGAAAAGGAGTCTTTCAACAAGTGCATAACTATAATACAAGTAGATAGCCTGGATTAAATAACAAAGGCATCTGGTTTCAAAACATGTATGAAATTTTATTATATTTAAACAAGTAAGTTGTCTCGTCAGTTGAGACCATCAGTAAAATTGTTCCGCGCCAAAGCAGAAAACCAAGATGGCTAAGGTGGGAAAAAGTTTCATCAGAAAGAAAGTTCTGGAAAAATGACTTGTTAAACGAAAGGTGTATGTGTACACAAATAGGAAAAGTATTCACTGTGAAGTTTGATAGTGTGAGTGTATGTAATATTTTTTTAGGTACTGGTTCAAAGTAGTAAGAACAGATTATCAACTTTCATTGAGGAGAATTCAGAGTTGTATGCATCAAGACGAGGTTGAGTCTTGGAAAGGTGTGCGAGCGACCGTGTTGTAGAACTCTGGTAGTGAATAGAGGAAAGTTCGAAAGTTGTTTGCATCAAGACAAGGTTGAGTCTTGGAAAAATATATATTGACGACAGTGTCGTAGGAACTCGACATTTTCTAGTTGAAAACGAAGAAAAGGTTCAACAAGCTGTTGCATCAAGACGGGGATAAGTCTTGGAAAAATATATCGACGACGGTGTCGTAGGAACTCGACATTTTCTAGTTGAAAACGGAGAAGGTTCAACATGTGGGTTGCATCAAGACAAGTATGAGTCTTGGAAAAGTGTAATATCGAGAAGTTGAAGTTTTAGTTAGTTAAGAATAAGATATTCCAGTCCGCGTATGGGTTAGGGGCACGGAATAAATGAGTTGTCCTTCTAGCTTGAAAATCGGGATGCAACTGAGTTGGAAACGCTGGACGTCTGTGACGTCAGGAAAAAGCGTGGGAAAAAATTCAAATTCTGATTTTAGACGTTATCAGGAGCAGCTAGTCAGCAACCTTCCTCGCTGCCAGCCAAAAGGCTGTTTACTGCTATGTCTGGCTTAACGAGAGAGGAAGGGGTGCAATCCACATGCGCGCGCGCACACACGCACAAGTGTAGAAGGAAAGGAGGAAAAACTCGTGTGCGCATAAAATGTAGGTGGAATTACTGTGTTATTCCACACAGTGTTAAATTTCATTAAAATTAGACAAGGGATTCTTGGACTAGGGCCAGTTTTCTGTTTTAATGGCATTTTTAATAGGAAATTTAGTATTTGTTTTTGATACACATTCTCATATCAATCTGTGTATATAAACAAACACTTGCATATTATATTCCTTTTATTATGCGTGTGAAAAATAATAAACAATCATAATACATTATAAAAACATCATTAAATAAATTTAAATATCCATAACATATATATTTATACAATTCAGTACACCGAGGCTGGTGCAAGGGTCTTGTGCTCCCACACTGAATCTATGATACAGAACCTTCACTCTACTCTACCTCAGTATTCATAAGGTAATATTCATATAAAATACAAATTTTATTGTAACTTAATTATGTACAATAATGGATTATATGCAATATAGGTGAACAATTCAACTAGAAATATTTGTATTTACATACAAATTAGAGACATGTCATAATAGATCATTCCATCTTAAATTAATCAACAATGTTTTGTGACAATTTTTAATGTCAGTTTAGAAAAAAACATTAGCAGACAAACAATGATGGCAAGGATTTTTTTTGTAGAGGTGGCCAGGGCCAGTACAAGAGTCTTGTGCCCCACCCCAAATATATGACATGGGGTCCCTGACTATTATATTTCAATTTTCATAGGGTAGTATTCATATAAAATACAAATTTTATTGTAACCTAATTATGTACAATAATGGATCGTATGCAATATAGGTGAACAATTCAACTAGAAAAATTAAAAATAAATACAATGTATCTAAATACAAATTAGAGACATGTCATAATAGATCATTCCATCTTAAATTAATCAACAATGTTTTGTGACAATTTTTAATGTCAGTTTAGAATTTTCTTGTTAAAAAGTTGAATATAATTTTAATATGTTCAATATTAAGGATAAAAAAATATTGAATTTTCTATAGTGTTTTTTCAAAACTTAGCATGAGCAAAACTAATTCATGGATTTTGACAAAAAAAATAAAAATGAGCCAGAATGGCATCAAAATCTGCAAAACCTTTTCATCCGTTAATTGTCAGTTATGCTTAGTTTAATTTGTAGCATATTTGTAAGCAGAAAAAAGAAAACCTTTTTTTTTTATAAACAACTACTTGAAAGATGAAGTGGCTATATGTGCCACATGATGGTAAAAAATAAATGCACGCAGATTTGCTGCTGTTATGTATTTTGAAATAAATGTATAATAAAAAATATACTTAATGAAAAAGACTGCAGTTATTTTAAGCTATTACTCCAAATTTGCACACAATGTGTTAACTATAAAACCGAGTGGAACAATAAACCTTCTTTTGCTGTCTTTATTATTAATTTTCAATTCAATACATTTTATGGGAGAAATTTCTGTTTTAATGTATATAATTGGTGTATACGGAATGAATTCCAATAACCAACAATTACTATTCTTAAAGAGTACTCAATACAAAGTAGAGCAGATATAATTATTTATTTAAAAATGTATAACATAAATATGTTATAATTTTTTTTATTTTTAAAATAAAAATAATATATATATATATATATATATATATATATATATATATATATATATATATATCAATTGATATTGTAAAATAATTTATTTTTATTCTTTAAATCTGGAGATGTTTGCATTTTGTTGTTTTTCATTCATTTTCGGTTCTGTGAAAATTTATTTTATTATTAACTAATAATTAATAAAAAATATACTCATTATCTTGAAAAAGACTACATATGTTTTAAGCTATTACACCAAATTTGCATGCAGTGTATTAACTATGAACCATGGTGGAACAATAAACCTTCTTTTAGTGTTTTTAAATACAAATTAAAATGTGTAATCAATAATAAAAGTCTTAATATTGTTATCCCATTCAGATAACTGCTTTTAAAAGATCCCTTTTGGGTTTAAGGGTGGTCAAGTATACAAATAAAAATACGCCATGTGTTGAATTCATTTCTTTTGATAGTTTGTTACCCACATTCATTGCAAGTGGTAGACGATTTGCAACAAGAAGCAACCTCCTAATTGCTTTAAAGACAGGTGAAGAAGAGGTTTACCAATTGCATTGATAAGCACCTCCTTAAATCCTCTAGACTGCACAATAAAACAAACAAGTATGCAACATTGAGCTTAATCAGTACCTAGATGGTTGACCGCTTGGGAATACCAGGTGCTGTAAGCTTGGATGTGCAGGTGGTGTAATGGATGATGGCCTGGAATTGTTAATCAGAGAGCTGAGTTCCAATTCCCATTGGGTTTATCATATTCACTTAGGCACAAATACCCTTGAGAAAGAGGTGAATCTACCTCTTCTCCCTCCAGCTATGGGTTAATTAGTAAAACTTTTATCACTGAACCATTATCATCTCCCCCCCCCCAAATTCTTACAGTCTGTTAGGGGAAGCAAATTTCCTTCCCCCTATAAAGTACGACAACTCAAAATACAATTGAGTTACTTCCCTTGTCTTCAAAGATGAATACATCACTTTTGAATTGAACATGGTGACAAGCTGACATGCATGTGGTATTCATGGTTTCAATCCAAACAAATCCTTGCCATTCTCAGACAGTGAATGAAAAAAGTTGTTTTATTATGTGTCTTTTATTCTCATTCATTTTTGTTCATCCCAACAGCCTGGGTATAACACAGTCTAAAAATAGATTTTGGTTTTAAATAATCTGCAAAGGGTTGATTAGCAGTAGAAAATGAATTAATTAATCAAGCTAGTCTGAACAAGATATTTAGCAGGAACTTGTTGTTTATACTCATTGTCATGATAATTCTACATAACCCCTTCTGTAATCACAAAAGAAGAGAAAGCTGTCCTTTGAAGATGATTGTTTAAAAAACACTGTTATGTCCAAAATACAGAGCTGATTTGGTGTACAGAGAGTTTCAAAAGGCTGTATCACGTTACATCACTGTATATCTTAACTACTGAGGATATCAAAACACAATTTATATTTCCTGAAAGCTAATATGTCCACGTTTTTATACAGGCTTTTACATGTGTTCAATGTGAACACTGCAGGTTACATGACACACATCCAAACAAACTTGTTCAACCATATCATCTGAAGTTGAGGGGTGTCCTGTTTTCTTTGCCAGGCACAAATACCTCTCCTTAAATTTTGCATGCCAATTCAAAATGGAACATCTGTCTGGTGCCTGCTCGGTAAACATACAAAATTTGTGCATTCTAGGACGCAAAATGTCTTCTCTTGTTTTGTGAATGATGTAACTTGATCTGAAAAGAGACAAAAAACAGAATTAAATTTAATTTAACAGAAGAAAACTTGACATTTTTAGTTTTTAAGTTGTATCACTTCAATCGTGCTACCATTTGCTACCATATAAAATCTACCAAGAATTTGTGTTCAGGCTCTTATAATATCTCACCATTCTTGGCAGATTTTATATTGTCACAGTGTAGGATAGTCAGGGACAAAGGCGACAGAGAGAAAAAGAAAAAGAATACAGATGAATTTGCCTAGATTGAAAAAAAAATTCTTACAAAATTGAAAAAAGACGTTCTTACAAAACAAAGCCCAGTCCAATGAAATTCTAACGGATGGAACTACTTTTGCATTTAATTAATCTTTTGTTCTTTGTTTCATTGTCCCAAACAAATATATGTAGACGTAAAAACGAGACATTTATAGCGTTTATATACAATTACATTTTACAAACCAGTCCAATTGAAAAATTCTAATTTTGGAAATGGAAAGTTTGCAAAGTAGTCACCTTTGAAAAACTTTTCATTTTTAGTTTAAATCAATGTCATATATATATATTGTTCGTATATATATATATATATAATATATATATATATATATAACCTTTTGAAGAATATATTTTGGCGCAATTCTTGAAAACCAGGAAAGAACTCATTAGGATTATGCTAAATAATCCAAAGTTCTTTAGTATTTTTGTTATTTCCTTCCTGATTTTGTAAAAATAGTAGTTGTTTATGCTTTCTGTTTGTTAAACAAAACTAGAACTTGTAAAAACTTGGTTTGACCCATGCCCTTTATGCCTACATGAAAAACTACACATTATTAAGTTTCTAAATAATAAAAAATCTATTAAACAATAGACATGAGTTAACGGTTTTTTTGCTGACATCATCAAATTTTTTGCATTGAAAATGAATAATTAGCATAAAAACAAACAAACAATAAAATAATTTTTAAAATCTATAAATAGTTTAAATGCCCTACCATAAATGATAACCCTTTATGAAGGCGTCAAAAAACAAGTGTTAGTGATTTACGACAGTTTTATATGCACAAAACCCTTTCAGAATAAATAAAAAAAAAAATAAAAAAATAAATTCCATTAGACGGTCTTTTTTCAACCAGACGATGTGATGTCTTTCCGCTTTAAATTTAGACACCCCAACCCTACCCTGATTCTTGACATCTGTGAATGTAACCGAGATTTATTTGTCAGCCTTTGCATACAAATTTTGAAAAGACTTATTAAATGTGTCAAATGTCTTTTCGCCTTGAGAACGTACTTTTCTGTGGACGGTTGTTCTAGCTGTTTGTGTCACCATAGAAATTTTCATTTTAATAATGAATATTTTTAATTTTGCTTATAAAACACTTTTTTTCTTTCGTAAATTTCATTATAGAAATAACTTATTCCAAAAAATTTCGTTTGAAGATGGAACAGAGCTTAGTAATTTAATTCAATTTAATTTTAATAATTATATTGAAGTTTTCAAATGCTTGTGTTCAACATTGATTTTTGCAATTAAACATGAGAACTCTTATATAACACGTGTTAATCTTTGGAATCATATTTTTAAATAAATTCTTGTGAATTATATATATATATATATATATATATATATATATATATATATATATATATATATATATTTGTCCTAAAATGGTCAGCATATCTTCATTCAAGACATGTTTGGTTGAATAATCCCAGTCTGAGACATTAATTTCTTAATTTTCATTGATGAAGCATTGAACTCAGTTAATGTGCCTTCCTTAATGAGTTTAATGGCTCACCGTAGCCATTAGCTATAAATATTCGGCCAGTCCAATTAATCCATGAATTTGTATTGGAATTTGTGTTTGGGAAAAATGGATTAAAATAAAAAACATAAATTATGAAGTCATATGTCTAGATTTTTCAAATAAATTAAATATTTTAATGTATATATATATATATAACACTATATATATATATATATATATATATATATATTTATGTTTTCCCTGACATTTTTCTTTATACGCACATGGTTGTTCGCACTTGTTGGCTTGGCGCATGTTTATACATTCTTTTTATAGATACAAATATTTAAGTAAATGCTCTGTTTATAATAAATTTGCAGTATTAAACAACATTTTTAATTGGCCAGCCTGAATGTCCGATGTCTAAAGAATTGCACAACCTTTTAGCTTGATCAGCCACATTTGAAAATATTGGTCGATTGTCATTTTCTCCGACAGTGAAGGTTTGGCATTTGAACCTGTATCCTATATGGAACCGTTTTATTTAGTTTGACGTCAGCTACTTCGCCTTTTTCTGCCGGTATACATATATAATTAATTAATTAATATGAAAAGGTTTTTTCACTCAACTGAGTAGTATTTCTGTCATGCTGATTTTGAAGTTTTTATCGTTGTCAAACGCCGAGGTTAGTCCAACTCTGCTCCAAAGCATGTTCACCACAAGGTGTTGGGACTTTATGGGATCTCAAAACTTCCTTGTCCCAAACAAATAAGAATGATAGAAATACTGAAATAATTTTTCATACTAATTCTATTTGTAATATTCTATCTCTGATATTGAGCTCTCTACCACAAAGCCTGCTTGCCTTAAATGCCTTTCTATCAGAAAACCACTGAAAAATCAGAAATTTTGGCTTCAAAAACAGTTTCTCAAACTAATAACCTTTTGGGTTTTGCGACTGATATTTTTCGCTTTGGGAGGTCTTTTCCCAATTTAAAATATAATGTTTGTTTTATTTTTGGGAGTTATTGCAATTACAATTACTGTATCAGGTGATGAGATTTTTCAAAATGGATTTCTGATATTTAATATATATATATAAGTGAAGAATCCTGAGATATATTTTTTTTTAGTTTTTTTTTTTTTTTTTAAGGAAAACAAAAACATCGGTGAAGTGAAAAAAAACTACACATAAATTTCTAAATAATAAAATCTATAAATGGGACATAAATAAAACAAAAAACAATGTTATTTTTAACCCTTTATGAAGGCGTCAAAAAACAAGTGTTAGTATTGAAAATCTCATTTAAAAAAAAAAATCTCCATAGACGCTTTAAAATAGAGCGACACTATATAATCTGTAATGTAAGAAAATACAAATTTTGAAATATATGTTAATTTATAATCTGTAAACGAATTTATTTCAAAAGATCTGCTGAAGTTTGCATGGGAAAAATCCATGAAACTCTGCATCCATATTCCCCAAAATTCTGGCAGAAATACAGGCATTATTTAACATCTATTTTCTTTTTTTCTTTTCAGAATGCACTTTTATTATTCTTGATAAAAATCTGTATATCACCAGTGATCATAATGAAATCGGTTTGTATGATTTGCTATACTTTATACTGATTGTGTCTTAAATTGGCTCTTATTTTTTTCAAAAATATATTGTTTGATATTAATAAATTATTTACATTATTAATTCTATTAATATTCTATCTCTGATTGTTCTCATCTTCATTGTCCCATCACCAAAAATCAGAAATTTTGGCTTCAAAAACAGTTTCTCAAAACCCATTGTATTCTCTGGCCTTCTTCAGGTGATATTGAAATTTTGAACTGGACCCTTTTTTTTTATAATCCATTTATTTCAAACTTCAGCAGATCTTTTCCTTCCAAAATTCTGGCAGTGTAGATTGTTTTCTTTTTTTTTTTCAGTTCCATTATGCCATGCCTCTTCTCAGTTATTTTTTTTCAAAAATCAACTCTCCAAGATTTTGGTTCACCACCAACTGCTGTAGCCTGGTGATTGAACTCACAACTCTTTTTCCTTTCCACCAGGTCTTGTTCTAGTCACTGGATCCTAACCAGTGTTTTTAACTCCCATTTTGGACCATGTGTTCTTGAGGACATCTGTGTATGAATTTCTGGGATTTATAAACCTAATGTCTCAACAACTGTTTTCTACCTGTGCTCATATTGCAGTTTTTCCGTTATTATTATTGCATATTTTTTACCAGAGCTTATATTGCAATTTTTATGTTGTTTTCTCTAACACTCCATTACTGGTTCCCATATTGTATTCATTTCTATGCTTGATCAGCTCAGGAGAGTTTTGTGGCCTAGCATATACAGTGGGAGGAAATAAATATTTGTACACATGAAAAATTGTATTTTTATAAATGTAAAAGCCTTAACTAAAACAAATTTTGATACATTTTATGTGTAAAGATACATTTTATTAAAAAATAGTAATAAACTTAATTAATTCTTATTCTAACAGAAATTAATGCATTTTTTTCATTTTAACTGATGGCAAAAAGTATTTGTACAAAACAAAAAAAGCATATTAACTTAATTTAATACTTTGTGGAATATCCTTTATTGAGTTCAACAGCTACCAGTCTATTCCTGTATGTATCAACTAATGATTTGCACATATTGAGTGGTATTTTGTCCCATTCTTCTTGGCATATTGTCTTCAAATTCTTGATATTTGTTGGTGCTCTTTTCCCAATTTGAAATTTCAAATATCGCCATAAATTCTCAATTGGGTTCAAGTCTGGGGACTGACTTGGCCATTGCAAGCCATCAACGTTACTTTCAGCTAACCATTTCCTTGTAGATCTAGCGGTATGCTTAGGAAATTCGTTAGAGAGCATAAGGATAAAGAATATTCGTTTTGGGAAAAAGTACTATGGACAGATGAAACTAAAATAGAGTTGTTTGGTCATCCAGTTGGAAAACCCAATCAGGAGGTAGCCGGTCTCTCAACAGAACACATTAAATTGTTATGCAGGATTTTCTGGTAGCTTTCGGCATTCATCTTGCCATCTGTTATTGATATTCTGCCAACACCTTTTGCAGAAAAACAGCCCCAGATCATGATACTGCCACCACCAAACTTTACAGTTGGCAATGTGTTCTTTGGTAAGTAGGCTTCACCGTCCTTCCCCCACACATGATTTTGATAATTATGACCAAACAACTCTATTTTAGTTTCATCTGTCCATAGTACTTTTTCCCCAAAACGAATATTCTTTATCCTTATGCTCTCTAACGAATTTTAGCCTAGCATCTCTGTGTCGTTTCAAGAGGAGGAGTCTTCCTTGGGATGCGTGATTTCAGACTGTTTTTTTTGTAGTTCATTACTTATTGTACGCTTTGGTTACTTTAATCCCTAATGCAGGCAGATGTTCCTGCAGCTCTTCTCAGGTAACATGTGGATTTTGTTGGATCTGGCGTGCTAATATCCTTGCTGATCTTAGAGAAATCTTCCTCGGAACACCTGTTCATCTTTGGTTTTTGATGCTGTTACAAGTTTTAAACCTTGCAATGAACGAAGCAATTGTAGTAAAAGGAATATTCAAGTTGTTAGAAATTGTTCTGTAACTGTTCCCATCTTTCCAAAGAGACAAAATGTGTTGTTTTTGTGAAATAGTCAATTCTTTATCTTTAGGCATTATTAGAACCTTTTCGTAAGACTAGAAATTGCAGAATGCTCTGACTAATGGCTAATAGCGTTAACTATAATTACTGATAACATTACTGAAACATTCTAGAATATACTTTTTTCATAATTAATTGATTATTTTATTCTAATAATTGATTTGTACAAATACTTTTTTCACCAGTTAGAATTTTAAAAAATGCATTAATTTCTCTTAGAATAAGAATTAATTAAGTTTATTATTTTTTAATAGTATGAATCTTTATACATAAAATGTGCCGAGATTTGTTTTATTTAAGGCTTTTACATTTATAAAAATACAATTTTTCAAGTGTACGAATATTTATTCCCCCCACACACACACACTGTATGCTGATTTCTTAAGTTTTCATATTTTCCAGTGATGTTCTCTGTTTATTATTTCAACCTCATCCCACTAGGGGTGGTGATCTCCTTTCTCCCTCCATATGTGGTCAGCTATACCTGATTTTTCATGGCATGTTGAACTAGAACAATATACCCTGGCGGACGAAATAAAGGGGTTTGGTTCAAAATTCTTATCACCTGAAGAAGGCCGGAGCGTACAATGTGAATATGGCAATGAAGATGAGGATAACAGTCTGAATAATGTAAATAATCATAATACCCCATCTTGGAGATATTGACAGATATTAATAAATTATTTTTTAATTTTATATAAATTTGGCACTTGAAGTGAAGATAGTACAACAGCTCTCCACTACAAAACATGCATTTTTAACCAGGTCATTAGATAAGTGGCAAAATGGCTAAAATAGTTTCCGTATACCAGTAATTCTCAAATACCATGCCACGGCAATATTGTCATGACATACATACATACATACATACATACATATATATATATGTGTGTGTGTGTGTGTGTGTGTGTGTGTGGAATTAGTAATGGTAAAGTGCTAATATTTGAATAAATGAATAAGTATTAAACTTTGATTTCAAAAAATTCTTTTCACTATTCTTTAATTATGCTATTTTAAATGCTTCAATTACTTCTTCCTTATTGGACAATGTTTTATTGCATATAAAAAGCTCAAAATGCTTAAATAAGTGATAATCAGTAGGAGAGATATCAGGTGAATATGGAAGATGAGGTAAAATTTCATAATTCAGTCTATGCAGCTTTTGGACAATTGATTGAGAAGTGTGTGGTCATGCGTTGTCATGCAATTGGGTGTTTCTTTTTCAATTTTTTGTGCATACATTCAATTTCTCCACAATACGAGATTGCTGTTATTGTTTTCTCTTGAGGCAAGAATGAATAAGGAATAACCCCTTTGAAAGACTACCATACAGTAACCATTAACTTTTTAGGGTGCAGTGGAAGTTTCGGGTATTGTTTTGGTGATTTACTTACATATAACCAATTGCTTACTCTATTACTGTTGTCAAAGAATATCACATATAATGATTCAATGCAAAAATAGTCCTTTTTCCCAGTTTGAACTCATACAGTAAGATTACTCAACATTGTTTCATTGTAATCATTTTTATTGAGCTTATGAGTAACAGTATATTGAAAAATTATCTGGAAAGAAAAAGAGTTAGGAATAAGTCAAGATTTTTTTATATACTAAGGAGGTGACTTAGTTAGACGACCAAATCAACCAACCAACCAATCAAAAGATGTGTCATTTCATGTGCAAAAATCTAATATAAGACAAATTATCTTACATAGAAAATTTAAAGCATATAAAAAGGCAAGCAGTATATGAAGGGGACAAGTAAAAGGGTATTTTTACTTTTAACCCCCTCAAGAAGGACATGATACAGCTCTGTGATATCTCTTTGTTCCCTCTTTAGAATGCATCCTGGGTATAACATAAAACTACATCTGGTAGCAAGGCTTCTGATCAGGAGGTTTTGAGGAGCATGGAACATCTCTTGATTGCTGTTGTTCCCAGGTCCACCCTGACCTGGCATGGTAGTACTTGTTGGGGTCTCAGCTATGGGCAAATAGTTAACCCCCAAACTGGGGTCAAACATGATGAAAGTATAAAAATAGATTTTATAGTAAAAAGGCCAGCAATACATTTTTGAAAAAAAATATTACCAGCAATATATTTAACCTCCAACCAAAACCTGCTTCACAAAAATCTGTCAATGAAACCTGATCTACAAACTGATTTCTTACAAAGAATACATATTCTCTTCATATGAACCTATCCTAACAATCTTGTCAACATTAAATAATCCATTGAGATTGATATGCCGTAAAACAAAATAAACCAATCCTGATCTACAAACTGATTTCTTACAAAGAATACATATTCTATTCATATGAACCTATCCTAACAATCTTGTCAACATTAAATAATCCATTGAGATTGATATGCCATAAAACAAAATAAACCAATCCTGATCTACAAACTGATTTCTTACAAAGAATACATATTCTATTCATATGAACCTATCCTAACAATCTTGTCAACATTAAATAATCCATTGAGATTGATATGCCATAAAACAAAATAAACCAATCCTGATCTACAAACTGATTTCTTACAAAAGAATACATATTCTATTCATATGAACCTATCCTAACAATCTTG
This sequence comes from Acanthosepion pharaonis, assembly GCA_903632075.3. Lineage (NCBI taxonomy): Eukaryota > Metazoa > Mollusca > Cephalopoda > Sepiida > Sepiidae > Acanthosepion > Acanthosepion pharaonis. Next base: position 536,865 of record CAHIKZ030000612.1, on the reverse strand, counting down.
TCAACATTAGATAATCCATTGAGATTGATATGCTGTAAAACAAAATAAACCAATCCTGATCTACAAACTGATTTCTTACAAAGAATACATATTCTATTTATATAAACCTATCCTAAAAATTTTGTTGACATTAAATGACCTATTGAGGTGTTGATATGCCGTAAAACAAAATAAACCTTTTTAGAACACATCTTGTGTCTTCATCCATGGGAACCCAACCCGTAGATGCTGATCTCAATTTGAAATGTAAAGAAGAAAGCAAGGCCTATATTTTTGGTCATACTTATTTTATTTTCAATTTTTTTTTCATTCTAGATTCAATGATTGGCGATGTAAATCTCTTTTTAAATGGTGACAATGAATATACAGCTGAAATAGAAATTATGATTGCAGGTAAGTTTCTTCTAAAATTCACCTTTTAATATGTTGTCCAGATAGAAATTACAGACACTAATGTTCATATTTTTTTTTCTCTAAACACTATGAATTAAAATCAGACAATGAAGAATTTTTTAAGAATTGTGGTTTTAGGAGGCTTATTGGCTGATCTGCCTAAGATTTGAACTAAATGTTGCACTAAAAGTCATGGCAACTATAAGACAGTGCTTGAAAAGATGACTAGAACAGAAAATGCCATGAAAATCAGGACTGATGGATAGGTTCTGTGATTATAGAAAAAAAGAAAGTCCAGGCAAAGGTCCTGCAGAAATGATTATCCACTGACAGTTGGGGATAATGAAGGAGTTAACAATCAAATTTGGATTGAATTTATGTGCCTTCAGAAAGAAACAAAACCGAAATAGCTTGTGGTTTTAGGGGGCAAAACAAATTTAATTCTCTTCCTTTCTCACATGCTTCTTGCTTTGCTTTGTTATTCCTCTTTTACTGTGCTTCGTCTGTTTGTTCATCAGTCCAGTTGCTTGATACATGATCAAACTCTCCCCACCAACTGATTTCTCATATAGCCACTTTTCATCCCACAATTCCCTGTTTTTTTCACCATCCATTATAATTATGGGTAAGGTAGATAGCATCCATTGTGACACAATTCTTTTACAAAAATGATATTGTCTTTGCAAAGAAATAACAAAATTCAAGCCTTAAGCTAAAATAAGCTCTTTCACTTTTAGTGAACCCTTTCCTTTGCTTGGGGTGAAATGATTAAAAAACATATTTGCCAACTGTTATATTCCGTGCTAATAGGAATATATACTTGAAAAACAAGGTGGATAAAATAAGTAAAGTTTTATTATAAAAAACCAGTACAATAAGAAGAAAGGTAACAGTTATGCACAAGGTCGTCGCAAGTCAATCCAGTAGTGAGTGCTACTATTAAAAGCTCGATAGTTCTCGTGTAAGTCTGAGTTGTACTCAACAGATCCCAGTTAGTCTCTGTAGTCCATTGACTTACAGATACTTATAGACAGTTACTACCTATAGTGTAGTCACTCATGAGGGTGGCAGATTATTCCATTACATCACCAGCCTAGGTGGACCCTGGAGAAACCAAATTGGTAAACCCTAGCTTAATTGTAGATTCAAATCTTGCCATGTGCCAATTATTTAACTTCTCAATTTGGGATTTAACCCCATTTCACTGTTTTTATCACTGTGTTGCAAGCAGAATATATTTTATAATAAATTGATTTATAAACTTTTATTTTATTTACATTATTATTACATTCGAACTGTTTTGCTCATCTTTGTTGCCGTTATCACAACATTTCGGCTGTTGTGCACTCTGGCCTTCATCAGGTATATATCCATCCGGATAACCTACAGGGAATTCTGAACTGAACTTTTTATTTAATTTATGGTGGTAGATTGTTCTCATTCCGCTGCTCATGTCCAGGGATATCTCATCTAGTTCTTATGTTTAGTAATGCTCAGTTATTGCTCACTCTGTTTCCAATGAGTCCAAGTACGCACTGCCCAGTCCAAGAATCAATCTCTCAATTACTATATCATCAAATTCACAAATCAGTTTTAATCCAATAGGCTATTGTCCCATAGCAAAATTGTGAGTTCAATCCCTGAACTGGGCAGTGTGTACTTGAACTGAGTGCAAAGCCTATTCTGGCGTGATTAAGGGTGAGACATTTACCATAACAAGAATATTGGACATAACCCTTTATTTGATCTATGATGATATATTATTCTCACTGATGTCTATCCTATAAAATTTTTGTATTTATAACATTCAAGATAATGTTAAATAAATCCAAAATAGAAAGGTAGGTTGAATTTAAATAGCCTGTCACACCCATCAGTTCCAGACTTGAGAGTTTCATCTTTAAAAAGAGCCCTTAAGTTTTCTAATTAGTAAATTCATTTAATGTTCATGTTGTCACCACAATGTTTCTGCCAATTCATTCTACAGCCTTCATCAGGTGCACAAAGATGCCTTCTGTAATTCTAAGGAGAGTCATTAACATTCCAAGATTTCTTCAGACAAATAAACTCCTTCCTGCTGTTGCTGTTGTTACCATAATATTTCAGCCAATTCATTCTACAGACTTCATCAGATGCACAAAGATGCCTTCTGTAATTCTGAAGAAAGTTATTAACATTCCAAGATTTCTTCAGACAAATGTAATCCTTGTTTGTGTTGTTCATGCTGTTATCATAATGTTTCAGCCAATTCATTCTACAGCCTTCATCAGGTGCACAAATATGTCTTCTGTAATTCTGAGGAAAGTTATTAACATTCCAAGATTTCTTCAGACAAATGTAATCCTTGTTTGTGTTGTTCATGCTGTTATCATAATGTTTCAGCCAATTCATTCTACAGCCTTCATCAGGTCCACAAAGATGCCTTCTGTAATTCTGAGAAGTGTTATTAACATTCCGTGATTTGTTCTGACAAATGAATTCCTTGTTTGTGTTGTTGATATTGTTACAGAATGTTTTAGCCAATCGATTCTACTGCCTTCTCCAGGTATACAAATCCTGAACTGAAAAAGATCATCTTAGTAAGGCAGATTATATTGGAGAAGAAAAACAATTCAGAATATGCTAGTTTTGTTTTTATATGTTTTTATATTTTAAAACTTTTTTTTGCAGAAGCTGATGCCCGAGGAAAAGGTTTTGGAAAAGAATCAGTTCTTATGATGTTGAGATTTGGTAAATAAAAAAATATTTTAATTCAAATTTTCTCCTCATTAAAATGAATCCATATAAAAAACTTTGAAAATATGCTTAACGATATTTAATATAATTGAAATTAAAACAGGCAGAGTGTTTAAAATAATGCTTAGATGAATTCTGACCACTTATAATTTTGTACATTAAGATGGAAAGGAATATATGATGGAAATGAAAGTCCCAATCTGTTTACTCTCTTCCTAGAACAGTTTTTCTCAACCATTTTTTTTATTTCAGGGCACCCTTGTAGAATAGGTAAAACTATGGGGTACACTTTAAATTTTAATAAGGAAAAAAATTATTCATAAAATTTGAAAATATTAAATTTTGGTCTATCATTCCCCAAAGAAGTTTAGCGATAAAATTTTCATTTAAAGGGATTTATGAGGAATCTGCTATATTTTTTAGAGAGGCAAATAATGACTGATTTAAATCCCTTGAGGAAGGCAAATGGAATAGGATTATCCTCTCCTTCTTAAAGGTTAAGGAATTTAGCATCCATTTTAAAATATCAAATGACAAAGACTTAATTTAAACATGGAAGCCATATGCTTGATGTCTCAAGCTTTTTAAAAAATGAAGATTTTTTTAAATATAAAAATAATTTGTAAATTACTTTTCTGTTAACTTGAGCACACCTGGCTACCTTTCAGTGTACATTAGCACCCTTGGGAACATTGGTTGAGAAACCCAGTCATAGGCTATACTTTTTTCATACCATTATAGATTAATCTCTCCATTTCATGAATATCAAAATAAATTGTTTAAATATCTGCACTTTAAAAGTACATGTAAATAAGTTGTTGTTTGAACTCATCATAAAATCAAGAAACTCAGAAGTAAATATCTTCTTCAAAATCATGGCTCTCCAAACTTCCTATCCTTCATAACTTTTAGCAGTGTGTGGAGAAATTGGCCATGGTCAAGTGTAATTGGCAAAAACACACAACAAACGGAATAGACAAAGTTACCAATAAGCCAAAAAAAAAAAAAGGAAGAAAAAACAACAGAGTGAAATAATATGAAGCAAACAATGTATATGCAAGTCAAAACTAGGCAAGGCAACAGAAATAAGGTAAAAAGTTCACAAAGTAAGAATGGTATTCAAATGCAAAAGGGATACAGTCAAGTGATTGTAGTGTTTTGACTTCAAGACAAGAAAGAACAAATATATGCAAGAAGTCCTCCATTTTTACTGGTTAGGAAGAATGTTGTCCTTCTCCCAGCAGGAGAAGGACAACACTTAATTCAAAATTCAGACAGTTTCTTCTCAAGAACTGCTACTTTGTGAAACAGGTTCCTGAGAGGATGCTTTCCTAAGCACTACAATCTTAACCTCTTCAAGTCTGGGACAAGTGTTATCTATCCTACCTATCCTTATAATCTACACTTCTTACATCCATATAGTCAACTTGTTCAGTAACCCTCTACCTCGACTGGCCTTGTATTGGAAGAAGAAAAAAAAGCCGAATAGAAGACAACAGGAAACAATATAAATGTCCTTGCCAAGAAGTCTTGACAATTCATAGACATTTAAAAACAAAAAAAAAATGGAATCTCTGGAATGCCATGGTTGCCTATATTATGGAAGGAAATGATATTTAAAACAAAAAAAATATTGGTATCAATGCACAAACTAAATAGTTTTCATTTTAGTAATGTTTATTATTGACCACTATCATCAGCACAGTGGAGTAATGGATAGCAGCTAGGATTGAGGAATTTGAAAGTTTGAATTCAAGTCGAATCCATTGCATTCACTTATGTGCTAATACCCCTGGGAAAGGTATGAATCCTCTTCTTCTCCCCCCAGCTATGGGTAAACAGCAGGACTGGGTTCTATAGCCTTGGATAACAACTGGTCAACAGCAGAAAGAAATGGCAACTTACTGTGGGAAAAAAATCTGCCTCGTCAGTCATGTATCAAAAGATATATTATTGCCTAAGCATGTATCATGCATGGCACATAACTGACTGATTATCTTTGAATCTCACTATTGTAAAATTCCTCTGTAAAAGTTTGTTATCATTTATTTTTAACTATAAGATAAAAACTATCTGTTTATATTTCTGAGATGAAGTTTTATAATTATGTACATTGTTCGGACTGTTGTCCTCATCTTTATTGTCATATTCACAAAATTTCAGCTGTTGTACACTCTGGCCTTCTTCAGGTGATTGGAATTTTGAACTGAAACCTTTATTTCATCCACTGGGGTAGATTGTTGTAGTTCCATGTGCCATGCCTTTTATACACTGGGCCCAGTGGATAAAAGTGTGGGTTGGATCCAGTGAATTGACCCAAAGAGTTGTAAGTTCGGTACCTGGCTATTGCAGTGATGAACAAAGACTAGGAGAGTTGAGTTAAAGGGAGATAACTGAGACATCCGACAGAGGCATGGTACGTGGAACTAAAACAATCTAGCCTGGTGGATGAAATAAAGGGTTCAGTTCAAAATTCCAATCACCTGAAGAAGACCAGAGTGTACAATGCTGAAATGTTGTGAATATGACAATAAAGATGAGTACAACAGTTTGAACAATATAAATAATGTAAATAAGATAAAAACTGTCACATATGGATGAGACAAATGTCAAAGTAAAAGATGCATATAATGAGTTTATTCTAAATTTTTTTTCTTTTAGGGATAGAAAATCTTCTACTCAAAGAATTCACTGCAAAAATTGGAATTTCAAATAGCAGCAGTTTGGGATTATTCAGTAAACTTGGTTTTGAAGAGGTAAATCAGTTATATATATATATATAGAATGTGTGTGTGTGTTTGTTTAAGGTAAAGTTCTGGGTGTTTATATATTATAATCTGATTGCGTTTGTTTTACGCGTGAGTTTAGGACCCCATTCACACACTCTTAGGATTAAAATGTATACATTGTCAAAGGACCGGATATAAAATTAGCTAAAGTAACTTAAATGAAGAAATAAATTGAATAACATATATATTTCTTCTTTTCTCCTCAGTAATTTTATAGTTGTAAACTTAATAGCGATTAAATTTTGATTTTGAAATTAGCAGTTTTTAATTTTAATATTAAATTTTATCATATAATTTAGTAATTATTGGTTAGAATAAATTCTTTTTTAATACTACCCATATTTTAAACATCTGAATAGCTATTATAACATGACTTCGTTGTCAAGCTTTTTGAATTTTCCTATACTTGTATTTTGATTGGTCCATCTAGCTTTTGTAACAACAGTTTCCCCTTGTGAAGGATTGTTAATTAATTCGAAACTTTTAAAACCATTTATTTTACATTCAACATCATCACTTGATAAGACACCGAGGGTGTTGAAACAAAATGGCTATTTTTGTAGTGATTTTATAACATATTTATGTTATAAATTTTTTTAAAATAAATAATTATATCTGCTCTACTTTGTATTGAGCACTCTTTTAAGAATAGTATTTGTTGGTTATTGGAATTCATTCCATATATACAAATTATATACTTGTATATATATATATATATATATATATATATATATATATATATATATATTATTATTTTCAGATAGAGTGCATCTGTAAGGGAACAAAATGAATAAAAAGCAATAGAAAAATCTCTTCTTAGCTGATGTGTTTCGTCTTTTGAGAAACTTTATCAAGGCAAATGTATGGCTTTATATTGTTGCATGTGTTTATATACAAGAGCAAGGATGTTGCTGATTTATCAAGGCTTATAAAAAATCAAAAGAAAATGGTTAAATCCATTACCACATGTTTTTAAAAATGTACAGCATATATGCCCATCCCAAACCATAACATCCTATCGCGATTTAACAATATTCATATATTAAAAGAAAATTTCTTGAATGTTGCTTGCTTACTTTTGTCTTACCATACTTTGAATTATGGAATTTTGTGTCCTCTGCATGTTCCGATTGAACTTTCAGCCACCTGATGAAAATTCATGAATGTTCTTAAAAGCAATGATATATGTCAAAGTGGAAAAAGTTTTTGTGTGACATATTTCATCCTCTAAGACTTAATTGGACCAATGATAGATCCAATGAAGTCTTAGAGGATGAAAACTTTTCCCACTTTGTCATACTTCTTTCCCTTAAAATTGTTCTTGATATATAAAAAAAGTTTTATATCATTGTCGCATATACAGTCTGCCTAAAAAATGTTTACACACTTCAGCAGAGGAAAATCTTGCTTTCATATTTTTATCAAATTGCGATAACACTGTTTACAGCAGTAATTTCTCAACAGATGGCATTACCCTCATGGCTGTAGCATCAACGTGTCCTAAAGGATTTTGTGTATCACAGAAAACTGACTACATTGGTGGCCCTTAGACAAGAAATTGAAAATGCATCAATCCCACTTGACACGTTGGCCAATGTTGCAATAGTTCACCATGCTAATAAATGTCTGGAAGCTAAAGGCCACCATTTTGAGCATCTTTTGTGATTGTAAAGTCCAAAGATAACTTGTATTAATCTGGTGATGTCTGAATAAATTTATTGTTACAATATCTATATAAGTTTTTCCTTCCTGAAGTGTGTATACATTTTTGGCAGAGATATCTATCTATATATCTATCTATCTATCTATATATCTATCTATCTATCTATATATCTATCTATCTATCTATCTGTGTGTGTGTGTGTGTGTGTGTGTGTGTGTGTATGTGTGTGTTGTAACCTAGGGAAGGTTACTGGATATAATAATCAAATGAAGGTTGGTAATGAAAGATAATACTTAGGACAAGAACAACACATATAAGATTTGCCAGCAGCACGTAGAAGTAGTAGTCAATTGCTAGAAGTGAGTCAAATGAATTCCACAATGAATCTCCAACTCTAGACCATGTACAGTATTCACTACTGTATTTATGGGAATGGGGGCATACCTATTATCATCCGTAGTTATGCTACAACAATATATATAGTGGGGGAAATTGTATAACAGAGTGTAAAAAGGTTTACTTGTGATGTGTTTCATCCTTCAGGATTTCATTAGAGTAAATTTTATCATGTCCTGAAGGACAAAACACGTCACAAGTAAACTTTTACAATTTCCCTAATACTATTCTTGATATATAAAAATATATATCATTATCTCATTCATATATATATATATATATATATATATATATATATATATATATATATCAAAGGAAAATCTTAACGCAACATTGAAAACTTGATTATAAATTATAACTTATTTTGACAAGTAAGTTTTTAATACTTGTCTTATCAGACTGAAATTACAAATTGTTTAATTTTACAAAATGGTTTAAATTTATCCAGACAATATTTTTAAAAAACAGATAACAGGAAGTCTAGACACCTGATGTAGAAAATCCATTTTCTGGTGATTTATATTATTGAAGGCATGGGTGGGAGAGGAGAGGTAGCTGTCAATGCCATATTCATGTGTGGTGTCTGGGAGAATATGAGTAACAGCTAGAGAAGTACATTAGAATAAATACACACACACACACACATAAAGAGGGAGAAGATAAAATAATTGAAAACAAAATAACTGCTTGAAAATAATTGCAATAAAATAATTGAATATATATATATATGTGTCCAAAACGAGACGATATTTGCACACATGCAAATTTTGGTCGTATCAAACGGGCATAAAAAGCAACATGCCAGCAGCATAGCGAGAGGGTTCATGTCATTTGGTGGACTTCGTGCAATAGACTTGGATGTACAAATTGACTGATGGACAAAGAAGAAGTCAAAGTTTGCACGGCTGAGTTGGTGTCTGTTTCATGACTGCCCGGTGTAACGGCCGAGAAAGGGAGTCTCGCAATCCATTTCCTTGAGGCAACCAACGACGAAGGTAGAATAGCTGGTCCGCCAGCAAACGGCGCACTGCACTTTCTGATCCCCCCTCTCGTCACTTTCTTCTTTTTGTTTACTACAGGAATACAGCAAAGTATTTTGCTTTTTGAAAATATTAAATTTAATCTATTAGTTTGAAATTACAACTAAAATAAAAACTTCAAGAAAGAGTTTTTCATTTTTAAACATTTATTTTAAAACTTAGGGATCACAAATATGTGGACATACCTATATATATATATATATATTGTCATCCACAGACAGACTGTTTTGCTGTATCACAGCTCATCAGTATGGCTAGACATCCGGTTGCCTCTAGCTAGGATCGAAACCCGATTGAATTGGCGTCAGTCGGGGATTCTACCACTAAGTCGTTGGCGCACGGCAGGGATGAAGGTGAATTTTAAGTGTATTTCTTTTTAGATAAACACCCAGTGACTGAGAGAACTCAATTTGATTTACCGAAGAGTCTTGCATTATTAGCCATAATAGTCTCTGTTTACAAACTCAAATTTCCTCCCCAGAGAGCTCAACCAAAATAAATTTTTCAGGAGCATATATATTGTATATATAAAATGACAGATGAGATATCCAGAAAAGTCTGTAAGATGGACTTTTTAAAAACCACTTGGATGCTTACATATTTTTATTCAGTTGTCAACATTTCAGTCTGCAAGAGCATCATCAGAACAACTGAAAAAAAATCTAAGAAATGACAGACTTTTGGGTAGATTCTGCTAGGAGGAATGCATTTCTGACAGCCTTTTCTAAGATGACTCACCTTCTCTCAATCTCTGAATAAGAAAGCTAGTAGATGTTAAAAAAGCTGTCTTTATTCACAAGTCCAGCACATCATCTTACAAGAGCCCTGGCTTGCTACACATCAGGAATGGATCACTTCCTAGTGGTGTCTACCTGAAGACTGTCCTCTCTATCAAGATAAATCTCCATTGATTGGCTTTTGAGAGTCACATGACCAGCCAATCACATTGCATACTAATTAGGGAAGAGAAAAGAAAGTTAACCCAACACCGGCTTTAATGGATATCATTTCTTTTATTTCTTAATTTTCTGGATGTAGTTTTCCATTGTTAGTGAGTTCTGGGTATGATGATAAACTACATTCAGCAGCAAGGCCCCTGATCATGAGATTATAGGTCTTAAGGTGCATGGGACAACCACTTAATTGCTGTTATTCCCAGGTCTACACTGACCTGAGTGGTAGCACCTGTTAGGCTCCCAAATATGGGCAAATAGTGAACCCCCAAAGAAAACATTATGAAAATATAAAAATACATATTTATAGTAAAAATACCAGCAATACATTTTTATATAGAAAAATTACCAACAATACATTCTACAGCACAATTACAAGCAATACATTTTATATGTAGTTGAAAGCATATAATTGAGTTCAAAATGTATTTAGTTGAAGTCCTAAAATTGTGTTCAAAATATTTTGATTTCAGCATTAAATAACCCCTAGAGGTTGATATGCCACTAAACAAAATCAACCAAACAAGCAATATGAAAGAACATTCATGACATTAATCCATTTAATATCCTGCAATTTCTGAAAGAAATCAAACTATATTCCAAAATATAACTTCAACAAAACTACAGCATAAAACATACATATGACTACCTCTAGTAATTATATCCACACAAACATGTATATTCATAAAAGCTGAGTATCATCTACCATGTAATCAATTGTGAAAGCAGAATAACATATATCATATTTTTATTACTTCAAATCTCCCAGGAAAATTAAATTTCAGCATTAAATGACCCATAAGGAATTGATGTACCATTAAACAAATCAATCAATCCATTGTTAGTTTTTTAAAAAATATTTTTAACTCATAATTTTTCTAGTTAAATTATGTTTCGTTTTTAAGTCAAAACAAATCAAAAAATGTCTTTTAGACCATCCTGCATTTTAACAAAGATTTCTTCAGTATCAGAGAAATTCTTAATACAAGATTAAATTTATGCCCAATGGTAAACATAATTGAAATGTTTTGAAATAAGGCGAACTTCGACCTTCATGCCCACAAAAAACCCCTCAAAAAACGAAGTGTCAAAGGACAGTTTTTCCCTTGACACTACAGCAATGTTTATTGTTTTAAAAAGCAATGATTAGAATTTTAATAAAATCTAAACAATATGATGAAAGCGAAGTTATATCTTTTTTTGTTCTTGAGAATTTACAATAAAAATATTAAAGGCTATTTATTTATTAGATTGTTTATTTACAAGAATAATTTTATATTTACAACATTCTAAAACCTAATATAATTAAAACTAATGCAATGCCATATTCGCCATTTAGCAATTTATAAAGAAATAAATATGAAAATAATTTTTATTCATCAATTTATAAAAATATAATAAAGGAAATCTTTATTATTTACTATTTTTTCCCTGGTGTCCCGACTACATGAATTTAAATGTGCTACTAGATTGGCAGCTAGGTCCCACCCATTTACTGTTGAAATAGCTAAATGCAACCACCATTTCTACTCTGACAGTTTCTTTTCTGCCTGTAGAACTCCCTTTCATTTACTTGCTTCCCTGATAATTAAAATCTTCAAAAATTTATATGCTATGTCAATCACCATCTTCTCCCTTCTTGAATCCTGTTTGTCTTTTGTTCTTTCCTCAATCTTCCATATACTCAGTCTCTTCTCTCACTTTCACTCCCTGTAAACCCTTTTATACTAGTGCCATTTCTGCCTTACTTGGGGGTGATATGATTAAAAATATATATATATATATATATATATATATATAAAGTTCAAATTGATTGGCAATTAGCCAATATTTTACCAACCATTCCAACAGACAATCTAATAAATGAATAGTGTTTATTATTTTTGGTGCCAATTCTCAGAAACAAAGAAAATGTATAAATTCACTTTCATATGTTTAGTTTTTATTACAATTCTAATCATTGCTTTTTGGAACAAACATTGCTGAAGAGTGAAGCTAGTTAAAATAATAGTGGTGTCAATGGAAAACTGTCCTTTTCACACCAGAGTGGTAGCACCTGTTAGGGTCCCAACTATGGACAAATATTTACACCCCACCACCAAACTGGGGACAAAACACTATGAAAATATAAAAATAGATTTTCATAGTAAAAATACCTGCAGTACATTTTGTGAAAACAAAACAAATTACCAGCAATACATTTTTGTAAAAGAAATTATTAATGCTCCCAATAAAATTAAATTTCAGCATTAAATGACCCATAAATTGTTGATATGCCACTAAACAAACCCATCCTTTTGACAAACTGTTTTTTGCAGGCACAAAGGTCCTTGTTTGCCAGAAAGAATTAATAAAATGAACTGATTTTATTTCTACAGACATCAGAAGAAATTGTGTCTGCTGTAAAGGCTTCAGTTTGGTGAAGAGTCCTTGTATGAGAATTAGCATCTATAGGCAAAAAGGTCAATGCAATAACAAAATGTCTTTCATGAAAGGGAATATACTTTACAGATATTCATTCATGTGAAATTATTGTGAAAAGCTTTTTGCCTTTGTTGTCTGTCATTCTAAGCATCAAATGTCATCTTGGAGGTCCAATATTTTGCTATTGACTTGGCATCAATGGCTACAAGAAAAGAAGAGGAAGAAAAAAATTGATCCTGACAGTGTTTTGTCAAGGTTGTTGGTAAAAGTCAGGTGCTTCTTAGAAATCAGTATTTTCAAATGAGTGGCTTAGGATTGTCTTTCATTTGTCTAGATTACCTGTTAATTTCTGTTTCAAGAAAGACCAAACAAAACAAAAAACAAAAATGCTCAGATTCAATATCTTTAGAAAGTTTCCTGACTGAAAAACAAGAAACCAGTTATGCTACTCTCAGCAGGATGATACCTACCATTTGTGCTGCCTGAGATAGTCATAGAGTTTGTCATTCCTCTAAACAATATTCCAAAACTGGATCACATTGACAAAATATAAGGAAAACTTACAATTCTTAGTGGTGTTTACCTGAAGACTGTCCCATCGATTAGCTGTAAAGGATCACATGACTGTCCAAGGACAATGCATACTAATTAGAGAAGAGGAAGGAAAGTTAACCCAACATGATGAATGATAAAATCACTTAATTATTCATATTTTTGAGAAGTAAGATTTTACATTCACTTACATGCTAATACCCTTGGGAAAGGTATGAATCCTCTTCTTCTCCTCCCAGCTATGGGTAAATAGCAGGACAGATCGTGTTCTATAGCCTTGGATGGCCACTGGTCTACCATAGAAAGAAATGGCAACCTACTGTGGGAAAAAATCTGCCTCATCAGTCATGTATCAAAAGATACATGATCACCTCTGCATGTATCACACATGGCACATAACTGGCTGAAGATTTTCTGAAACAGCATTTGGCAAACATGGATAAACATGCCTGCAATAAGACAAAGTGTCAAAAAGCAGTTTTTCCATGATATCACTCTTTTAGGTAAATTTACTCTTTGTCAATGTTTATTGTTTTAAAAAGTTATGATTAGAATTGGAATAAATACTAATCACAGAATGAAAGTGAATTTAACATTTTTTTTGTTCTTGAGAATTTACAACAAAAATAATAAACACTATTAGATTCTTTATTTACAAGAATAAACTTGTATTTACAACATCGTAAAAACTAATACAATTAGAACTAATTCAATGCAATATTTATCATTTACCAATTTATAAAGAAATAAATCTGAAAATAATTTTTTATTCATATGTTAACTATAAGGAAATCCTTATTATTTACCATTTTATAAAGTTTGAATCAGTTGGCAATTAGCCAATGTTTTGCCAACCATTCCAATAAACAAGATAATAGTGTAAATAAACAATCTAATAAATAACAATATAATAATGTTTAATATTTTTGTTATAAATTCTCAAGAACAAAATGAAAAATGTGTAAATTCACTTTCATCATATGTTGAGATTTTATTACAATTTTTATCATCACTTTTTAAAAGAAGAAGCATTGCCGAAGAGTGAAAGTAGTAAAAAAGCAGTGTCATGGGAAAAACTGTTCTTTTGACACTATGTCTTATTGCAGGTATGTTTGTCTATGCTTGCACAGCATTTAATGTCTACCTTGACCAAGGTTAAATAAAAGCTATTAGTGTATTTGTTCAAACATGATAAACAAAGAAGAGCGATACAAAGCTTGGGTTTTTACCACAGACTGTTTATTCTCTTTTCTATGGTGACTGAAGTGAGACAAAGTTCTCAATGTCTCTTGTGTATGTCTGTTTTCTTTTACTTAGTTCAGAAGTTAGAACAAGTAAGCATAAGCATACATGGTTGAATTCAAGTCAGCCATGCACAGAGTTGGCACAACCAAAGGAAAGTTTGTACTTATTTTATCATCAGGAGATTTAAACTATGGTAGGAAAATTTATTTTCCTGTTTGAATTTCCCTCATTATGGTCACTATTATATCCATGAAATAATAACACCGTATTTCACAGACGGAACAGAATGACTGAAAGGAAAAGGGATGACAAATATGCTTTGTTCTCAGAGAGACTTTAATATCACTAAAAAATACACAAAACTATATATACATATATACACATCCCATGCAAAGAATAATATATTATGTATATTTACATGGCAAAGCAGAGTGTAAGGAGAAACAAAAAGGAAGGATCTTACATATAATATGGAGATACTCCTGTACCTGGAGAAGCCATACTTAGGACTCCAGGTTCGTCTATATCCTAGGAGAGGACATATTCCATGAACAGGAAACAGTGAGTTTTGAGTTTTCCAAAATTGAGAACTGCGAGCTGGTGTTTCATTCTATATCTGGGAAAGATCTATTCCCAAAAAAGGAAATGACACCATGAACTTGTAAGCTGCAGGGGAGGCAGATTTAGGCACAGCATGGGCCATTTGGCTCTGGCTCAAAGAAAGCTACCTCACATGGTGACTACTGTGAAACAAACTGAATTTAACTGCTGCTTTTGTCACTGTATGGAGTGATGTCACTAAGTGGCCATCATATGATCCACATGACGTATCTCCACCAAAGGGAGTTAAGCACCATCTGTATCCCTACAATGGTTATGAGATGTCTGTTTTCTTTTCCTTGGTCCAGAAGTTAGGATAAGTCAGTATAAGCATTGTTACAATGGTTGTGTTCAAGTCAGCCTTGCACTAAGTTGGAACAACCAATGAGAAAATTTGAAAGACACATGTGAATGCCATGCATTGGAAAGAGATTTCAGTTGTCAGTGGACTGGGGAAACTAATGTTTCTCAGTGGGAACATAATTACCATATTGTGCTACATCTTGAAGCAAGAGGGAGAAAGAGAGTGAGTGAAGAAGTGTTTGCCATTTTATAGACTTCAACAGCACCACCTAATAGCATTTGACAAAACCAAACAGGGAGTGTCATCATATTTCTGATTCCTTTAATTTTACCATCATGGGAAAATATATTTCTTTTTCTTTTTTTTTTCTTTTTTATAATTCATTATTATTATTTTATTCATCAGTTTTATTTCATTTTCCCCACAGGTTTCCAGAAGTGATGTATTCCAAGAGATTACTTTAAGTTTACCAGTCACTGACTTACTTCAAAGATTGTTGCAAAAACAAACATATGAATTATTAAAAACTGTTGAAGAAAAATAAAAAAAATGAATCACTGCATTGTTCTTTTGCTTCTAAAATTAGCTCTTGTATACTTGAGTGAAAATACTGGACCAGGAAGAACACTGGATGGACAGTAATACGTCTGAAAGAATCAGTGCATGTGATAAGCTATGAGGACCTCATGACAGAGAGAGTTTGGGAAACACACACATACACACACACGTATTTTTTTTTTTTTTTTTTTTTTTTTAGTGAAATTGGAATAGATTTGGAATAGTGAAATTAAATCAGAGCATTTTGTTTACTGATGTGGAAATTTGATGTAGGTCAGAAGTTGTACCCATTGAATCTAGGTCATCAGAGGAAAATGGAAATGGTTGAAATAATTTTTATCAATTAAAAATTGAAATAGAGCTGAGTAAGCTAGAAGGACCTTTAGAATTCACATGATTTTGGTTGAAACAGCCATGTGTGAAGTAGGAGGGCCAAGGGTCGGTTTTGACTAGCCGGGTTTTTCTATATAAACACATAGTTATGCTGAAAAAGAGGCAAATAGGAGAAATTTCTTGAAGAGAGAATTGGCCCGGGCAAGTGTACAGATGAGCGAGTGTGCAGACGGAAGAGAGAGATGAGTGAGCATTGAAACAGAAGAGAGAGAGAGACGGAAGAGGCAGGCGGAAAAGAATTAGACTGGGCAAGAGTTGGGCTAGAGACAGTGGAGAGTCATTGGAGACTCAAGAAGGAGAGAAAGTGACATCAGAGATTAGAACGAAGCGTCTGCTAACATGTACTGTTGATATAAGTACCGCTGCTTCTGGTACCACGAATATTACTACTACTGTTACTTCTGCTAAGGAGGAATGCCACTATAAACTTTAAGCCGCACACAGAGATCTTATTCCCCCATCGCGAGAGTCGTATATCATTCTGAGATGATTTAACAACAAGTTAATCATAACACTCTCTCTCTGTCCAGAATCCAGTGTATGCATTTTTACGTCAATTACTTTTCTTTTCTGTAACCTGTTTCTTTTCTATACTATTCTTTTCTGCTATATAAAAACATTAACAATTCAATCATTGAATAGTTGTTTTCTGGCTTTCTGTAGATATTAATTTTTTTTTGCTGCATTCTAAATTTCTTAGCGCAGACTCTCCAGCCGTGTCTACATCTTCAGTCGACCGTGAGTGGATGAACATCATTTCTGCTTTCTGGATCAAACCAAACACAACGTGGGCAGGAAGCAGGATTAAACCAGTGGACCGGTCGATTAATCTATGGATGCTCAGGCCATTACCTCAAGTTCGGTTAGGATCGAGTAGACACCTCAACCCAGAGAGTAAGATGTCGGAGGTTGAGGGGCTGGGGCGAAAGTGTTAGACTCATTAGTAGGCCTAGCATAGAAATAAATGCAATATGGCAGCCACTAATAAAGAAAGATAGATAAATGACAGTAAGTTTTCAATATGACAATCAGCAGCACTAATCAGCAGGCAGGTTAGGTTTAAGGCTCCAAGTTCACCACAGTCTAGTGGATTAAAATACTGGTTCATGAATTTGGTGACATAGTAATTGTGAGTTCAATCTCTGGGCCGGGTAGTGAGTACTTGGATTCAGGGCAAACTGGTGAGCAATAACTGTGCAGTACTAAAAATAAGAACTAGATGAGATATCCCTAGACATGGGCAGTGGAACAAGAACAGTATACCCCCTGTAGATTAAATAAAGTGTTCAGTTCAGAATCCCCTGTAGGTTAACAGGATTGATATGCACCTGATGAAGGCTGGAAGGCATAATAGTTGAAATAAATGTAAACAATAGTCTAAATGTAAATAGCGTACATAAAAATTGTACATTTGAAAAAGTTGTTTGAATTTGATGGATTATAATTGTCATCTTAGCACATTCATTACTATTTGGGATATTTGAGCCCTTATATGAGGCCATCGATGTTTTTTAAACCTGAGATCAATGTGGAACTAGCCTAACTGGCTGGAGCATCTTTCTTTAGACCTTCTGGAACTTCATATGGCTGTAAAGGATGGTGGTGTATGGCACCACACTTAGACTTTTTGGACAATTTTTCTTTCAATCTCTACAAAAATATGTGGATTCCACTTACTACATGAAACATCAGACAACCAGTATTTTGAATTCGGCATACAACTCCTCATCCCATGCAAAATCCACTCTTGTAAACATTTACACTATTTACATTG
Source organism: Acanthosepion pharaonis (assembly GCA_903632075.3). NCBI lineage: Eukaryota > Metazoa > Mollusca > Cephalopoda > Sepiida > Sepiidae > Acanthosepion > Acanthosepion pharaonis. The sequence goes on along the minus strand of CAHIKZ030000612.1, from coordinate 519,045 downwards.
TTCAGACTGTTGTCCTAATCTTCATTGCCATATTCACAACGTTTCAGCTGTTGTACACTTCAGCCTTCTTCAAGTGGTATTTGTTGGGATTTTTAACTGAACACTTAATGAAATTTTTTTTCATTGGATCAACATCAATCAAGAACAATAGAGTAGCCTGGATGCAGTAAGAGGGGTAATGACACAACATCGCTAGGTAAAGAGCTTTCTAGACTGAAGTCAATGGCCAGGTGCCTATGACCAAGATAAGCCATCAAATAGAAGGACATTAGCTGGTGTCATCTGCTGTGGCCAGGTATTGAACTGATAACCCTTTGGGTCAAATCAGTGGATTACTTCAACACTTTTATCCACAGAGCCATGTATCCTTAAACATTGGTTGAAGCAATCCAGTGACTTGATCCGAAGAGTTGTGAGTTCAATACCTGGCCTCAGTAGAGATGAACAAAAACTTGAAGAGTTGAGTTACTAAAGTGAAATAACTGAAACTGAGATATCCAGAAAAGGCATGGCATGGGGAACTAGAACATTCTACCTTGGTGGATGAAATAAAGGGTTCGGTTCAAAGTTCCAACATGAAGAAGGCTGGAGTGTAAAATGGCTGAAATGTTAGGAATATGGCATTGAAGATGAGGACAATAGTTCAAACAATGTAAATAGTTTAAATATTTTAAGTGGCCTACTTGTAGCATTAGAATCCTTAATTATCTTCCCAGTAGTAGTTCATGCACATATCAGAGGGTAAAAAAAATGTGTCACGTGACAGTCTGACTACAAATATAAAAAACAGATGTAAACCACCTCCTCAGTTGTTACCAATTTCTCAAAATGGCTGCATGTCTATACAAATCTTCCACTTGCCATTCAGGACATAACTGATACAATGCACAACGAAGTCAACTATTAAGTAAAACCTTAATTCATTTTTCTATGATAATTTGGTTTGCTGTTTGAACAAACTCTAGTTTCTATAAATATGTAAGTAAATTCTTTTCTCTCAGATTTATACACCTGTCCTTGTTTTTATTCACTTATATGTAAGTGTTACTATATTGCTGGTATAATAAGATACATTTATCTTCACCAGCCATCACAATAGAAACACTAGCTTAAGTTTTAAATTAAAATATTTGTTTACTCAAATTGTTTTCTGATTTGAGAAATTCATTAAACTTTACTCAGTAATAAAAGGATTTTTGCAGGGCGAAGAGAGAACTTCAAATTTCTTATCCTAAATACTATGAATGGCTTAAACAAAAAAAAAAACCCCAAAAACAGAGGAATCTTGTTTTGGTGTGAAACTTGAAAGAAATTTACATTTATTAAATGACATGAAAAACAATAATAGAATAGCATAGAATACAAAATTTACAAAAGAAGCTTGCACAAAATTTTCTTTTGTGTGCCAAATGCTTAGACAAGATAACAAGTTCTAATTACAATTTTATTGAATATTTTGTTGATAATTCAGAAGGATGGCTGGTCACAGGAGTCGCTGGGTTTCTATAGTTCACTTTTACAAACTGAGACTCAAAAATGAGATAAAACTTGCCTTTTTCATAAAAAGTTCAAAATCAGAGTTACTACCTCTAATTTTGTGACAAACTTACACAAATAACTTTAAATAATTGTATATCTCTCTAAATTTGTAGAATTTTTCCTTTCTGTATTTATTTCTTTTTCTTCTGTTACTTCCTTTTCTTTTACTTTCAGATCCTTTCTTTTTGTCATGTTTGTCTTTGATGGCAGCGGCTTTTAGTTTTCTTTTTGTTTAGATCCCAGAATCAGCCATCGTCTTTGTGAATGCCAGAACCCTTCAGCTTTCTTTTTGTACTTCTACTAAGTTCAGCTCCCAGCGACTTTTGCCTGTGAAAGCCAAATCCCTTCTGTCAAACAAACCAGACTTCTTAAATATCTACAAATTGGCTCCAAATTGAATCTAGATTTGAAAATTATATGGGTGTAAACTACTTTCTGAATTGGTTAAAAAATCACAAAATGTATCTTTTTAAACCACACCGTTTGTAAACTTTATTTTGACGGGTTTTCAGGCAAAAAGACTTGAGCTTCTTTTTGAAAACCAAATTTTATACATGTATCTTTTTAAAGCGTTGGACTTCATTTTTGTAGCTTTTTTACATCAATTTAAGCCTCACATATACAAAGTTTTATGCATCAAATTTTACTCAAGCCATTTTTTACTGTCTGGCTTCATTATAGCAGTTTTTTTATTTAAAGAATATGCATTAGTAACTTTTTTGTTAAATGTATTTTTAGACACTCCCTTCAAACCTAGTCTATTATATTATTTTTTAATTTATACCTTAATTATTTTTACATAATTTTACATTTCTTTTTTATCATGTAAATTCTTACAGTTGTTTTAAATTCTAGGATGTAACATAATTGATTTACAAAGCTTTATAATCATTACATTTTCATAAAAGTTTTTATAGTGAGTTTTTGAAAATTATTTCTAAGTAAAAAGTTATGATTTGAAAATGATGTACTTCATCTAATGTTTTTTTTTAATTAGAATACTAACTGAAAAATAATAATTATAAATTTTTATGCTACATTAAACTTATCAATTAATATTGATTTTTTATATGATATCCCATCAAATTGTTGAATCACCCACTAGAGCTGAGATTTTGTAATCAACAGAAATTAATGTAGTAAAATATTAACTTTTCCTTTGACAGAAAACTTTCTATCCACAACATTTAAAGAAAAGAAAGTTTTTTTGAAAATAATTATTTGAGTTTGAAATTCTATCTGATTAAAAATTAATTTCAATATAATTAAAAAAATAATAATAAATTTCTTTTATTGATTTAAAGAGAAAATTGTTAAGATAGATCATAAATTATAAATAATAAGTTTTTGTAATTATCTCACAACTCTAATAAGTCGAGTGTTTGATAAGTTAAATTAATTTTTCTGGCAGTTAGTGCTTTCAAAGAAAATCTTTTGGCGTAAGTTAACGCCATTGTCTCTTGAAAGCGATCTTCGTTCCGGGGAAGTTTATTCGTCATTTTCCGTCTGTTTCCGTCAGTCAGTTTTATAGTGTCACAATGGCGGATCAAAGCAAGTTATTTCTTCTGAAATTGTTGGAAATACCAGAAAATAAAGTCTGTGCCGACTGTGAAAGCAAAGGTAAAGTATATATATTTATATAATGTCGTGATCATGAACTTAGATTTGACCGAATCTGTAGAGGAAAGTTTTAAAATATTTTTTTCTTTTATTATTTTTGTAATATTTGTCTGTCTGCTAGTAGTCGTGTGTAGTGTACAAAAAAAAAAAAATTAAAAATAGAGAAAAGAACTTTCTCAGAAATCCTCATTAAATTTAATTCTAGAAAATGAAATTGGTTTTCGTTATGGAAATATTTATTATTTATAATCCATGGTTTTGTTAATCGTTTTAAACGAATTCTGTTAAGGTTTTTGATTTCTCCAGCAGTCGTGTCGTTTCTTGGGATTTGATTTCTATGAATAATCATGCTTTTTAAAAATGCTAAATCTATTTTCTTTTAAGTTTAAAGATTTGAAAAAGATTTTTTGTTAGTTTTATTAACATAAAAATATTTCCTTCGGTCAAAATAACTGCTTTATAATGTCAAACATGACGAAAATAGCCGTATAGAAAATGCAAAGAAGAAAAATCTCATTCATTTTTAAGGGGCGGAACATTGAAATTTTGGGGAAGGTTATCCTTTTTAAAATCATAAGTCCATTATTTCTAACCGTTTCTAACCACGATTAAAAAACAATTGACATTGAGAATTTTCTAATTAAAAGAATCATTAATTTAACTTGACTATCATGGATTTTTTTCTAAGAAAGAATAAAAAAAATATCAATGTTGTCAAATTGTATTGAACTGTTAATGTTCAATATGTCATGATAAGGTGAATAATTTTGGAAGGTTGATCTTTTACTTTTAATAAATTTCAGTCTTTTGGGTTTATTTATTTGTATATTACTAAAAAGAACAATACTGTAGCTTCGTTTTCGTAAAATATAATTATTTTTCTTGCATAAGAAAAGACCTGTACATACATAAATTAACTACAAGTACAAAAATGCATGTTATTATTATTAGAAAACATTTCTTAATGTTATTTTTTTTACTTATTCTTATTCACATGTCCTAACCTGCAAATATTTTAAAGCTGAAATGGAAATAAGTTAAAAATTGGATATTAATTAGTTTATATTTTTAATTAAATGTTCAGATAAGGAAAGGAAAAAGCAAAATAATAACAAATAAATAACTGAACACTTGGTAAGGAAGAATCTTGCTTGACTAAAAAAACAAAAAAAAAAATACTTTACTTTATCTGTTTAAAATAAATTTATTTAAATAACAATGTTTTTAAAAATAATTACAATTAATTACGATTTATTTTTTATTTAACGTGAAAACTGAAATAAAATTAATTTTAAACCAGAATCTGAATACAGCATGAATAACCAGTTGAGAATAAATATATTTTTGAATGTTAAAATTAGCGTTTCAAAACAATTCCTGCATACCAAACACTGATTTACCTCCCTTATATTCCCTTTAAAGTTTTGAACTAACCTCATAATCTGATCCCTTCTTTTTTTGCATTTGAAAAGTCATAAAAATCCGAAATAAAACAAAAAATATGACCCGAAATGAAATAATAATTTATTTCGCGAATTTTATCTCTAAGTAAAAACTGAAATTTAAATTTAATCTCCACGAAGAAAAATAATCACGGATTTTCAATTTATTTACAATAAGTGAAAAAGGAAGATTTTGTTTTATTTCACTCGGATGCATGCCATTTCAAATCCTAAAAATAGGGCTCAAAATATGAGGCTGGTTTAAAAAAATATTGTAAGGAAAATGTAAGAAGGAGGCAAATCATTTATGAATTATAAATGCTATGCAGAAATTTAAGGGCAATATGAAAGAGTCAGTATGCAGAAATCATTTGAAACGCTAAACTTAACAAAAACAACATTTTTGTGTGTGTTTAATTTTTGTAGCTTAAAAAAAATAGAAATGTTTTATTACCCTCTCACTTTGCCCCCCCCCCAAGAAAAAAGAAGAAAAATGGCAAGCCGCAATGCTTTCTTCTCAAAACTCAGAAATCTGCAGCACACATGTTAAGAAATGCTGTTTTGTCATTCCACATCGATGACTATGTAAAAAAAAAAAAAAAAAAATACAAAAGAGAAGAATGCCTATTGGATTCCATTGGTTGGTGATGCCGATATCGTCACTGAACAAATTTATTTGATTTTTAAATTAATTTTATTAAAGAAAAAAAAGTGCTTGAATTAATAATTCCTCATTAAGTTGTCTGTCTGTTGCGACAAACATATGAGTCATGTTATTGTACAGGAACTTCAACATACTTAAAGTCAAAGTGTCATAAAGTTTTTTTTATCTGTCATCATAGTGTTGTATATATTTCTATTTTAATTCCTTGTCCCAATTTATATAATAACCACCCACCCTGCTTCCCCAGAAGCCACGCGAGTGTGAAACAGCATAAGGGGATGTTACTCTAACGTTTAACAGTCAGCCTTCAACGAAGTCACATGCTCTGGTCATACTACTGGAGCTATTAAACCTCATTGGGGCCAAAAGCAGAATACATTATTGGCGGATTATTAAATTAGATGCATCATTTTTTAATTAAATAAAATGGCAGGAAACGTAATAATTATCTTATGTAATAACTCGACCATTTATTTTTTTTTTTTTTAGTTGTCATCGTTTTGCTTAGAATGACACACGTGTGAATTTTCCAACTGTTTTTTTTTTTCCTGCACAATTCTTAATTCTCTTTTTCGTTTCTTTAATCTTGCTAATGCAATATTTTGGGCAATCCATTCAACGGTCTTCCCCAGGCATACTTCTCGTATGGAAAGAGATCTCTTCTAGCAGTGTAAAGCAAAAAAAAAAAAAAAAAAATTTTCATTTATTCTTTATTTTGTTGCTTTATTTTTAATCATACTGTAAAGAAGAAATATAACCATTTTCAAAAAGTTTTTAAAAAAAAAATAGTAATGATTAGTAATGATAAAACGGTGTGGACCTTGTCCCAATGGTAAAATCTTCAATTTGCTGAATAGTTTGGTTAAAAAGTATACATAGATCATTACTGGGATATTTTAACATATTAACACTGTCATGGCTTTTTATGCTTACCAAACATAGATTAGTTTTGGCGCAAGGCCTCAAGTATATTATTTGCCTCCCTTCAAGGGCAAATTGAATACAAGGTTAGATTTAATGGTGAGAGGGGATATATGTGTATGTGTTGGTAAAGATTGTTTAGTTTCCTCAATCTTACCTTTTGGCATTGCTACAAACATCAGGAAATGCCTTTTATCCTACAACTTTGAGTGTAATAGGTAAAGCCAACAGTAATGAATCCCATAATTTGTGATGATAAAAATATGGGATACCCAATGAAGATTGAGCTAATTAAGTTATTTTCCAAGCGTAGCTTAGATGTGGCACAAGGCCGAAAGTAGGAGGCACCTAGTGAGGATCGAACTCGCTACTCAGTCGTAATTGATCTAACAAGACAAGCTTGCTAACCATTACACCACCTCAAGGCAGCCATAGTGATTTTTCAAGTGTAGCTTAGATGTGGCACAGGGCTGAAAGTAGGGTGCACACAGTGAGAATCGAACTCACTACTCGGTTGTAATTGTTCTAGTGAAACAAGCTTGCTAACCATTACACCGCCTTAAGAATATATTCAGCTAATTAATGGAAAACTAGCCTAACTTATTAATTTGATAACGAGGCAATCATTTTAAGGTTCTATGTATGTATCAATAGTTATATTGTTAAGAATGGTATTGTATAATTGAATTGGATAAATCAATCAACAACATTTCAGATGTCATTATTTATGAGAAGGTATCTTTGTCAAAAAGTTAAATACATAAGTAAATACATTTAGTGATTTAGAGAAATTCATAAATAGGGTTTGATTGATTAATTTTGTTTTTTAAAACTTATCAGTTCTTTGCAAGTTATTTAAAGCCAGAAAATATTTTTTAATTGTAAGAATTTTGGGTATATAATAATGTATGATTTACTATTGCAAGTCCTACTAATTAACCTATGGATAGATATGGGAAGAAGAAGAGGTGGATCATACATTTCCCAAGGGTATTTACACATAAGTGAATATAATAAACTTAAATGGAATTGGTAACTTGGTTCTCTGATTTCCAATTCCAAATTGCTATCCATTACATCACCTGCACATCCATGCTTATGGCTCCTGGCATTCTCAAACATTCACCCATCGAGTGACTGACCAGGTTCGATGTTGTTTAACTTTGGCAATTGTATGAAAACCAGTGTTTCAACATATGACCATAAGCCTGAATAAATAGGAGGAAAAATATAAATAACTTTGAAAGATTGGTTTCAGTTTTTGTAAGGAATACATCCAGAAAATGAAAAAAAAATTCATACAAATGTTTCCATTGCTCTCATAATAGAGGCTGCTTGCTACCTGAATTATGGATTTATTTTATTTCATTGATACTTGAAAATAATTGTAATTGTCTTTCACATGAAGTGGTTAATTCTGAAAATAGTGACTTACAGTTGTATCTAAGATTTTAAAGTTCTAACAGAGGTCTGATTATTTCTTGTCAGTTCATTATAAATGTAATGTTTTAAATTAATTGATATAATTAACCAAAATTAGTCTGAAGATTAAGTTCTCTAAAAGCTTCACTGGCTTTTTGTAGACATTAATTATTTATTCTCTTAAAGAATACTGGACATGATGAATGACATTAATTATATATTATTGCAACAGACTGCAAATTTTGTTAAATTTACCATTTATAATAGAGGCAAACAGAATGTTCATGTTTAGTTTGTATATTTTTGATGTTTCTAAAAAATGATACTTGTATATATTCATTAAATAATAGCTAGCCACTCGTATTCAAGGATACCCGTCTACTGGGGCGGCTAGTCAATCCCTATTGCAAATACTCGCTCAGGCACATTTGAGTTTGCTCAACACCCACAGAACCCACCTGTGGTTTGTACTATGACTATGCTGAGCAGACTTTGGTTACAGTTTCTGGGAGAGAGTGTGTTATCTAGTGTGATCAACAATTTGAACAAGGCCAGCACGCTCAAGCCCTTGGCCATGATGATTTGTGGCTTCATGCTAGCACAGCTGTAGACAGCCCACAAGAGTTCCAATATTTCACTCACAAGGCTTGGGTCAACCTGTGGTATGATTTTCAGGCACTTAAAGAAGCAAAGAAAAAGAGTACTAAACTTATGTAATATCATTTCTTCTATAGTGACTGCTTGACAATCGCACAGATGTAGAAATGACTTGAAGCAACAGAAATGTGGTTCTACAGAAGAATGCAGAGAATATCATGAACTGAACATGTGAACAACGACAAAGTTTTAGAGAAAATGGAAACGTAAAGAACATTTATACTTAACATCAGGAAAAGACAGTTGAAATTTCTAGGGTATATAATGATGAAAGAGGGCTCATTAAAATCTGATATTTACAGGACAAAATTAAGGTAAGGACAGAGGAAAACAATGCATAACCTAACTAATGAATTTGTGTAAATGGATGGTCCAGCAATGTTTAGGAGAGATAATGTAAAGATAAAATTAAGAGCTACAAAGGATAGGAAATTGTGGAGAGCCATGATCACCAATATCCTAAAGGGACATGGTACATAGATGTTTATCAGATTCTATTGTACTTTTATAGTTTTCCATCAGTTATTCTTTTCACTCTTGTAATTAGCACTGATTTCTGACTCATCTTTCTGAATTAGGTGTCAAGTTTCTATTTAAGTGTATCACAAATAGACAAGTGTTTTAATAAGGTCAACTAAATTTGTATGTGATATATAATCCTGTGTTAGCCAAAGCTATTTACTTTTACTAAGGATTGGACCTTTTTGTTTGATGGTAAGATATTGTACTGTTTTTTGTAATGCTGATGTCCATCACTAAGTCAGAGTTTGCAGCCTTTCTCTGAGCTTAACAGCCACTCATACTAAATCAATCAATTTCTCTTAATCTTTTAAACATAATTGGATTCAAAGAGCTGCATGAATATCTTTAGTACTGAATAGAAATACATTTTATAAATATTTATTTTTCATTTAAGCTTTTGTAGACTACCATATATTTTCATGTATAAGGTTGACCTATAGATAAAATGAGACCCAAAATTTGGGTGAATTTTTGTAATTTTATCTGATATCTGTAAGATGATTGACTGGGACCCATATGACGAAACTGTAAATGTCGATGTTTATGATGAGCTCTTTGCATCAGATACTGATGATCATAGTGATTTTGAAGGGTTTTAATTATGTATATGAGTTTCTTATGTTTTTTTTTATTCTGTAATAAGAAATAAAGATTTTATGACATCTTAAATATGTTGTTGCTTAACACTGCAAAAGAAAATACTGTATAATGTATGTTATTGAAAAATAAAGTTTGCATGTTATACTAAATGAATTTTAACAGATTGTATGTTATCCTAAATGTTGTTATTTAACACTATTATGAGAAATAATGATTGGGGTGAATACTCCAATTGCTCTTCATATCAAGAATGAAAAATTTGTTTATGTTAATTGTGCAGCAGAACTTTTACAAATTGTGTAATCGTCTCTTGAATATTGCATTTTAATGTGAAATCAAGAAGTAAAAGTAGTTTTATATCATTTATAATTCTAGTACATTATAATAATGTGAATTCTTTCAACTAGAAATATTTACATCAGTAGTTACCATACCAAGACAGTTGTTATCCTACTGCAATCCATGGCGCAAACATACTAGCCTACTTACCATTGCTGTTACACCACAGTATTTAAGGTTAGCTTTTTGTAACTGTTGTATTAGATGACCCTCACTTTGAGTGGTAATTTTTAAGATTTAAATGTTGCCTTATATGCAGAAATATATGGTAATCCATGTTATCATTTTAGGGTGGGTGATGAAAAGAAATTTATATAGTAAAAAGGATAAATAGAATTAAATAATAAGAGTAAATTTTACTGTCAAGAAGGCACAGACATGGCTCAGCAGTTGACAGTAGATCAATGAGGAAAAAAAATTGCAATTTGTTAGCTTCAGTTTCATTCTACTTAAGCAAAGATTACTAAGACTTATATGAAGAGGAAGCAAAATAAATTCTACTGAAAAAGATATGAAAATTTGCATACCTAAAGCCTAGGCAATCTTGAATAAAATGGATGTAATCTTATATGATCTTATATGAACACAGAATGTGCTTTACAGGACACTGCTGGTGAGAAAAACAAGAATTTCTAAGTAATCTACTTCTTTATGACATTGAATGTCGTCCTAATGACCTTCCAACATTATTGCAGAACCATGATGGTTGGTGTGTATTGTAACTTAGGGAAGGTTACTGAATAGAATAATCACACGAAGGTTGGTAATGAACAATAATACTTAGGACACAAACAACACATATAAGATTTGTCAGCGGTGCGTAGATGTAGTAGTCAACCGCTAGAAGTGAGTCAAGTGAATTCCACAAGGAACCTCCAACTGCAGACCAGTATTTGCTACTGTATTTATGTGAATGGGGTCATACCCATTATTTTCCCTAGGTATGCTACAACAGTGTAATACTTATGAATGTCTGAGCTAGCTCAACTGAATAAAATAAAATAAATGATTCCTAACTCTAAACCACAACTTATGAAAGGACGACTTATAATTTATTAAATATTTGTTGTATATGAAAGTTATTGAAAAAATGTAATATTAGGTCTAAAATAAAATACTCCATTGAGTAAATATGAACAAATAGAAATTAATTTAGGAACAATATGTAATAGAACCAGGCATTTTTCCCTTGACTGCTATTTAAATATTTCTTTCTGTTTACTGAGAGAAAAAAGAAATTAATAAATAGAATAATGAATATACAATAGTCTAGAATTCAAATTAACAAGCAATTAACTGAAAAGGATTGTAATGAAATAGTGAGATTAAAAACACAATTAAAAGGCAAACAATTTGCATGCAAAAATATTTCTTTGGAATATGTAAGCATCAGTGTTCATAGCCAAGAATTCAATATATTTTTGTTTGAATATAAAGACGTGATGCAAAGACTGAAAAAGTGAGTCAGTCACTTAAATGTCATATACGCTTGGGTGATTATATTTCTTTTGATTTATGATTGACTAGGCAAAAGATTTCCTTGCATTAGGTTGCTGTTTCTTTCTGCTGTAAACTGGTTGCCAACCAAGGCTATAAGACCCAATCTCTCCTGCTATTCAACCCTAAAGGTACTTATTCAAAATATTACTGTGAATGCAATAAAAACAAATGGAAAAAAAAAACATACTGTTGGTGTTCTTTGAAGATTAATATTGTTTGATTACGCCCTCCCCCACTATAATCACAGGCAATGTGATATTGGAAAGCCACTTCATCTTTTCCCTTTGATTTTTGAAATGACAAGGCTTGTTTTCTTTTCTTGCTCCTATAGACTCAATATATGTAAGCACTTCAGAGACACAGACTGAAGATTGTATTGAACTGAACTTCAGCTTTGTTTCTTTATGCTTTATTCTTTATCCTGTAACATGTCTTGTTAATATATTTATTAATTGTTGTTTGTCTGAAAACCATGTTTTGTGTCTTTTTACTTTTTAGAAAATGCAAAATGTCAATACTTTCCTTTGCCACACCTATATTTATAAACTAATTTTATGCAGCTACTTAACAAAAGTAGTTAAGATTTTACATGTTTCAAAATGTGTAAATATTAAAAACCTTGAGACATTAGGGACTTACCAACATAAAAATTTCATGTGCAGATAATTGCCATAAATCTCTCGTTGAGTTCTATTTATGGAAATATAAGACAAAACTAAAAATTAGGCAGATATTTTAGCGAAAAGGATAAAAATAATTGCTTCATTTTTTTTTTATTGTATTCATCTGAATTCAGTAAATGACTTAAACCCAATATTTAACAGGCGCCTATCTTCCCATTTGAACTCACTTTTGTATGAATCTAAAATTTTATAATTAAAAATAAGATTTCACAAGTGAACCAAAAATACACCAAAATCCTATGTAAACTTTGATCTCTACATATGGAAAAATTTATAGTTAAACTGGGGCTGTGAGCTCAAGATATTAAAATATTCAAAAATTATATGAAATGTCTAACAAGTGTATACATTTGCTTAAAGCAGCAGCATAAAGTCAACTTATGCATTAGTCATGGTGCACTATAATTTTGTTCTTTTTCTTTCCATTCATACCAATGATTTTCTTAATTGTAATAAGTACCTTTCAAGTGGTAATGATTTCACAAAGTGTTTTTTTTTTTTTTTTTCTAATTCATAAGACTGATTAGTTTTCAGTAGCCATACAGAGCATAGCTTGAATGCCCTGAGTGCACACTTGTAGTTTCCAGTTATTGCAAGGAAAAATACCTGCGTCTCTCTTGCCTACATAATCAGTCTTATTCTTTTCATCTAGACAAGAGATAATGCTTTAATATCACTTGATTCATAGAGATATCAATTTGTTAATAAACTTTGTTCATAATTATCCAGCATTAAATATCCAAAATGAAACTTCTCTTTTAATCGTCTTTTTTTTTTCTTTTGCCTTTTTTGCATGGCGGATGCTAACCTCCAGGAATGTGACTCATTGCACCTTCTTGGACTAACGTTCCCATTGAAATGAAGTAGAAAGATTCTATTGAATCATTTACTAGGTCTGCTGTTAGGAAAGTTGGCTCATTATGTTGAGTTAGATTCAGACAAGATAAATTCTCTATCTTACATATTTATAAGTCTACCATTTGCCATTGCTTAGAATATTGCTGCCACATCTGTTCTGGTGTTCATGCTATATATTTATAGATTCTTGATAAAATTCAAAGAAGAATCTGCAATGTTATTGGTCTTGACCTGGCATCTCGGCTTAGTTTACTTCCCACCATCGTTACATAGCTTCCCTCTACCTTTTCTATAAATACTTTCATGGTAATTGTTCTAATAACCTTTACTCTATGGTACCTAGACTTACTGAATTTAAGCATAGTACTAGATTAGTGGCAAGGTCTCATCATTTTACAGTTGAAATGGTTAGATGTCACCCTAAGTTCTATACTAATAGTTTCTTCTATCACACTTCTTGCTTGTGGAACTTTTCCTTCTTTCTTCCCAGTCAACTTTGGTCTTCAAAAATGTATCTCTCTTCTTGATTCCGCTTGTTCTTTTCTTAATAGTGTGTGTGTGTGTTTTTTTTTTTTTCTCGTATTCTCTAACACTTAACCCTTTGCATCTTAGTGGTTTTATTGCCTCGATTGGAGTAAAATGACTTAAAAAAATATTTAATATATACATATATAAAGAAATATAGTCTTAAGATGTGCTATATTTATGGGATAAAGTGCTCAATATCAGAGATAGAGCGTGTGTAAATATAAAAGTGAACATAGAAATCAACACTTAGAGGCCACAGTCTGTTTCATGCTAGATGCAATCATCAGGCCAAGAGTGCTGTTATTTTTCTTGGCTATTTATATATATATATATATATATATATCAGTGGTGCATCAGTTTAAAAAAAAAATAGTTTTATTTTAAAACCTGAGTTGTCTCTTTATCTAATAGTGTATCATTTTATTGTTTTATTTAATCACTTAATTCTGTAAATATTTAAAAACTTAATAGGAGTAGATAGACTCACCTATCACACGGTTCACATTCCTTCCCAGTCTTTTTGAACAGGAGTTGAGGTTTATGTCTTGTTTCCAGTTCCTTGAGAAGTCTTTTCATTCTCTCTCACTCCCATTTGTCCCAAGCATCTTAGTGGCATTATCTCCTCACTTAGAATGAATTGTTTAAAAAAAAAAAAAATACAATATTCATTTATGATAAAAAGGCATAGTTTACTTATACAAAGGATGTGTGCATTAGTTGTTTTTTTTTTATTTTCTTATAGCTTATTTAGTTGTATTTGAAAGTCCAATTTTAAAAAAAGCTACTTGTACTGCTCTGTTGAGATTTGTATATCATTAAAGGAATTAACTGCATTTAAGTTCTTTCCATATATTCTCTCTATAGGTACTCCTGTAAACCAATTAACCTTTTGAAAAGGTGTTTGTAGACTGAAGTGATTCTTTATTCTCTTCTAGGAACTTCATTTCTGCTCCGACATCTTTATATTAGAATTGTCTTTACAATCAAAATTTGATCTCTAGTTGGTTACTGTTTGTAGAGCAATTGTCAAGGAACTGCTGCTAGATAGGAAATTTCCAGGCATTGAAATAATACTACATTTTTCTTTTTAAATCATTTCACCACAAGAAGGGCAGTAAAGCCACTAAGACACAATGACTGAATGTGAAATAATAAGGAAAAGAGAAATGTTATTAAGGATCAAGAACAATAAAAGATGAATCAAGAAGATTGACATTACATCTAAATTTGTGTAGATCAAACCTGACTGGAAAGCTAGAAGCTGGAAGAGAGTTCCACAAGCGAGAAGTGCGAGAAAAGGAACTATTAGCATAGAACTTATGGTTACATCCCAGCCATTTCAACTGTAATTTGATGAGACCTTACTGCCAATCTAATACTAGAGAAAAATTGTCTAGCATGATACTGAACCAACTTTCTTAGCAAGCAGACCTAGCAATTGATTCAATATAATCTTTCCCCTTCATGTCATCTGAAAATGTTAGTTCAAGAAGGCACAATGAATCACTCTTCTGGAGGTTAACATTAACCCTAATTAAACCTTACCTGGCTTAGTTGGTCATGTGATTGATACAGCCAATCAGAAGCTTCCCGTTAGGAACAGGAGATGGGTTATTTTTAGCCTGAGAAAAAAAAAATCAAGGCAGTCAGTAGCCTGGTCAGACTAAAAAAGGAATTTTTTTTTTTTTTTTTTAATGGATGTCAGTTATCTGAAAAGTTCTCTACTGCCTTAACCAGGTATTGAACTCACACTCTTTGGGTCTTGTCACTGGATCTAACTTAACACCTTTATCCACTGTGCCATGTATCCTTGAGTATGAATTTCTGGGTATTATAAACCTAATGTCTTCAGCAACCATTTTTACCAGTGCTCATATTGCAATTTTTTGCTGTTATATTGCATGTTTTTTTTTTTTTACCAGAGCTCATATTGCAACTTTTGTTATTATTGCTTTTCTCTGGCACTCCTTATTACTGGTTCCCATATTGTATTCATTTCTATGCTTGGTCGGCTCAGGAGATTTTTGTAGCCTAGCATATGTGCTGATTCCTTAAGTTTACGAATTTTCCAATGGTGTTCCTTGTCTATGATCTCAACCTGATCCCACAGGGGGCGGTGATCTCCCTTCTCTCTTCATATTTGGACAGCCACACCTGATTTTTCCACTTCCCCTCATGTTACAGCTTTCTGGTGTTCTTGAAGCCTTACCTTAAGGGGGTGGCCTTTCTCCCCTCTTTTATTTCTTTCCACAGCTGTATGGGATAGCGTACACACAGTCTTTAGTCATGTTCTCCTCTATGGGAGGGTCTTACTCTGGAGAGATCTCTACAAAGTGTCAAGCTTTTGAAGGTTGTCCTGATGTTATATGGACCACAGTAATAAATAGGGCGACAAAGATGAGGACAATAGTCTGAATAATGTAAATAATGAACTCATTTGTATTTTGAGTTATCGCCCTTTATAGGGGAAGTAAATTAGTATCTCCTAACACTTGGGTATATCTTTCAGTAATTTTCTTATTATATAATCTTTGGAGCAGGCCTATATGGGCTAGTATAATTTCTGGTTAGTACTTATCAGTAACATTGGGGGGGAATATAGACCTTTTTATTAATTTGTAAAAACAAAATTTATCAATTTCTAATTTAAGTGAACATATAAAAAATAAACTTATGTCAACATGAAGCTTTTAATCTTCTCCAAGATAGAAAATTTGTGAATAGACAAAGGACAATATATTTTTCTTTTAGATTAAGATGTCATGCAGGTCTAATCTCAGTGTTAAGGGGGATATACTGACACACGCTTTGCCATTTTGGGCATTTCAATCTGCTTGGATTAAATAATAAACAAGGATTAGTCATTAATATCCAAACATTTGATAGTATAAGTGGGTACTTCCCTCAACCCCCACAAAAAATCTCTATTTATTTGATTAGATTTTGAGAAATGGGTTGGGCTTTTGTGTGATGTTTTTTGAATGCCAAGCTTGATTGTGAGGGCAATAGCTTTTTTTGTGTTAATGCTTGAACAGGTTTTTTAATTAGTAGGAGGTGTTTAGCCAATTGCTTACTCTCATATTTTGTTCAGCACTGACATGGAATACCAATGAAGCGATATACAAAAGTAACCATTATGCCACAGAGCAACACATTCATTTTATATATATATATATATATATATATATGCAGACATTAGCAGAAGGCAGTGTGACAAACCCAAAGCTATATTATGCTGAAAGTGAAGATAATTTTTTGACTTGCCCATGTGTAAATGGCATTATTATGGTCACGTGATTGAAGTTTGAGCTTGATTGGGTTGGTTACAGTGTAAACATGGTTGCTTTGCTTGCAGTGTTCACCAAGGAACAAAGAACAGTGATCTGATTTTTCTGGTTGGATGGTGTGTCAGAAGCTGAAATTCAATGGTAGCTTTTAACACAATAAGGTGACGGTGCACTACCATGTAGAAATGTGTACAAGTGGATTGAGAAGTTTAAAAGTGGCTGAACAAGCATGATGCATAAGCAAGGAGCAGGACACTCATCTACCTCTACCACTGCAAAGAAGATTCAGTAAACTCGTGGGATGGTAATAGCAAACTGGTGAGTTATCATCAATGAGGTAGCATGTTCTCTGCAGATTTGGATCACTAGAAAATTCCTCAATGTAAGCATTTTTTTTTTTTTGCAAGGCAATAATGCCACTAAGATGCAAGGTGTTAGTGAGAATGAGAGAAGACTTTAGTGAGGAGACAGAACAATAAAGGAAACACAGGATTCAAGAAAACTTTGACAGTAAGATCTCATTTTACAGTTGAAATGACTAGATGTAACTAGATGTTCTATGCTAACAGTTTCTTCTATCACACTTCTTGCATGTGGGACTCTTTTCCGGCTTCTTGCTTTCCAGTCAAATTTGATCTTCAAAAATTTAAATGCAATGTCAAATATTATCTTCAGTTTTCTTAATTCTTTTATTAATCTCCCTCCTTAATAGTATTTTATTTTCTCATATTCTCTAACACTAAGTAACTACTTGAGTCTTAGTGGCTTTATTGCTTGGGGTGAAATGAAAAAAAAAAACACAAAAACAAATGATGAGTGATGTTGCATTTAAATTTTTGAAGATTGTAGGTGGCAGCGAAGCAAGAAACCGGAAAAAGTTCAACAGGTGAGAAGTGCGAGAAAAACTATTGAAATTAAACTTATGGTTACATCTAGCTATTTCAACAATAAAGTTGACAATCTAATAGTATGCTTAAATTCATGTGGCTAGGGAGGAGAGCTCATTAGAACAATTGTCATGAAAATATTTATAGAAAAGATAGAAGCCATGTTACAGTAGTGGGGGAAAGTGACTAAAGTGGAGATGTCAGGACTGATTACATTACAGACAATTCTTTGGATTTTGTCTAGAGTTTAGAGAGATATCTGACAGAATCACCAGACCAAATGTGACTATATAGAGATTTTGAGGTATTATGGTGTCTGTAGTAAGAATGGTGAGTAAGAATGTGTTGTTTTGGTGTGAGGAATACTGTGGTATGTTTGGGTCAGTAATTGTCGTTAGCTAAGTTTAAGATAAAACAAATTGAAGTCCAGCTTTCTATCCCCCCCTTTAGCCTTGTGCAACATTTTTGTTTTATACAAAATTAATATTACTTTCCTTTTTGGTACCTAGACTTTATAAATTTAAACGCATTACTATATTGGCAGATCAGTTTCATTATTTTACTGTCAGCAAACCAAAGAAGAGCAGTAACGTTTTATAAAGATTTCTATTATAGACAAAGAGAAAAATTTTAGAGATGCAATGAACAGTTAAGAAATGTCTTTTTTAGTTAGAAAGGTTTGCTTTGACTGATTCTCTTCTGTGGTTGTATATATTTTTACTCAACTTACTTCATGTATTCCTGAGTCAAAAGAGTAGCACTTGAAAAGTGCTTTCTGAATTGACATCACTTTCCTTATTACATGTCCATATTAGGAAACTTAACAAGCCACTGAATGACACAAAAAGAAAGTGACAATATAATTGCCACTTGAAAATTCTTTTGACATTATCTTTCACTTTCAAGAATGACCGTTTCCCAACTGAGATACTTTTAAAAAGCAACATTTGGGAATATATTTGTCAAGTATTTTGAAAATCAGTGTGTTAGCTTTTAATGAGATTAATTCCATTTTATAATTTTCAGTTTCTCCCTACTTGAAATCCATATATTTTATATCATTCAATTAGGCTTTCTCTTAATGCAAAAACATTAACATTTCATAAAATTCATACCCTTGCTCATGTTCATTCTAAATTCCGCAAGGCAATATTCATCTTTTGAAGGCATTTTTAGTGTGATTTCTATTTGATGCAAAATGTTTCCAGCATTTTTTTTTAATGTAAGGTTCACTCTGTACAAGGCTCGAGTGCCACTCTAGGTAGAGGTTTATGTTAAGGCACTGGTTCTCAACCACACGGCATATGTGTGGGTGTGTGTAATTAGCAATGGTTTCATACTAAATAAGCTGCACAAATAGTTGAATAGAAACATTGGGATAAAGTAAGTTCATATTTGTTCATGTATATATTTTTTTTTTTAAATCTACGGTTTTATTTCATAGCATTTAAATATATAACCTTTAAGAATTTTGCTAAGTGTGCCATGATATTTTCATTTGCTCCAAGGTATGCCGTTGCTTAAAAAGGTTGAAAAACTGCATTAAATGATTTATATGGATAGGCAGTTAAGATAACAGTTAACTCTAGACTTGAACAGATTAAGATTGTAGTGTTCAGGGAAGCATCCTCTTGGGAGTCTGTCCCACAGGGCGGTGGTTTGCAGGAAGAAGCTGTTTGAGGTGAACTTCCTCCTTGTGAATGGAATACAGACGGAATGTGGGTGGTTTGTTACAATATAAGTGGCATGACGAGTCCTAGCCATGAAGGTTAGACCTGGCAGAATCGAGGAATGTAGTTCTACTGAGCACTTTTCATGGAAGTAGCGATAAAGCAGTGAGAGGCTTGCCACATTGTGCCTGTGAGAGAGGGTGAGAGTGTGGAAAATCATTTTCTCCAACAAGGACTCTAAAGCGTTTTTGAACTCAAGACTGAAAAGTGAGGACTGTTTTTTTTTTTTTTTTTTTTTTTTTTTTTGGTGGAGGGATCATTTCACCCCAAACAAGGCAATAAAGCCACTGAGTGTGATAGAATGAAAAAACCCAAACAAAACAAAAAAAAAAAAAAACATTATTACAGTGAAAAATAAAAGAACAGACAATAACAACTGATATTGAAGATCAAATTTGACTGGAAAGCAAGAAGCTGGAAAAAATTTCCACAAGCGAGAAGTGTGAGAGAACAAACTGTTAGCATGGAACTTAGGGTTACATGTAGCCATTTCAACTGTAAAATAAAACCTTGCCACCAATCTAGTTTTGCACTTAAATTCCAGGCACCATAGATGAAAGATCATCAGAACAATTATTATAAAAGTATTTATAGAAAACCTACTTTATGGCTGTAGGAAACTGACTGAAACCAAAATGCCATGGCAGAACCAATAACATTGTAGATACTTTTTTGTATTTTATCAAGAATCTCTAAATATATAGCAGAAGTACGAGACTAGATGTAGTCTGGTACTTTTCTCGAATTTTTCCAGGCATTACCTCACACTGTTTTGCAAGTTATATGAGGGGATGCTGAAAATTTTCAGGTTGACCAAAAATGAAATCAAAAATAAATTTTGATGTTTGGTCAAATTTTGGGAAGTGGGTCAAGCCAAGAACTTTTCAGCACTCCTTCATATATTTTGTCATTAAAAAAAGATTTCGTTATATGAATTCGTTTTGATTTTCAACTTTTTCAGGGAGCAAAGGAATGGATTGAAATTAAGAAATCTTTTCTCTTTCAGTGTGTCATTCAAACAAGTCAGTTGCTTCCTAGTGTAGTACAATAAGAATTTCTCTTGGCTCCAGGAATTTATAATAAAGAATCCTATAATTGTGTTTTTTCCCTTCTTTTGTCAGTTTGCACGAATGTTACTTCCAGCCAATACCTAATAAATAATGGACTATTTCAATTGTGTGGAAAGACAAAAGACACATCAGATATGCTACTTGGTTTCAATGAAAAAAGAAAGATAGAAGTCTTTGACATCTCCTGCTAATACCTCAAATAATGGACTATTCCATTTTGATTCCTTCAGACATATCAAAGATGCTACTTGTTTCAGTGAGAAAATGAAAGAAAGACGGGAAGATAGAAGTGTTTAACATGGAGTGGTAAATTCTCAATGTTCTTCTGTGATGGTAAATTTCAATTTCCATTTTTGTTTCAAAATCATAAAAACACTTGAAAAACAAACTTGTGTGTAAACAGTAAATTATACAAATATATAGCCTATTCATATAGGCATCTTTGTTCTTTAGCGATTTCTGATGATCCACAGTTCAATCTACAGTGTGTTGATAAAAACTGCAAAATAATTTCTCCCCATCATGATAAAAATCGTCACAAAAAGCTGGCTCTTCAGCTCTATATTTTGCCAAAAGTGTGCACCCACCAAACATGCTAGCTTTTTGTTTACTCATTTTGAAAAATAATCAAACTTAATTACTAAACAAAAACCTTTTATTTTTTACTATCCTTGATGGTGCATGCCATGCTATTAATATGCTAATATCGCATGTGGGTATTTGCTCTGTGGTGACGTTTGGCCAGGTTAGTATCATGAATTAGATCATGGCACTTGTGCAGTACTGTGACCCATAATGAAAAATACCCCATGTCATTATTTATAGAATGATATATTGCAGCAATATAGGTCATAGCACTTGCATATAAATGACTGACTCCACTGTGCATTGCAAATTTATGTAAAATAATAATTCTGTCGTTCCAGCTCAGGAATTTTACATTTTACAGTTTGACATAGTACAGTTGACTGCACAAGCTGTAAAGCATTGAGTAAACTTCAGACACTTCTGTTTCCCTACTGTTTTTCAAAAGATGACACTTGGAACTTTTGCATCAACTTCATATTTCAGCAGTAAGATTAGATTTTGAACTAAAAAGTGATTAATAATGTTAACCCTCAAATACAATGTTTTCTTTAGGATTATTTTGCTCTGCTTCACAATAACATACTTCCTCCATAACTCCCATTTTTCCACAATCTTCTTTTCAAGCCACCAATTTGTTTTCTTTTTTCCCAGATCCAGATTGGGCATCATGTACTTTAGGTGTGTTTTTATGCCAGGATTGTGCTGGTATCCACCGTAGCCTTACAACAGGTATTAGCCGCGTCAAATCGATTCATCTTGATAAATGGGAGTCTGAACAATTACAGGTAAGAAGTCATCTTGGCTGAAATTAACAAACAGTTCGAATTACAGTGTGAATAGTAGCATATAACTGTTATGAAAGTATTTTAGCCTAATTTATATATAACCTATAATATATATTTAATATATATTAAGATATATAATATATATTTAACAGAGATCATACAAAGACTCTAAATGTTTCAAATTTAGATTTACATCTCTTATTTATTTAAACTATTCACATTGTTTGGACTGTTGTTCTCATCTTTATTGTCATGATCATGACATTCTGGCCATTGTACGTTTTAGCCTTCGTCAGGTTATATACCTTGGAATCTCAAACCTAACCCTAGATAGTTCTCATTCCACGTGCCATGGAGTTCAATACCTGGCCACAGCAGACGTGAACAAAAAAAAAACTTAGAAAGTTGAGTTACTAAAGGAAGACAACTGAAGCTGAGATATCCAGAAAAGGCCTGGTATGTGGAACTAGAACAATCTACCGCAGTTTGGTTCAAAATTCCAACATATATCACCTGAAGAAGGCTGAAACATGAATATGACAAAAATGTGAGCACAACAGTTCAAACAATGTGAATAGTGTTAATAGTTACAATACCTCATCTCAGAAATATAAATAGATCTCTTATTTATATGTAATATTTATTTCTAAATTTGAATTTAAATAATGTTTCAGTAAGTTATTTTTTTTTTAATGATTGTAGTAAAAAATTTTTAATTTTTTGAATTGGTATCTTTTAATAAAAATGTTTTAACAAATGATATTTCTTTTTTGAATGCTACAGTTCTTAAATCATCAAATATTTGTAAGTATTTGGCAAATATGGACTGACAAGTTTGAAAATAAATGGTTACAATATGGAACATATTAAATAAAAACAGTTTGAACTGGTTAGTCATGTTTTGTATCAAGTGATGTAAAATTGTTTGCATAAATTGTTACATACAATTTTTCTTTTTTTATCATTTCCCCCCAAGGAAGACAATAAAGCTATTAGGATGCAAGGATTTACTGAGTGTCAGAGAATATGAGAAAAATCCTATTATTAAGGAGAAAGGACAAAAGAACAGGAATGTAGACAGATGACAATTGACATTGCATTTAAATATTTGAAGATCAATATTGACAGGGAAGCAAGAAGTAGGAAGAGAGTTCCACAAGCAAGAAGTTCAATAAAAGAACCTCTTAGCATAGAACTTACGGATACATCTAGCCATTTCAAATGTAAAATGCTGAGACTTTTCCGCCAATCTAGTACTGCACTTAAATTCAAATAAATGATATAATTATGCAAGTTAGTTTGAAAGTTTTAATATTGGCCAACATTACTTCCATCATTTTCTTTACTGATATTTTAGTAATTTTCTATTAGTTTACCCTGATTAACCTCATCTGCGGGGGGGGGGTGTAAATTGATAGTATCTTGGATGAGAAATCTGAGAGCCTAGTTCACATTCCAGCCGAGTTTTGATACATTCACTTTTTCACAAATAATATTAGGAAATGTATGAATCCTCCCCCCCCAGCTAAAGGTTAAATAGTAAGGCAGATTGAACTCTTCAGCCTTGGGTGGTAACCAGTCTTGGAAAAGGATAACTCTGAATTCAAAATCATAGCCCTGGTGAAGCACATACTATGCATCTAATGAAAGTATTGACTCTATTGTCCTGACTGCAATCAATTTTGATTGAGTGATACTATTGAAGAAAATAATACTTTGTCTCTAAGTTATATTTGTGTACTTATGAACCTCAATAACATTTCATAAAATGTAAGACCTTCCAAATGTTAGCCCATTTCTATACCACAGAACTATGCATGTCAGTGGGTACTTGAACTTAGTGGAAACTGGGTGAGCAGTGACCGCGCAGTACTAAAAATAAGAACTAGACAATATATTCCTAGACATAGGGAGTGGAATGAGAATAGCCTACTCCTGTACATTAAATAAAGAGTTCAGTTTGGAATTCAGAAATCCTTAAGATTTTTACAATATTTTGGTTTTTCAGTTCTGTAGGTTACCTGTATCAATATATACCTGATGAAAGATATAACGGCCAAAACGTGGTAACAGCATCAAAAACGAGAACAATAGTCTGAATGTAAATAGTGTAAATAATGATAACTCCTCAGAAATTCAACTGGAAAGCATATTTTGATTAAATTCGCAAACCAACACTTTAGTCCACTAGACTATTGTCTCGCGGGGAAAATGGAAACACAGCAAGGAATAACTGAGCAGTACTAAAAACAAGAACTAGAATAGATGTCTCTAAACATGAGCAGTGGAACAAGAACAACTAACTCCTTTATATTAAATAAAGGGTTCAGTTTGGAATTCCTGTAGGTTGCCTGGATCAATATACACCTGTTGAAGGCCAGAGGGCACAATTACTGAAACGTTGGGAAAACAACAAAGATGAGGACAATAAATATTTGTAAATAGTGTAAATAAAACACTGAAGTATATTCAGAAATCCTTAAGATTTTTACAATATTTTGGTTTTTAATTTAACTTCTTTTTTTTTTTTTTAGGTGTCTAATTATTGGATATACAGAGAAGAAACTTTATTGGATAAAAAAAAATAGTCCTGTTCAAAATAAGATTTTTATTTCCCTCTCAGAATTTATTAACTCTATCATTACATTGTGAGTTTTTCTTTTTGGATAGAAATCTGAGGAATAAAAGGTTTTCTGTTTTCTAGATTACTTACAAAGAGATTTCTAAGTAATCTATCTGGAATGAATCTGGAATTGATTTAAATTTAGCTGATAATGGTCTTTGAATTTCTTGGCTGAATCATTTTTATTGTTTTTGATTTTTTTTTTTTTTTTCCCACTAAGATTTCTTCCATGTTATTTTCTGTTGTTTTTTTATTGTATGTTTCAAGTTGTTATTTTACAGCTGTTTGTTAGGCTGCTGAGATTACAAATAAAGGTAGAAGGGATTTTTTTTTTTTTTTTTTTTTTTTTTTTTACACTAATATCCACCAATACAAGGCTCAAGAATCACTCAAACTAGAGGATTACTGTGCGGTGTTGTATCAGTGTAAGAAAGTGCAAGAAATTAAATTCATGGGGCTCCGCAGGAAAGATAATGGTTAACTCTAGACTTGAAGAAGTCAAGATTATTGTGATTCAGAAAACATAAGAAAATGAAAAATCTTTAGAAGGAACTGGAAACCCAATCCTAAACAGGGAACAAAGGGTAAACCTTTGCTCTTGTTCAAAAGAATGAGGAGGAGTGTGAACTGGATGATAGATGAATCTATCTACTCCTAGTGAGAGAGAAAAAATAATTAATGAATAAAATTTCAGAGTTCAGGTGGAGATGTTAGAAGAATAGAGTTGAAGTAGACTTTAGAAAGAACTGTATGTACTTTCAACTCCCTCTGTAATGTTTATTTACAAGATTATAAAAATAGGTGAACCAAGTGCATTGCGATATTCATTATTTACCTTTTTGTAAAGATTCTTTATTTACTATTTAATAAAGAAATAATTTTGAAAAATCTTTTTATTCAAAAAGTTATAAAAAATTAGGAAATTATCAAAATAAAAATGTGTAAAACTAATCCTGGCTTTTTAGCAATGATTAGAATTTTTTATAAAATCTAAACCTGAAAATGGGTTAAACATTTTCTTTATTCTTGAGAATGACAACAAAGAATAATAAACATTGCAAAAGTAATAGTGGTGTCAAGGGAATAACTGTCTTTTTGACATGCTGTTGTTTTTTTTTTTTTTTTAGACATGAAGGTTTAGACATTGCCCAAACTTTTGAATTTTTATCATCTTTCTTTCAGTTTTTTTTTTTTAACTTATTTTTGTTGCTTTCAAATAAGAATACATTATATACACTTTGAGAAAAATTAATACTTCACTGTGGTTACTTTATTGCTATCTAAGCAAATTATTCTATACACTTGAACATCCTGTATATTCTCATTAAAAAAAAATATATCACATTTTGATTATTATGTGATAGTCACTATGTCACAGATATTTATTACATAGTGCAATTTCTTTTGGATACATGTGGACATTACACAATAAGTTAATGATTTGGTAAGGTTCCATTTAACGTTTTACATGTTCAGATTTTTAAAAATCATAATGGCTGTTTTGTATCCAAAATGTAAACAAAGTAATTTTTAAAGAAATAATGGATTTTATTTATCAATCTGACATTTTTATTACTTTAAACGTTTTTTTAATGGATACCTATATTTGAGTAGACACTCCATTTATTTTAAACAATATTTTATCTACCAGCTTTAATATTTGAGAAGTCTTATTAGAGAAAATGCACCCTCCAGCAGGATTCAAAACTGTCCCCCTTTGCAGCAGAAACTGCCTGTGAAACCAACTCTCAAGAAGATATTTTCAGATCATTACAATCTTAATCTGTTCAAGTTTAGGGTTCTCTAGCTCGAGTGGCTCCCGGGCCTTGTACAGAGTAGATCTCACTGTAAAAAAAAAAAAAAATGTCTAATGTGCTTGACTCAGCTAGAAAGAAGAGCATCTTTATCAAGCAAGGTTCTAATTTTGTCTTTTAAGGCACATTTTACATGAATAGAACTTTGTTTGATCATGATGCTCTTCATATCTGAGCACTTTGGATTCAATGACAGTAAGTTAAGCAACATTCTCTTTAATACTAAAAGGCTATTTGATTCTTTTGAACAAGAAATTTGACTTGATATCCAATAATACTATTATAACTCCTAAAAAGTGATGAATAGAATTAGGCAGTTTTGTCTCTGTCATTCTTAAGTGGTAATGACTCTTTCACAAATATGCTAATAAAGATAGCAATAAATAAATTAATTAATTCATAGCTTTTTTTTTTTCAGCATCTACTATCTTGCTTTCTTGAAAATAATTTTCTTTCTAGTATAAATATACATTCTTATGTTTCAATATACAGGGTGTCCCATAATGATGGAACATATTTTAAATGCAAGTATCTTGGGTTATAAAATTGACATAGTGTACCAAATATATTTATTATATAACTGATGTACAAGAGTTTAACATTGTTATAGAGTAAATAGTACACCCCTGGTGACTATATGAACTAGTCCATAACTATAAAGAGCTCCAGGTCAGAAGTAAGAAAAATAAGTCATTTGGAGTCAGTCTTCAGACAAACTAATACCGGCATCATGGCAAGTAGCCGAAGCATTACTTGTAATATAAGTGCTATAAAGCAGGCATTATAACAGTGGTGACAAGGGATTCAAAACTCGGGCGATTTATAACCATTGTGACAAGGATTCCAAACTCTTACGACTTATAGCAATAATGAGGATTCAGGAATTTACATGAGTTGTAACTGGAATTACTAGGATTTTGGAAACTCATACTGAGTGAACAAGTACAGAAAAAAATATACTTGTTGCTTCAGAACAAGGATATGGGCAATGACGAGAATTTTAACCATGTTGGTTTAAAAAAAATAATTTTTTTTCTTGTGTAGAAAAAAAAAATTAAAATTGTTTTCCTCTTGGGTGTAGGAAAAAAAATTCTTGCAGATATGGAACAAATTTTAGCTCCGATAGTTGAAATTTGACAACAGCAACAACAAAAAAAATTAGCAGTTGCTAACAGTTACAAAAACAGCAACAGGAGTTGTTGGATATAATTCTGAAAAAAAACAACAAAAATATCTACAATTTCTCTTCCACCAGACACTGTCAAAAACACCAAAGTAGAATTTGTATACAATCCTGATGAGGGACTGACTTTTTCTGCATATTTTTGTAGATATGGACAAATATTTAGTAAGAAATGCAGCAGCTGGTAAGATAAGAGAATAACAAGATTGTTGTTGAGGAAAATAGCTTCAATAGAGTATAACAAATACTGCAACTACATATTACCAAGAAAGCTGGGTGAAACCAGGTTTGAAGACATAGTACACTTTCTGACAAATTTTTAGTGACAAGGACTCTGTTTAATGCTTACTGGAGGTGCATGAATCTAACCAAAAAAGAGGACAAAGATTTTGTTATGCATGCTGGTATCATCAACAAAGAATGTGAAAAGTTTAGAATAAAGAAAATGACTCCAGGTATGTTCAAAGGATTAATTTTCGTTCAAGGTTTAACCGCTAAAAAAGATACTGGGATACAAGCAAAAATTTTAACAATAATTGAAGAAAACGGTAATATTACATTGCAAGAAATAGTGGATGATTGCCAGAAAAATTCTAAGTCTGAAACACAATACTAAAGAAATTCAGAAAAAAGAATGTGCATTGGTACAAGCAAAGGGCAGTTGAAAGGAGAATAAATCCTTGTTGCAGATGTGGTAAATTACATCTTGGGAAAGTTGTCCATTTAAAGAAACAGAATGTTACAAGTGTGGTAAATAGGAACATATAAAGACACACTGCAAATCCAAACCAAGAAAAAATTCTCATATGAAGAAATTCATATACAGCATTGTGACAAGAAATGGTCACAGAAAACAAAAGGAAATTTGTGAATGTGAAAATACTACTGGACACTGGTAGTGATATATTTCAATAATCAGTGAAACTACATGGGAGGTTAATTGGAAAGCCTTTATTAAAAAGGACTTCCAAAGTCACAATTTCAGTTTCTGGCGAGAAATGATTTTTTTTTTTTTTTTTTTTTTTTAAAAGAAATGACTTGTAATGTCTCTTTCCATAATAAGCATATAAAAACTAAAGCTTATGTATTAAAAAATGCTACAAATTTATCTGGTACTGACCAGATGGAACTATTTGAACTTTGGGATTTACCGATAAACGTTTAATTGCTAAAACATGAATGGACAAACGACCAATTTAAATAGAGTGAAAATCTTAAGAAAGAATTAAAACAATGTTTACCAGATGTTTTGTCAAATGAATTGGGTTGGTGTTCGACATTCAAAGCAGATTTTTAAGTAAAAAAAAGGTTTGACCCCAGTATTTAAGCTGAAGCAGAGCATACCATTCATAGCATTGGAACAAATCAACAAGGTGTTGAACAGACTTGAAAGAATTAGTGTAATAGAAAAAAATTAACCATTCAAAATGGGCTGCACCAGTGGTGTATATCAAGAAAAAATATTAATAAAATTTGTGTTTGTGTGGATTCTCGACAAGTTTGAATAGTTGTCTAGAAACACATAACTATCCATTACCAAGTCTGGAGGAAATTTTTTTGAAGTTAAACAGTGAAAAATATTTTTAAAGCTGCATCTCTCTGAAGCATATTTACAAATTCAGATTGAAAAGGAATGTTCAGAATTAATATGCAGAGAGGATTATATAAGTTTAACTGACTTCCTTTTGGTATAAATGTGGCACCAGCTATTTTTCAACAGGCTATGGATACCATGATTGTTAATTGTGATTTTGCAGTGGCATATCTAGATGACATTTTAATCCAAAGTGTATCTAAAAAAAACATGGAAAAGCTAAGAGTATGGATTAAGGCTCAGTGAAGAAAAATGTGAATTGGTTTTGCTGAAAATTAAATCGCTTGGTTAAATTATTGATAAAAATGATTATCAACCGGATCCGTTGAGGGCAAGTGCAATTAAAAATATGTCTCCACCAACAAATGTTACTACATTACAAGCTTTTCTAGGACTGGCTAATTACTATCAAATATATGTGCATAATATGCATAATTTGAGAGCTCCACTGAATGATCTACTTAAAAAAGGAGTGAAGTGGAATGATAATTGTCAAAGGGTGTTTGATAAAATAAAAAAAAAAATAAAAAAAGACTTGCTTCTGATTTATCATTAGCACACTACACTCCAAAAGCAGAAATTGTAGTAGTATCAGATGCTAGTGAGTATGATATTGGAGTGGTGATTTTACATATATATGATGGTGATAAAATGAAAGCCTTCACTCATGTTTCTACCTGCAGAGAAAAATTACAGCCAGATAGAAAAAGAGGTTCTAGCAATTATATTTGCTGTGAAGGAATTTTATAAATTTATTCATGGAGGAAATTTTAGGTTGCAGACAGACCACATATCTCTAACAATATATGGTTCAAAGGAAGGAATACCTACATATAGACTACAACACTAGGGTATCATCCTGTTAAACTATGATTTTACAATGGAGCATCAACTGTCTAAAAAATTAGGACATGTGGATGGATTATCAAGATTAATGCCTAAAAATGTGGAATCATTTGAAGACACAGTACAACACTAAAAAGTGAAATGGAAATAAAAAAAAACATTTTTTGCAACATAATATGAAAGTTACCAGTTATCCTGGAAGAAATAAAAGAAAGAGAAGACAATAACGTCTTTATTGAGAAAATAAAAAAAGCACTTGAAAGAAAGTCACAAAGAATGAAATCCAGGCATAAATGCTTACTCACTATGTAACGGTGTAGTAATCTTCAGGCAAAGGGTTGTAATACCTAATGCATTACAGAAGTATTTTCATAGCGGGCATCCTGGTATTTCAAGAATGAAATTTCTGAGAGGTTTCATATATTGAACCAGAATAGACCAAGATATTGAAAAAATAGGGAAAGCTTGCAGAGGTTGTGCTCTGGCAGAAAAATGACCTATCACAAAGATAGAACCTTGGCCAAAGACAGACATGCCATGGTCAAGCTTGCATGTAGATTTTGCAGGTCCTATGAATGGCTCACATTATCCTGTGGTAGTTGATAGTTCTACTAAATAGCTGGAGATTTATAAGGGCAAAAATCCAACATCTTTAGTGACAGTGAATTTCCTGCATGAACTGTTTGCGAGACATGGCATACCAGATACCAGAGTCTCTGATAATGGAACACAATTCATGGGTAAGATATTCAAAGAATTTTGTATCGAACATATTACAACCACACCATATCACCCAAGGTAGAACAGACAAGTGGAACAGTTTGTGAGAACATTCAAAAGAGGGTTGAAGAAAAAAAGTCTTGAGAAAGTACTTCAAATTTTCTGAGACTTTGCCATGTAACACCTAACCCCAATACACTATCAGAAGCTGTTTAGAGTCAGTCTTCATTCAGACTAAGTAATACAGGTATCACAGCAACTTGCCGAAGCATTACTTTTATTATAAGTGCTTTGAAGCACGTTATAACAAACATATTATCTAAGATTTGAATATTACATCCCTGAGATGGTCACCATCACAAAGAGAACATACACAAGCTTTCCCTCTCATTTCAAACACAGACATAATGAGGGTCCACCATCAGCAAAAGAAACATCAGACACCTGTAGGAAATAGCAAAATCTTAGTTAATATGTTGAACTCTAGTATATCAGTTATGTAATAAATATATTTGGTACTCTGTCATTTTTCCTATCCAATATCCTTTCATTTAAAAGGGGTCCTGCAATTATAGAACATTTTGTATTTACTTATGTATTATCTGTTGCAGTTTTCTTTGTGCTTAAAAGGTGATAATATTGGTTTTGTTAACGCTTTGGCTTTCTTTTATGTAAAAATCGGAGATTACTGGGAAATAGTCATTGAAAAACAAATGAATTCTAGAATGGCATCAACATTGACAGGAAGAAGTTATAAAATCATTTTACTTGGTTGATACAAAATAAAATGAATCTTTAGGATGTTTTATTTCACTCTTTTTGATACATGCTTTTTGCAGATATTTTGAAGTATATATTTTTTCAGCTGGAACTCCTTTCAAGTTAGCAAGCTTATTTTATATCTGTAGCACAAGCAGTGATATGGTTCAGATAGAAAGCTTTATATTACAATGTTTACCAAATATTCAATATTAGATTAGCCCACTGAGAGCTTTAAATACAGAGTTTGTTAATATTGAAAACAAGACTTAAGATTGTTATACTTTCATTTTCTTTTTGATATAAGAATGTGTTAAGATGTGGATTGCTGATTTGTTTTTTTTTTGTTTTTTTTCAAACACCATGTTCTTGTAAGACATAAGCAATCAGTTTTAATATCTGTTATTTGCCACACAACCATTCATTAGAGAGTTAGAGGAGTAGCTTCCCCCGTTGCTTTCTCCATAGTTTTAAAATCTGAATTGTCCTCTTTCTTGACTTTATCAAACTAGTTTTTAAAACATTGATCTAAGCTATGTGCCTTTTTAAATAGGTTACTCATATGCAAAAAAAAAAAAAAAAAAAAGGAACAAATGACATGGTAAAATTTAATTAAATCAAGTATAAAATATTTTTTTGCTGTACCTAATGAAGATCAACTTTATTTTCAGTGGCTGGCAAAATTAGAAGATACCAGTGTTAATGGTGATACAATTTAACCTGTCAATGAAAGCATTACTTAAAATTTAATTACAGAGTGAATATCATATTTTGAATAAATATATTATGAATCATTAGAAAATTATACAGTAAAATTAAATTGAAGTTAAGGCTTGTTTTCATTGTGTTTTACTGCCAACACGATTGAATGACAATTGAAATGTTAACTTCTACTTCAGTGATGTACAATCCAAATAGATATATTACAAATTGAAAATATCACATTTGTTGAGAGAGTTAATGATAGTCTTTTCATAGTTTAGAGGGTTTTTTTTTCTTTCTTTGTCATTTAAATCCTCAAGTTTTGGTCTGTTTAAGCTCTATACTTTATTAACAGATCTATTCATGCTGACAATCTCTTTAATTTTGTCAAGTGGCATTTTCTATTATTTAAAAACAGTTATGAAATCTGTTTGGGTCATCATGATGAAGACTTTGTATAGATAAAAACTTCCGGGGCTTATGGCCAGATCATGTTGAAAAACCTATTGAGGTTTTATATGCTGCTAAACAAAAACAACCAACCAGCTTTCAGAATTTTTTTTTTTTTTTTTAACAGTAAGATTCACTCTGTAAAAGATCTGGGGCCACTCAAGGTAGAGGGTTACGTTAGGAGGCAGTTTGTATGGATAGGAAGGGGAAGATAATGGTTACCCCTAGACTTGAACAGGTTGAGATTGTAGTGGTTGAGGGAAACATCTTCTTGGGAGTCAGTTCCACAGAGCATTGGTTTGTGGAAAGCTGTTTAAGTGGAATTTACTTTTCACCGATGGAATAGGAATGTTTGTAATTTGCTACAATGTAAGTGTCATGGTGGGTCCCTGCTGTGAAGGTTAGAACTGACAGAACTAAGGAATGTAGTTCATCTGAGCACTTTCTGTAAAAATAGGAATAGAGTAGCAAAAAGCTTGCCACGTCCGACCTGTGAGAGAGGATGGAAGATGGAAAATAAGGACTCGCTTTTGGAATCTATTGAGGTTAGAGAGTGTGGTCTGGGCAGCTCCCATCCAAATATGGCAACAGTACACCATTTTTGGCCTGATCTGCCTCTTGTAAATGTCTTAATAGCAAATACTAATTATATATTATAGTAATTATATTTATGCATAATATAGTTATGTATTATGGTCCTAATTAATTTTTATAGCATGTACTAAACAATACCAATCTTGATAAGAGAATGATACACCAATTCTATATATCCTGTTAATCAATTATCCACAATCAATCTTGAAATAGATAACCCTGCAAATATTTAAAAATACTCTTTTATGTTCTTTGATCAATTGGCAAATCAAATATTGATGAATAAAGTTTCCGAACAATGACAACAATAACTGTGTAGGGGATTCTGGGTGTAATTAAGACCATGAAGATCAATTATTGCGGCTCCACTAGGTGAAAATGATCAATATGGTGAGCCAGTAAAAATTGGTTAAAAAAAGACTGTAGTTACAATAATAAATTGGAATGAGGATTAGCTGTCCATATCCTATCCACCACTCTACCCACTCCCAGACAGACAGGCTTCTAGGATGGGAGTTCAAATCATGTCAGAAGCTTTTTCTTTTTTTCTTTCATTTTCTTTTTTTCTTCTTTTTCTTTTTTTCCTTTTTCCCTTCTTTTTTTTCCTAACTGCCATCGGATTTTAAAAATGGCAACAGCACTAAAATAAAAACTAGCCAAAAATAATAATCAGATATAGGTTTCTACTTAACAAATTTTATACTAGCTTTCCTGGTAATGGTTTCCTCTTAAAGGGATCTAAACCAATGGACAGAGGGTTTCATATCATAAGACAAAAGTCATCTGTTTGTACATTACAAGGTTTAATATGAAAATAGGTATTTGAAAAACTTGTGCATATTACATGTAACTTTAGCAATTGTTTATACAAAATAGTAAAAAAAAAAAAGTGAGTAGTATAAAAATCATTTCAAAATCAATGAAATAGATTAAAAATAAATGAAATGAAATTAAACAGTATTAAAAAAAAAGATATAAAGTTCTTATCTTTTCCAAAATAGATTAATCTAACATTATGAACAAGATAGAATTGGAAGACAAACATTTTTATATTAATGATATGTCATTCTATTTTAATCTCTTGAAAAATATATTTTCTTGCTTTTACTAAATAATATCAATTTCAAACTGATTCTATTTTAAATTTGATGATTTGATTTTAAGTGTAAAGTTTTGAATTTTAACAACTTTTATATACCAGGTATTGGAAAGTTCCCAGACTGTATTCTTGATTAAACTGAGGTGGGTGGGTTGTTATCAAATTCTTTCAATTTTTTTAAAATTTAATAAAATAGGAAGTTTAGATAAAAATGGAGGTACTTTTTTTTTTTTTTGTAGATAGAATAATAATAAAAATATGAATGGGAATTGGGTACATGGCCAAGATCAAAGAAACATTTCATTTTCCCTGACATGCATTGTTTACCATCAGGGAGTTTTAAGTTTAAATAAAGTGAGGGAGAAATCTCTTTTTTAAAAAAAAATTTGATAAACTTAGCCATGCCACCATTTCTTTGAGGGGCTGTGATTGTACTCTTCAGTGGAAATATATGTACAGCTAATGCTCATTGGTACTCAACTTAGTGGACCAATAGACTTTGTACTATTTACTTGTATGCAGATGTTAAGAATTCATAGCTGAAACATATTTTAGAAGGAACCAGAAACCAAATCATAAACAGGAAACAAGGGATAAACCTCTACTCTTGTTCAAAAAAGCAGGGAGGAGTGTGAACTGGGTGATAGGTTCACCTATCTTCTCCTATTGGTGGAGGATGGCAAATCCACCATGATTTATAAGGTTGATGTAAAACCGAGGTCAATATTTTGAAAGTTATTTGTAGAACCTTGGGATTACAAATGTTTAGGTTAACAGGGTTTTAGTAAAAATAAAAATATAAAAGAATTGGCATTTTGATTAAAAGAAATGTGTAGTTCATTAACTTTTGCTTATTCTTTATATTTTCAGTTTAAACTTTCAAATTTAAACCAATAAAAATTATAAAATTAAACTTTCCAACTCAACAATTACACTGTAATTTTGTAATGTCAACATAATAATTATATAAGCAGATAGTATTTGGGTTAACATTATCTGTAAATAAAAAGTTAAACCTAACATCTTTGTCAATTCTGGAATACTGTATTTTCTTGGGCATAATACAAGAATTTTTTTTAATGAAAATTAAAGGCAAAAAAGGAGATGTGGGTGTATTATATACACAAGTAGACATTTTCAGAAAATTTTATTCAGCTTAAAGAAACCTTATTAAAACAACAAGATAAAACAACAAATACCTTTGGGAAAGTATGAATCCATCTCTTCTCCCCCCAGCTATAGGTTGAATAGAACGACAGACAGTTCTTTAGCCTTGGTTGGTAACTAGTCTACCATAGAAAGAAATGGTAACCTATTGCAGAAAAATCTTCTGCCTAGTCAGTCATGTATTAAGACACATGATCATCCAAATGTGTATCATGTATAGAACTTAAGTGGCTGAAGTCCATGAAATATGGAGTGACTCCGTTCTGACAATTTTAGAAATAGGAGAAATTTTAAATGAAAATTAAAGGCAAAAAAAGGCAGTCGTCTTATACACAAGTAGACATTTACAGAAATTTTTATTCCACTTAAAAGATCTTTTTAAAATGCACAATAGATAATAAAACACAAAATAGACAGGTGTTGATAACAATTGTTTATTTGATATGTCAGCAACATTTGTTTCTCTTTTCATTCTTAATGAATAATAATATTTTTTTATTTTCTTAGTTTATTACCGTATAGAAATAGTCATGTCAAATAGAGATAAACTAATTAAAGTGTATTACCAGGTATGTCTAGTTAGCACCTTTTCCCCCAAAATTGGAAAATATCTTTTGAGATGGAAATTGGAAGAAACATGCAATGGCTAAACATCTGGTTCATTTCTATTCTTTAATATTGTGAAAAATTAAATATTTTAGGGAAATATATGTACGACATTGAGATTTTAATGATAATGTTATAACTTTAAAAAAAACATTACATCAGGATGGTTGTACTCTACTTAAGAATATAATTTATTCCCTGCTTTTAGCATCAGAAACACTGGATCATATTATACATGAGAATATACAGTACCCTGACTAACAAGTGCACACAAGATAGGAAATATCTAATTCAATTTGAGTAGACAGTAACTTAGAAACTTTTAGCATAGTTTACATACTTAGTAACTTTTGCTTACATAAGCTAAATGTTATTTATAATCAAGTAAAGTATAATAAAAATAATTACTTTAGGAAAAAGGAAATTGCTTAGTGAAATTAGGATCTAAGGCTGTTTTCCTTTTGAAAAAAAAATCTCAGCTTTCATTTTTTCCTTTGGTTGTAATTTATTTAGAGAGATAACTTTCAATATTGTATTTCTCTAGTTTATCACTTTCCAATGATTTAATATGAATATAGAATGATATGCAGAAGAACTGGACTTGAGACATTAGGGAAAACTGCATCAAAGAAGACAACTGGAGACCGTTTACCACCCACCCTAACGTATATAGTGAAGTGACAACAAATTCTGTCCTTCGAATCTCAAAGAAACTATTCTCTTTCCACAGCAGCTGCCACAGATTCTGGTCTCTGGCCAAGCAGGTCGGTACCGATTTCTGAGAGTCTTCCTTTCTCTCCACTCAAAAACCTTACCAAACCCATTAGTAGCACCCCCCCTACCACAATTGATAACACGTTTTTTTCCTAGTTTGCATCATGATTATTTATTTTCACTATTTTTGTCATCTGAAATTTCACTGGTATCTTTTTTTTTATCTAGATGGTGAGTGTGCATCCTATTTTTTAAATTTTGGTAACTTGAGGTCATTTGCTTCCATAGAACTGATGAACACTATATTTGGGAATTGGAAACCTTAAAGCAGGATTTTTCTAAATAGAAATTAATATTCATTTTTTAAATATAAAAGCTATTCTCAATACATGTTCATTATTCAAGTTGACCTATTTTGACCAATGAAGTGTTGTTATTTATGAAGGATGGGAATAAATGCTGAAATAGCTATCATAAAATGAATACTATTACACTAGTTGTTACAAAACAACTAGTACTTGTAACCATTTTTTGTTCATCTAATAGAAAATATTATTTCCAAAGCTGTAGCAATTAAGTCACAAAGTGATTCTTATTTTTCCAAGTGTAAAATATTGTTTTTAAAAGACTAGTTTGATACTTTAATGTGAAAATTAATTAAAATATATATATTTTATAAATGACACGATAATTAAAAAGAAAATTCTGTACATAGGAAATATTTTGATGGGATTCAGATAAATCTCCTACCATCTATAAACTCACATTAAACACGTTATATTACATCACCAACCTTTATAAAATCTATACTTAAAGAATCTAAAATATGTTTACCTACTACTACTACCACCACGATATGTCCCCAATCATCACATATAAATAATAATTGCTTACTAGATAAACATACACAAATAAATATACATTACTGTCTGAATCACGCATAGACAAACTAGAATCATGATACTCTTACACACACTAATTTACACACAAATATTCATATACAAGGAAAAATAATGCATATAAAGTCTGTATAACCAGTGAAAAAATAATAACAAAGGTTAAAAATACCAGAATTTTTTTCTTTCTTTTTTCTCCATATTTCATTCGCTGATGAAGCTTTAATAAAGATGAAACATGTTAGATTTATAAACGTTTCCTATTTGTTCCTTATCCTATCATATATATATATATATATAAATAAATAAATAAAACTCTTATAATTCTTTCATTGAATTGTTGTATGATTTTCATCATGTGGCTAACAATCATGAAATTATTAAATTAGTCATAAATTTATCAATTAAATCTTAATTATCCACTTCTTGATGGAAGCCATGACCTGTTACCTCAGTTTTGACATCTTGAAATGATGTTCAAATCATTTTTATTCTTAATGAGTGCAGTTTTGACTCAAGTGATTCAACTGTTAACATTATTTGTATCTCACTATAATAAAGGAATGCTCATGTTCTTTTGCCATTTGTCCTATCATATTGTTTGTGTAATTGTTATAAAATCACTCCTCCAATCACCAATAAAACCCTTAATCTTGATTAACGAGTGATGTGAACTTATCATTCATATGTATTTAATGTTCTTTTCTAACTCAATATTGTTTTCTATTAACTGTTCACTTTTAATATAGAAAATAAAAAAAAAAAAAACTTTAAACCTTTTTCGCTTATAAAAAAGAAAAAAATATTGCTCAGTATTAAGCATGTCTTTTGTTTAAAAGAAAACAGAAAAGCATAGTTTGATTTGTTTTTCTCATAATGTTCCAATTTACATTGTTTGGACTGTTGTCCTTTCTTTGTTGTCATATTCACGTTTACGTCCGTTTTACTCTCCAGCTTGCTTCAAGTGATTGGAATCTCAAACCAAACCCTTTATTTCATCCATCAGGGTAGATTGTTCTAGTTCCACATGCCATGCCACGCCACCCCACTTCCGGATATCTCGGTTTCAGTTATTTCCCTTTAGTAATTCGACTCTCCAAGTTTTTGTTCACCTCTACATGGCCCAGTGGATAAAATTGTTGGTTGATGCAATCCAGTGAATTCACCAAAAGAGTTGTCAGTTCACTGGCCACAGCAGAGGTGAACAAAAACTTAGTGTTGAGTTACTAAAGGGAAATAACTGAAACAGATAACCAGAACAGGCATGGCACAAAGG
Organism: Acanthosepion pharaonis; assembly: GCA_903632075.3. Taxonomy (NCBI): domain Eukaryota; kingdom Metazoa; phylum Mollusca; class Cephalopoda; order Sepiida; family Sepiidae; genus Acanthosepion; species Acanthosepion pharaonis. The sequence goes on along the minus strand of CAHIKZ030000612.1, from coordinate 480,360 downwards.
GCTCGTTTCAAAATTCCAGTCACCTGAAGAAGGCCGGAGCGTACAACAACTGAAATGTGAATATGGCAACAAAGAGTCTTAACAGTGTAAATAGTTATAATACTTCATCTCGGAAATACAGACAGAAAATGTTTGAAAGATCATATTTATTGATTTTATTTATATTTTATAAGATTATTTTGAACCTAACAATCTTTATTTTTCTCTAGTCTTATTACTAACACTACAAGTTTACTGTCCATTTTCAATTGTTAAAGCTTGAGAATTTTCATCTAACTTACAAGATTGCTGTTTTTAAAATTCTTATGATACTATGTTGTACAGGGTGTGGCAGAAATACCTTTCACATTTTAAAGGTTGACAAAAAGACCAAGGTAATTGCTATTAAAAAAAATAATGTTACTGTTATTTAAACAAAGGCTACAGTTTGTTAGTCATTTGTTTTTAAAAATGACATTGTCCAAATGGTGGCCTCTAATTGCCATACACTGTTGCAGATGATTTAAGTTTTTTTTCCTTCACCCGAAGAGTCTGGTGGTATTTTTGTGGTGGCTTTCTTTTAAGCACTGAACCTGTAGTCCTGAAATATTCAATCCATAGCGGCATCGATTTTTCTATCCAGAACATAATCATTCTAATGTAACATGAAATGAGTACAGAATGCTATCAGATGGTAACTGATGATAACTGAAACAAAAAATGATAAGACATTAGCTAGAGGAAGACATCAGGACCACATGGGTGACATTTTAAAATGTGGGAGGTATTTCTGCCACACCCTGTATTTACTCTCAAGTTACACAACCAAGTTAATTAAATTAATAATTTAGAATCTTATAGACTTGAAAAATAAAATTCTATAAAATAGCAGATGTACAGTTTTATTAGATCCATTCATATTTATTTTAATCCATTGTCATGTTAAACATTTTTATTTGATTAATACATATTGTGAAAGCGTAACAATGAATTTATATATAATGTATACATGCCCATCACACATAAGCAATCCTGATAATGATTGCATTAAAATGCTCAGTGAAAATATTTCTATTAACTAATATATATATATATATATAAAAATTACTATCATGCATTGTATTCAATTTTTTTGTTGAAACACAAGATGTAAAAAATAAGATTTACCCAAAGCTAGTTTAGCATTAAGTACACTTGTTGAAAAATAAATTACCAAAGAAAATTTATGATTTGATGTAACTGAATGCAATAGAAAAGTAAAGACATTTAACCCTTTAGCATTCAACTTGTCCTATAAATATCTGTACTCTACGTTCAACCTGCTGTGGTTTATTGCCATATTGCGTTGAAACATCAATTCTTATATGATCACCAAAGTCAAGCAATATTGAGCCTGGTCAATAACTAGATGGGTGACTGCTTGGGAATACCAGGTGCTGTAAGCTTCAGTGTGTTGGTGGTGTATTGGAAATTGGAGAGCTGAATTCCAATTCCAAGTTGGGTTTGTTATAATCACTTATGCACAAATAACCTTCTCATCCCAGCTATTAGTAGGACTTGTATAGAAAAAAAATCATTATCTCCTAAAAATTCTTACATTCTGAAAATATTTTCTGGCTTTAAATAATCTTCGAAAAGTTGATAAGTTGTTATAAACAAACAAGTCAATCAACCAAACTGCTGTAACCCACTCTATGATATGTGACGACATTATCACAAATAACACATGAAGTCATGCAAACAGTGAGGGCCAACATTTACAGGGAGTGTTTGAGCATGTTGAATGCTAAAGGGTTAAACTAAGATTAAAACTTTTTTATACTGACTGCTTCGATTAGTATTTCATTTTGGGTATCATCTTTTTACTGGTTATTTTGACCTTTGCCAGTCTTCTTCAGCTCTTTGTTAGATTTGAACCCAGTTTGAAATTAATAGAAGCTTATCATCCACAACAGACATTTGAAGAAGATCAGAGAGTACAATGGTCAAAATATTATTACAATAATAACCAAGATGAGGATATTAGCCTGAGCAAATCGGTGTATTATGATAATTCCTTTTAAAAAATCATACAAAAATTATAACATCTGTCTATATTTCAGAGATGAGGTATTGTAAATATTTACATTGTTTGAACTGTTGTCCTCATCTTTATTGCCATATTCACAACATTTCGTCCGTTGTATGCTCAGACGTTCTTCTGGTGATATATGTTGGAATTTTGAACCAAGCCCTTTATTTAGTCCACAGGGGTAGATTGTTCTAATTCCACATTTTATACCTTTGGATATTTCAGTTTCAGTTGGGCACTGAAACAGTTTATCCAGTGGATAAAAGTGTTGGTTGAGTGATCCAGAAAGTGACTTGACCCAAAGAGTTGTGAGTTCAATACCTGGCCACAGCAGAAGGAACAAAAAAACCTTGGAGGGTTGAGTTATCAAGGGGAATTAACTGAATCTGAGATATCCAAGGACCATGGCTGCTCTGTATTGATCATATTTACATAAGTTCTATATCTGATATTGAGCACTTTTATTCATAAATATAGCATACCTTAAAACTATATTTTTATTACATACATACATACATACATATATATATATATATATATATATATATATATTCATGACCACCATAATTTATCAGTTCACTTTTGAGTTTGATAAGCTTTTCTTGGAATATCCAAATTGTCTATAAAAGTCAGTTACTCTTGTTGTTTCTCTCATTGTATTGAATTAACACACACTTCTTTTGGTTTCTTAGACAGGCCTATTCTTCCTATACTTGCTTAGATTGTTGCATTGATACATTTCATGCACTGTAGAAACACATTTTCTACATTTTTCTTGTTTGACATTCAACTTGAAGCTTAATGATGAATTGTAAGCTGAAACGTTTGTTCTCAAATGTCTTTACCACAGCAGATGGTATACAAATGCAATCCTTTACTTCCTATTTAAATTACACTTATTATTCTTATTACTTTTTGTCTAACAGCAGTAGAGGCTTCCTCATCTCAATTTCTCCCCTACACAATCTCCGAAAGTTGAAAAAGCAAGTTGACATTTGGTAGTGTTAGTCAAAATGCCAGTTCTCTTCATAAAACATTTTTGTTACATATAAAAATTTAACTAAGCATTGGATTAACTTAAAAAAGAAATACATACACATCAATAATTCCTTAAACTAATGAGAAAAAGCATTTATTTTTACACAACATATATTTATTTTTTAGTATTGTCAATGCACTTAATTCGCTGATAAATATTAATCACATAGATTATACAGTGAAAGTTTCAGATTAAAATTCATCTGATAACAACATGTCAGACATATTGATCCACACATATACATATAAGATTTTAATTAAAGACTTTTTTCTTCTTTATATATAAAAGAATTTCTTGTTACTTTTAGCATAATATTTAGTGGATCTACATGTTTTATGTAAACAATGTAAATTTTTGTCTACCTGTTTGTTTATTTGAGAATGTTAATAAAGAAAATGTCTTCCAGAAAGATTTGAGCCCGATAAGTGAGGTGCATGTTCAATTCCACCCAGAAAACTCATTTTCTTTATCTGTTTTAAAAAAAATGAATTTGAACATATGGAGCTGCTAAACATAACATTTGAATTAATAAAAAATAATATGGGATTATAAATAAAAATCAATTCCTTAGAAATTATACTAGAGGTTATATATTGTCTGGATTCAGTTATTGTAAGAATTGTTTGGATGTTTCTTAAAACTTTTGTGTAACTATACACAATATAAACTATGTATAGATTAATTTGAAAAGAGAACAAAGGTATTACATTTTATGTATCATTGAAAATGTTTCTTAGAATTTTGGTATTTGTTGAAAAATTTACATAAATATATTCTTTCTGTACAAATGCCAAAAAAAAAAAAAAAATGTGAGGGGCAAATATATCCAAATGTATATTCTCTGCTGTGAAATAAGTTTTACATTAGAAATTTGTACTGAACTGTGTAAGGACTTTTTATGTCATCACCAGCAATTTTCTTTTACTGTCAAATATGAATTTTATTTAATTTGCATGTCTCTGCACTTAATGTTTGTGTATATTACATGAAGACACAAATCATTTTTTGCACCATTTGTGAGAAGAGTTTGACAATTCAGTGCCTATTTGAAATTGTTTTGCTGGTTTGTGTTGGTAGTAAATTTATTGGGATTTTTATAGGATTTGTTTTTTATAATAAAAAATACCTACTTGTTCTCTGTTAAAAGAACAGAAAAGAACTGCACTTTTAAATTTCAAATAATATGCTTTCCCTACAATTTTTTTTGTCTTTAGCCTATTATACCTGACAATCACCTTTTTAATCATTGCTACAGTTATATTCCAAATGCTTCTGGAAATTCTGCTGAAAAAATATTTAAAGATGATTTTTGTTAATTAAATTATTCATTGATTTTATTATAATGAATTTTTGTTCAAATTTATGTTAACAGTTGAAAAACCAATACATGTAAAATTCAATAACAAAAAAAAACTAACAAGGAAATCCAGTTCTCCAATTTGTTTAAATTAAAATCCCATTTTCGGGAATATAAATGGATTCCACATGGGTATCAAGTTAAGATCCTGAGGTTTGATTACACTGTTGCAGGTTTCTCAGTGTCTGGGGTAGCAGCAGTCTGCTAGCTCTCACTCCTTCTTTCAAAGCATACCTGTCAAGCGGCCTAATGTGGGTAAGACCAAACTCCTGCACATCCCTCCCAATACAGTTCTTTCACACATTTCTTGTTCTATCTTGACCTCTGTGACCAGGAACCCTGAACTCCAAGAAATTCCCGATGCATGACAAAGCTTGTTGGATGGGACCAGATTATCTAGGATGATGGGTGTGCAGTACTGATGTTATATCCTCAATACCAAGCCTTACTAACAACTTGGATGAGGAGGGGGGGGTTCATACTGAGGCTTGGTGCCGCAGATTCAGGGAATCATCAAGTGACTTGTGGTAGAGTCGCCGCAAGACCGACACACTTGGTACTCAAGTCTCACTGCCGTAGAGCAATGTAGATCGTACACAGATGGAGAACAATTTGCCATGAGTTATCAACGATATGTGTTTGGATGTGAGAATGGGTAAGAGCTTTTTTGAATTTCTTCCAAGCCACAGAGCACCTGGGTTATAAAGGTGAGATCGCAACCTCTACCGACACACAGCACATCCCCAAGATAACAGAAACAGAGCTCAATATCCATTTTTGAATCATCTAGAGTGACTTGGGTAGTGGACCTGCCATCAATAGGGCGCACTTTGCCACGGCATCTAGGGCAGATGTAATCTGGTAATTCTGTTAGCCTACTGGTGATGCCACTGCATTTATTGTGCATCCAAGTGTTGATTTGGTGCACAAGATCGAATGTATGCAACTTAATTATTTTCTAATATCATCATAAAAAATAATTACCAATTTTCCTGTTCGATCACTGAAGTTAAGCAACTACAAACCTGGTCAGTACTTACATGGGTGACCATTTGGGAATACTAGGTGCTGGTGGTGTAATGGATAATAGCTTGGAATTTTTAATCGAAGAGCCAAGTTCCAATTCCCATTGGATTTGTTATATTCACTTACATGCAAAATAACCTTGGGGAAAGGTATGAAGCCATTGATTCTCCCTCCAGCTATGGGTTAATTAGTAAGACTTGTATCACTTTCCTGTTATTATCTCAAAAAAAAAAAATTCATACAGTGTAAAAATATTTTCTGGCTTTAAATAACCTGCAAAGGGTTGATAAACTGTAGAAAATGAATGAATGAATCAAATCAATTACTTAGACAAAATGAATGCTGTTAACTTTCAACTGTCATATTGTGTAGAGAAGAAAATAAAAAAAAAAAAACTGATTTGCAAGTACCTTTCTATTACTCATTTAATCAAATGTCCATTTCATTATTCAAATATACTATCTGAGAAATGTATTTAAAAAATATTATCACCCAAATTTTTACCGTTTCAGATTTTGTACTTCTTTCATTCGGGGCTTAGCTGCAACTATAATTGTGAAATTGGAATCTGGAAGTTGCCAACTTTTTAGCAGTTTATTTAAAAATGCATAAAATTGAATACTAGCTTTAAAGAAAGAAAATTGTGGCCATTGGCATTTTATGCATGAAATGACAACAATCTAATATTTGCTTTTCTTACATTGTTTTTTATTATTGTTCAATTTTATGAAATGTACTTTTTTTTTTTTTTTTTTTTAGGAGAAAAAAGACTTTGACTTTTTTGTTATTGTTTGAATTCTGTATTTAGAAGGATTTGCTACTCTCTGAATATGAGATGCCAACTCTATTTTGATGAAGAAGGAAATTATTTTGAGCATTCAATGCATATACACAAATACATATATATTAATCTAGATTTGGGCAGCAACCTTTCTTTTAAACATCTTTTGTTAAATTTAACAGACAAGAAAAATGTTCTAACTACTTGTCCACGTTTTTTTTATTTAGTTTTTCAAATGTTTTTTTTTCATTTGGTAGGAGTGAGGGAGTCCATACCATTCATTGCCCCAAGCATTTTCAGCCACTTCCTTAGTTGTTTTCAAGGGTTTTTTGTTTTAGTAATTTCAGTTACTTTTCATGTTTTGGCTATTTGAGATGTATTTTTTTTTTGTGTTGTTTTGATAACTAGTAGGAATGTTTATTCTGAGCCTTCGTCTGTTGAGCGTGGCTGAAATTCAAGTGTATGTCTTTCTATTTTTTTTTAAAAATCTTGCAGCATACCACTCCCATTGTTAAACAAGGTGCGGTTGATAGTGGTAGAGAGATGTTTAATATACAATGCAAAGTTCAATTAAAAAACATCTATCTACCCACAATCTACAAGAACCCATAAAAAAAATTCTGGTCAAAAACACTAAAATTCTATGTAAATCAAATTACCGAAAACATCTCACTATAACAGAGGGCCTTTATATTAAACATATCTCTACCACTATCAACCTCACCTGGGAGTGGCATGCTGAAAGTTTTTAAAAAAAAATAGACACTCACTTGAATTCCAGCCACACTCAACATGTGAAGGCTTGGAATAAATGTTCCTACTAGTATTCTAAACAACAAAAAAAAATACATCCGAGTCAAAATATGAAGAGAAACTTGAAAATGGTTATGGAAGTGGCTGAAAGCACTTGGAACAATGGATGCTATGGACAGTTTTTGTACTCTATCAAATGAAAAAAATGTAAGAATATTGGAAAAACAAAATAAAAAGCACGCACACACACATACACACATATATATATATATATATATATATATATGAGCATGTGGACAAGTAATGAGAACATTTGCTTTCTGACCATGAGACCCGGGTTCAAATCTCACCATGGTTGAATTATCAGGAAGGTGACTTCTTGATGTTAATGGTATGAGGAGGCAATCCCAGTATGTTGCACTTTTGAAAAACCATACCATGATTTAACCTAAGCCTTGTGAATGAAATTGGGTAGATAGAACTATTTGGAAGCTGTTGATGATTGTGCTAGCACAAAATCCCAAGTCATTGTGACTGAGATTTTGAGCGTACAGGCATTGTTCAAACTGCTGATCACATTTGATTATGAGCGGCCCGAATATTCTAGAAATCTTATTAAAGAAAAATATGCACTTTCTGGCAAAGTTCAAACCTGCATCCACCTGGGCAGTGGAAACAATTGTTAGATACAATGTGTGTTAGACCTCTTGGCTACAAAGTGCGTTGATGTTCAAAGCAAAGTGGAATAGTGCCTTATAAACACAAATCTTTCCTGGACTCTCAAAACCTTTATATCTGCTCAGCTTCGTATCCTAATGTAAACAAAGCAATTTCTAAAGAAGCGATGATTTTTATATATTACTTTAAAAATATTTCTTGAATATTCAGGCAAATAGACAAAAATAAATATGCAGTTTAATAAATAAATGGAGTGTTTATTCAAATATAGGTATACACTAAAAATAATGTTAAAGTAATATATATTTTACTTCAAAAGTAATTTTAATGGATACTCGTATTTGAGTAGATACTCTTATTTATTTAAATATGGCTATCCATTAAAAATAGACTTTGAGTAATAAAAATATATTGGATTCCATTTATTTTTTCAATGATTCTGAGAGCTCTTTCCCTTTTTTTTTTTTTTTTTTTTTTTCACTTATCCGTCAAATTAACCTCATGCTAATTCTGGAGGTCTCTTCAAACTTTTGAACTGTAATGTGTATGTGTATATAAGAAAATGTTATATAAGATTTTATATTGCCAGAACAATGTTAGAAACATTAATGACAAAATGTAGAAATATTTTGTGTGACATGTTTCGGCATTTAGGACTTGAAAGTGATTTATGTTGATGCAATTACACATGCGCACAGAGGAGAAATGCTAGAATTTTAAACTTTTAAATCTAAGTTTTTAAATTTTTTTTGTGTTCAGGTGTGCAAGAAAAAGAAACCTAATAAAATTGGCTTAACTAGATACCTAAACACATTAAATTTAAAAGTTTAAAATTTCAGTGTTGCCTTCATTTTGTGCGCATATGTAGTTACATCAACATAAACATCACTTTAGGACAAAAGGACAATGCATCATACAAAATCTTTTTTTCACTTTGTCATTAATTTTACATATATATAAGAACAATAGACATTTTGTGTCTGTTATATTTAATAATCATTTTTTTTCTAATGTACAACATCAAAACAGAGGTATATCTCCTCTCTAAATGATGTATCATGTGATTTGAATGCTTGGGACAATACTGCATAAATTTTGGCCAATTTATCTACACATACAAAACACATTTACAATAATGATATTTGTACATTTAGGAAAAAAAAATCATCAAATATGATAGACACAAAATATCTATTTTTAGCATATATATTAAGGTAACTAGCAAACATGGGCCAACGTGCCTGCAATAAAACATAAGTGTCAAAAGGACTTTTTTTTTTTTTTTTTTTTGATGACACAACTTTTTTTTAACTACCTTCACTTTTTTGGCAATTTTTATTGTTTTAAAAATTGATGATTAGAATTTACCCAAATATTAATCTATGCCCAGGCTTTTTCCCTATTTCACCTTTCTTAACAAAATTACTGCTCTCCCAAACAAATGTACACAACAATATTGTAAAACAAAAGAAAATGGTTGAATCCGCCAACACAGTTATAATGACAATATTCTCCACACGTGACAATAACCTACGTTATTTTCAGTTAACAATATGAAAATAGCGTTCTCTACATTCCTCCAGTTGCTAAGGACATTCTGTTTTTTGTTATTATTAGTTACGCTCTTTAATTAAATTCATTTTGTTTTTTGCTTTGATAAAGTCTACATTGGATGAAACGCATCAGCAATAACTAAAGTTTTCCTATTGTCATTTATATTTATAAATAAAATGTAAACATGATGAAAATTAATTTATAGATTTTTTTTGTTCTTGAGAACTTACAAGAAAAATATTAAACATTGTTTATCAGATTGTTTATTTACAAGAATAATTTTATAGTTACAACATTCTAAAAACTAGTTTTTGTTTGGCTACTGCAGTGGGGACAAAAACTTGGAGAGGGAAATGACTGAAACATCTGGAAGAGGTGTGGCATGTGGAACTAGAACAATCTAACCCCCGGTGGATGAAATAAAGTGTTTGTCTCAAAATTCCAATCACCTGAAGAAGGCTAGAGAGTACAACAGCCAAAATGTCATGAATGTGTCAATAAAAATAAGGACAACAGTAAATATATGTAAATAGTGTAAATAACCGATATTTTGCTAACCATTCCAATAAGCAATAAATAGTGTAAATAAACAATCTATTAAATAGTGTTTCTTATTTTTCTCAAGAACAAAGAAATGTGTGAAAATTCACTTTCATATGTTTAGGTTTTATTCCATTCCTAATCCTTGCTTTTTGAAATAGTAAATGTTGCTGGAGAGTGAAGGTGGTTAAAAAATGTGTTGTCATAGGAAAAAACAATCATTTTAGCACTCTATCTTATTGCAGGCATGTTTATCCATGTTTGCCAAATAACTTATTTGTTCATTCTGATTATTTGGGGCATTTTTTTTTTCTTTTTTTTTTTTTTTTTATTGTGGAGCTTTATCTTCTTGCAAACTCGTTAATAAAAGTCTTTTTAAATAAGTTTGTTTTTTCGTTGTAAAATGTAAAACAGAAATGTTTTTTTTTTTCCTGGGAGGACATAACCAATATTTTATGCTTTATCTATCAATTTTATTACATAGTTTTTTTTTTTATTTTGCCATTCTTTAAATGTTATATCCTGCAATTGTCAGATGTCAATTTGATGGAGAAACCTTTGTCAGCTTGGCTTTTTACACTGAGGCAAGTTCGTGAATAACCTTAAGTAATATCAGCATCCTCATAAGTGTTACATGTTTCTACAACAGATACAGAAATAAACAAATTCCCAAGAGAAGAGAAAAATAAAATTAGACTCCAAAAATTAAACTAAATTAATTAGCAGAAAAAGAATAAAAACAAAATGAGTAAAATTCAAGATAAAAACAGATGTGGAAAAGTTACTAAAAAAAATAAATAAATAAAATGTGGTATGTGATAAAAATTAAAACCTCATTGTCAATTGGGAGTTAATAACATTTGAATCACAGCAGAAAGATTAAAAAAAAAAAAAAAGAACAATACTTTAATTATTATTAATGTTTTACTCCTCTTTTGTTCAGTTTGTTTTTGTTGCTTTTTTTATCACTAATCTCTGGTTGCTTTTACATTTATTCTGTGACCAGTAATTAAGCAGCATGGATTGGAATCGATGAATAATCTTTCATTAAGATTTTATCTTTGGGTGCTAATCTAAGCATTTTTTTTATCTGTTAGGTTACAAAAGCTAACCTTATAAACATCATTCAAATTTAGAAGAAACATACATAGAAAACACATTCAAAAACTTACAATACCCATATCATTTCATCCACAACGCAAGAAGAAAGGCATACAGAATATACAAACGAAACAAAACTAATAACATAATCCGCAATAGTAAATCACATGAAAACAGATACATAATACTACCGACCAATTCTGTCACGTCCACTATCCAGAATAACCTATCCCATCTAAATAATCTTGAAATAGTCACAAACACTTCTAAAACCATTATAGATATACTAAGATCTTCAAACAATAATAGCACTAATATTTCTGAAGCAGGCATTTATAAAATAAATTGCCAAAACTGTTCCTCCCAATATATTGGAAAAACAAGTAGTAATTTAAAAAAACTCATTGTTGAGCACAAAAGAGACCTCACAAAAAACAATTTAGCTAATGCAATAGTCATACATAGAAATAAATTCAACCATAATTTTGATTTTAAAAATGCTACACTCATAAAAAAAGAAAATAACTCACTCAGAAGGAAAATTCTGGAGAGTGCCGCCATAGAAAATTACCCAAATATTAATCTACGCCCAGGCTTTTTCCCTATTTCACCTTTCTTAACAAAATTACTGCCCTTACAAACAAATATACACAACAGATTCATAAAATCAAAAGAAAATGGTTGAATACATCAACACAGATATAATGACAATATTCTCCACACGTGACAAATACTGACGTTATTTTTCAGTTAAAAATATGAAAATAGCATTTCTCTACATTCCAGTTGCTGGGTACATTCTGTTTTTGTTTTTAGTAGTTACTTTGTTCATTTAATTTAATTTTCGTATTTTGCTTTGATAAAGTCCACATTGGACAAAACGCGTCAGCAATGACCAGTTTTCCTATTGTCATTTTTATTCATAAATCCTATAACTATATTTCTTCACTCCTTCTACTGCTTGTTGTTTCTTTTTTTTCTACTGAAATAATTCCAGATATACTAGATTTAAATTCTTAGATTAAACATTGTTATTAACAAATGACCTGAGAGATGTGATAAAAAGCAGCAAAAATAAGAGGAAGGAAAAGGGGTAAATTTTAGGGGAGGAGGGAAATTCTTTTTCTTCATTTTTTTTATTTACAGAATTTGAATTTGAAGCCTCATTATGAGGTGTGTGTAAAAAAAAAAAAAAAAAATATTCATGTAAATGTGCTAATATGGAAAAGAATGATGTGCATATTATTTGGCATGCACCTTTTGGGATTGAACAATCTTGAGAAGGTGGTGTAATGACATTCTGATATATGGTGAAAACAGGCAAAAAAGATTGAGAACCATTGATATAGATAAGAAGTTACTTGTCTAAAAAGTTAAGATATATCCTTTTTTTTCTGTTTTGGCATTTGTTGCTTTTTATGCTGAACTTTTACAACCTATTGCTGAAATAATACAAATCATTTACTGGAATTAGTCGAATGTTAATTAGTTTTTGCTCATTATTAATAAATCTTGAAAATAAATGAGGTATTAAAAATCTTTCATATGGGCAAATGTTAATTTGTTTTTTAAAATTTCAGTATATTCCTTTTCTCTATTGAGTATCCAAAGTTTCTCTTATATGTCTTTTTCATACTTGATTTATAGATTAATTTTTTTTTTTTTAATTTAACCAAAATTTAATAAACCAAGTGAAGAAATTAAATTGAAATTTTCATTGATGCATGATTCATGAATGGTATATAAGCTTGAAATTAAAACTTTTTTTTTTTATCTATTTTGCTTATTGATTTTCCTGAAACATTTTATATCATCTGCATTGGTTTATCTAATTCCAGGTGATGAAACAAGTAGGTAATGCTATAGCAAAACAGAAGTATGAAGAATATGTACCCCCTTTTTACCAAAAGCCAAAAGAAACAGATCCAAGGTAAGTGAAATTTATTCTGAGAATATGTATCTGAATTTGGGCTTTTCTAGATATTCAGTTTCAACAATTTAGTGTGGATTTGTTAAAGACACTGGAACAAGGATTTATGCTCAGAATTATATTAAAAAGAATAATAAAAATGCAAAAGGATGTATACGTGTGTTTTATAGATTATTCAAAAACATTTGTTAAAGAAGTATGTCCCAAATAATTGTTGGAACTGCTTAGTAACTTTGACATGTTTGGCTAGGACATTAGAATAATCCAGAATCTATACTGGTGGCAAACCACCTGCATAGGGATAGAAAATGAATTTAGTAGATAGCAAAAAAGAAAAAAAAAGTGGGGTTGTAAGACAAGGATGTGTCTTCTCACCAGACATCCAACCTATACAGTGAAGTGATTCTGAGAGAATTAGAAGTTCTACCAGGATTTATTATTGATGCCCACAATCTTAACAACATAAGATAGGCAAATGACACAGTATTGATAGCAGACATGAAAAGGAAACTATAAGAACTACAGAAGGTATCAAAGAAAAGCAAGAAGAAAGGACTAAACATCAATTAGTAGAAGATGGAATGCACAGGTGTTAGCAACCTAACATGTAAATTACAAATTTGATATACCAAAATCAAACAAGTACAACAATTTGAATATCTGGGAAGTGATTTAACAGAGAATTGAGAGTGTGACACAAAGTCCAAGGGTGCATTGGAATAGCCAAATATGCCTTCCAAAAGCTAAGCAGCATATTAAGAAGCAGAAAAATTTCATTGGAAACAAAGAAGAATACTGAATTGTTAGATAATATCAATCCTCTGATATGGCAGTGAATACTGGACAATCTCAATGAAAAAGAGACTTGAAGTAACAGAAATGTGGTTCTACAGAAGGATGCTGAAGATACCAAACATGTGAGCAATGACAAAGTTTTAGAGAAAATAGAAAGAAAAAGTAAACATCCTTAACATCAGGAAGAGACAATTGAAATTTATAGAGCACGTAATGAGGAAAGAGAGCATGGAAAATTTGATACTCACAGGACATTGAAGGCAAGAGGAACAGAAGAAAACAATGCACACCTACTTAGTGAGCTTGATTAAATGGATGGCAGAACAAGGTTTAAGAGAAATAACAAAAAGACAGATTTAGAGCTAGATTGTGGAGAGCCATGATTGCTAATGTCCTGAAGGGACATGGCATATAAAGAAACTTAACATGGAAAGTTCCTTATTTGAATCAAATTCATACCAAATAAAATTCTTTTAATTTTCTCAAAAATATTTGTTATTAAAATCAAAACCCAATGTTATGACTTTAAAATGTTATTTAAAAAAAAAAGTATTAACATGGGTTTCATGATTGTTATTAATCTTAAAATGTCTTTATAAAAATACATGCAACAGGGATAATGTACATTATTTACATCTGGACTAATATCCTCATCTTTGTTGTCATTATCACAACATTTTTGTTGTTGTGCCCTCTGACCTTCAGATGTCTGTACATTGTACCAATGAATGCTTTTAGAAAAGGTCAGAACGCAGTCAAGGAAATGAAAATATTGTGTACACGGACTAAAAACAGGAAACATGAGGAAAGAAAATATATGCAAGGTATGGCAGAAAAACCTCCCACAGTTTAAAGGTTGATAAAATGACCAAAGTAACTGCTGTTAAAAAAAAATTATTTCACTGTTGTTTAAACAAAGGACTACAGTTTTCATTTAGTTGTACAAAATGACATCCTCCAAATGGTGGCCTCTATTCACCATACGCTGTTGAAGGTGATTTCTAAAGTTTTCCATCACCCAAAGCATCATTTCTGGCAGTATTTCCAAGTGGCTTTCTTTTAAGCGCTGAAATTTTGAATCCATAGCAGTATTGATTTTCTATCCAGAACAGCATCATTCCAACGTAATTTGAAATGAACACAAAAAGCTCTGTGTGTTGCAATTAGAGATTCAGTCAGTCAGTGCCACACGTGATACACATTTGGGTGATCATGTATATTTCAATACATGACTGACAAGGCACAAGATTTTTTTCCAGAGTAGGTTGCCATTTCTTGTATGCCATGAGTACCTGAATTAAATGGCCTTCCATATTTGAACAAAACTAAGTAAACTGGTTTGGTATATTGTGCTTTTTTTTCTAAATTTAGTCAATCTAATGTTTGTAGACAGTCTGTTGTTGAGTATCCACTTTGAAAATCTGTATGTTTGCATGCTTGGTTTTTATCAAAAAATATTTGTTAGTACTTTTAAGAGTAATTTGTATATATTTGATAGTAACGTGAGAGGTCAATAGTTACTCAGGTCTTTATCTGTTCTTTTTTTCTAAACTAGGAGCATTATTCCAATTTTAAAGTACTTTCTTTTCTATATGCACCGAATAAATAGTTGTGCTGATCTTTTTTGTGGAATTCCTCCCCTGCATCTTAGAAAAGAGCTTTCTCTTGCTGCTTCTCTGAATCTGTTCATTTTGGAAGTGCAAACCTTATTTCATCTATTTCTTCTCGCATCAGAAACATCTCCTGTATCTACCAGATATTCATCTGTTTCTTCTCGCATCAGAAACATCTCCTGTATCTACCAGATATTCATCTGTTTCTTCTCGCATCAGAAACATCTCCTGTATCTACCAGATATTCATCTGTTTCTTCTCGCATCAGAAACATCTCCTGTATCTACCAGATATTCATCTGTTTCTTCTCGCATCAGAAACATCTCCTGTATCTACCAGATATTTGGTGATGTTTTTATTTTCAAAACCTCCGAGTTTGTGTAGCCATCCTCAATTATTTTTAGCATCTTCTCTCTGGGTATGATGATAAACTACATCTGGCAGCAAGGCCTCTGATCAGGAAATTGGAAGTTTTGAGGATCCTGGAAACGCCTCTTCATTGCTGTTGTTCCCATATTCACCCTGACCCCAGCTGGTAGCACCTGTTAGGATCCTAGCTATGGGCAAATAGTGACCCCCCCCCCAAAAAAAAACACTATGAAAGTATAAATTTTACAGTAAAAATACCAGCAATACATTTTTATATGAAAAAAAACAGACAATAAATGACCAGGAATACATTTTATCTGTAGCTGAAAGCATACAATTGCGTTCAAAATATATTTAGTTGAAGGCACGCAACTGTGTTCAAATTATTTAGATGTCGGCATTAAATAACCCATAGAGGTGTTGATATGCCACTAAACAAAATCAAACAACCAACCAAGAACTCTTTTATGACATTAATCTATATAATTATCCTACAATTTCTTGAATCAAACTATATTGCAAAATATAGCTTAAAAAAAAGCAACATAAAATATGCATATCACCACCTTTAGTAATTATGTCTATACAAACATGTAAATGCACAAAAGCTGAGTATCATCTACCATTCAATTGTGAAAGCAGAATAACATCATATTTTTATTACTTCAAAATTTTAAGAAAAGTTTCTCTCTCAAAAAAAAAGGTCTCAATAGCATTGGGTTCCCTCATTTTCCCATAATCTATACTATACTATACTATATAGATATAATTTAGGAATAAAGCAAATTTTTCTTGCACTTATTCAAAAATACCAAAATGAATCTGCATTACATTGCCTGTTATCATTTTGAAAGGAAAAATAATTACAAGAAATGCTTTAGAATCTTTTATGATCTTTCATTTAAAAAAATTTCCAAATAGTCCCTTGATTGTCATCATAGTCTTCAGATTTTTTTTTCCTCACTCTCTTGTCATCAGCACTGATTTTTTTCTAAGCCATGTTTTAACAAAAGGAGTGGCATTCCATAAATCTAAATGGTGACCAATAAGATTAATTGTTATCAAGTTTGCTGCATTTTTCACTGTAAGGCGGCTTTTTTTATCAGAGTATATAATTTATATAATATATTTCTACCTCAAAAGAACCGATAGCAATCGTACTGATAAGTTTTAGCTTTTTGCAGACTTTCAAGAATTACAGGATTATGAAAGTTTTTCAAGACATTTTCCACATAGCCACGAAAATCATTACTGGGAATGTTGTAATGAAAAATTTTACTGAAGTCATTAAGCTTTCTTTCCGCAGTTTTCCAGGGAATATTTCAAGTATCTGGTAAGTTCAGCAGTCCATAAGATTTGTATTAATCTTTATTCATGCACCTGAATTTACATCCCCAACCAATTATGTGACTACAATTTGTAGACAATCTAAAATTAGTCATTTGTTTGGGTTGCAGCTAGCAATGGGTTCAATGAGCTTGTAAAATTCCAAGAACAGGTTTGCATGAACCTACTGAATCCCACCACTGCCCATAAGGAAATGATATGCTGTTAAAAAAAAAAATAGTAACTTCTTTGAGATAGGGAGGTGCATAAATTTTAAAGGCATTGAATTAAAGTATCAAACCGGTAGATATGATAACTTGTAGGAATGGTTTAGGATTAAGATTAAGAAAAGGCAATAAATGTTGTTCTTGGTGACCATGATAAATAGGACTAATTAGTATTGAGGGAGAAGACCTTACAAGTCAGACTAGTTACAGTCATCAATACTAAAATTAAGCCAAACCCCCAAGTCAAAGTTTCAAGGTAGAACCAATGAAGATGTGTCAGATATTATGATAAAAAAGTGAAGTTTTTACAGGTATCATCACTAAAAGTAAATGGAATTTATCTAGTTGGAAAACAAGGATAAAAAGGAAGATGACTTCACACTGTATAGGATCTCAAGTTTATTTTTCCTTGTCACCTTGATTTATTTCATAGTTTTTAACTGCTCTACTAGCTCTATCTAATAACTTAAAAGACAATTATAAATACATCTCATTTTATGAGCTGGTTTTATGTCAGCCACAGAGTTTGTTGCCACATGTCTTCTGTGTTATAGAAGTTGTGATTGTCTGCTAAAAGTTTTTCTGCCACTACATCTGTACCTCTCATCTAACACAAAATGCTAAATCTTGTAGTATATGTAAGCTAATTGTCTGGACAAGCCTAGTGGCTTCACACGGTTATAAAGGCTTGTTACTATGTGTCTGAGTTGAGTATTTCATTCATAAAGTTGTGATTATCTGATGCAGTGAATTCTTGCATACCCTTTTTGTGGAGTTATTTCATTGCATCTTTAAAAATATTAAAAAGAGAATATTCAGAGAACCTTGATGACAAGAAAGAAAAGGCTGAGAGTTTGGGAAAATGAAATTATTAAAGAATTTGAAAATGGCAAAGCTGTTAATATTTTTTTTAAAATAGTTGATATGGTAAAGTCAACAGTAAAAGTACAATTACAAAAGAGAAGAGAATTTTGGAACAAGTACAGTCTATGAGTTCTACTTGTATGTAAATGAAAGATGCTGAGAGTTTAATTCTTCAAATGGAAAAATAACCTGGATAAATGACCAAATACCAATCAAATAGATATCTTTTCCTGAGTTCAATCCTTTTCTCAAACCCCTATGGCAAAAATAACATTCAGGCTTACAGCCACATCTCATTGAAACATGTACAATCACCAAAGTTAAGCAATGTTAAACCTGGCCATTACCTAAATGAGTGACCACTTTGGAATACCAGGTGCTGTAAACTTGGATGTGTGGGTGGTGTAATAGATAATGACTTGGAATTTTTAATCAGAGAGCTGAGTTCCAATTCCTTTTGTGTCAGTTATATTCACTTACATGCCAATACCCTTGAGAAAGGTATGAATCCACCTTCACTCCCTCCAGTTAATTAGTAAGACTTGTATCACTAAGCCATTATCTCAAAAAAAAATTCTTACAGTCTAAAAATATTTTCTGGCTTTAAATAACTTGCAAAGTTGTAGAAAACAAATCAATCAAAAAGAAAAGATTCAAGGGCAACCTTTTTAGTAAGCAGCGTTTAGTTCAAGGAGTACAAAAGAAGAGCAAACTGGTATAACATTCATGCTTCAAGGAGAGTAGGATAATGCCAATGTCAGAGCTAAAATCTGAAAAAATTGATTGAAGAAGTAGAATGAGATATAAAGGTTCACAAGCTAACAAAAATCAGGCAAAAAGGAAGGACAAGAGAGATCCTGGGAGATGCTTCTTTTTTATCTTTAGTTTAAGATTTTAAAACAGCACATATGACATGAAATTAACACCAAAAATAATGTAGCTGATGAGCTGTGGAAAAGGAATTAATACCAGTGAGTAATGCAGAGTGACAAAGGTTCACAAGCTAAGAAAAATTGGGTAAAATGGAAGTGAGGCTTTCCTGAGCACATGAATTTTTAAATTTCAAACCATGGCATTAATAGGTTGTTTAATACTGATAACGAAGGAATAGACAATAGAAAATTAATTGAAATGAGAAAATATTAAGAACAAGATATAGAAGTAATTACCAAAATCATTGCTTCCAATCAATTTAAAAAAGACTCAAAGAAGTTTTTAAACATATCCCCAAATATTGGCCTAGTGAATAAAAACATTGGTTGAAGTAATCCAAAAGTGACTTGACCCAAAGAGTTGTGAGTTCAATGCTTGGCCACAGCAGAGGTGAACAAAATCTTTGAGAGTTGAGTTACTAAAGGGAATTAACTGAAACTGAGATATCCAGAAAAGATGAACAATCTACCCCCATTGACTAAATAATGGGTCGGTTCAAAATTCCGACATATATCACCTGAAGTAAACCAGAGCATACAATAGCCAAAACATTGTGGATATGACAATAAAGATGAGGACAACAGTCTGAACTATGTGAATAGTATAAGAAATATCCAAAATCACAGCTTTTAATCCATCCAAAAGGAATCAAAGAAGTTTTTAAACACGTTGAAAAGATTCAGATTATGAAAGAAAGATGAAAGCTGTTTAAAATTTAATGAATGTACAATATTGTGAAAAAAAATGATTTAACACTCAATCTCTTCATTAAAAATGAGTCAACAGGACAGAGGTGGAAGAGAGTTCATTGCCACCAACATCATCATCATCATCACTGTATTTAAGGTTAATAATACTTTGTTGATTTCATGTAAATTTTTATGCCTATTTTTATTCCTTTTTTTTTAAATTTTATACATTTCCTTTTCTCATTAAAATCATTTTTTGAACCTTGTTGTTTTATTTATATAGCAATTGAAAGATTTTATATGTAGTTTTTTTTCTATTTCAGAGCATAGCCCTATTTAATGAGTTGCTTTCTATAAATAATTATACCTGACTTTAGAAACATTCACCTTATGAACTGTCATTAAGAATTCATTCATCAAGATGAAGTATAAGTGTATAAGTTTTAATGTCATTAAAGTCTAACTTTGTAATTTGATATGCATCGGTAAGTGAAGGGATATTTTTTTTTCAACATAGAAAGAAACAGAAAATTCTCTCTGAAACAATATAGTATATTCTCTGATTAAAATCTAAGTAGCAAACACACACACACCTTTCTAATGCTGACTGAAATAAGCTAAGTAAAGACAGCTAAATTATGATGATAAAAGAATAAATTTCAAAACACATTAGTAGCAGAAGAAATATAACATTTCATCTATATGAATACAAAATTCTATCTAATAAGAAAAAATTTGGCCAAATTCTTAGCCAGTTTCATGAAATTGTTTTGGATCTACTTGTTTGAGTTGGTCTATAGTCATTTTGAAAACCTCTGTAAATTTTGCTGGTCTGTCATATGAGATACTTTTTTTAATGTGTATAAGAAATCAGCAAACATGGACTTTTGTGCTCTTAAAAGAAACAGTGTCAAAAGGTCAGTTTTTCCCTTGATGCCACTATTATTTTAACTACCTTCACTCTTCAACAAAAAGCGAGGATTAGAATTGTACTAATACCTAAACCTATGACAAAAGTGAATTTATACATTTTTTTTTGGTTCTTGAGAATTTACAACAAAAATAATAAACACTATTATTTACAAGAATAATTTTATATTTACAACATTCTAAAAACGAATACAATTGTATTAAGACTAATGCAATATTTATCATTTACCAATTTATAAAGAAATAAATATGAAAAGTTTTTATTGATAAATTTATAAACATTTACTAAATTATTAAAATAAGTGAACCAACTATAAGGGAATCTTCATTTTATAAAGTTCAAATCAGTTGGCAATTTTTTGCCAACCATTCTAATAAATCAGTGTTTCTCAACCATTTTTACTTAAGGGTTCACCTGTAGAATAACTAAAACTCTGGGGTGCACTTTTAATTTTAATAAGGAAAAATTAATCACAAAATTTGAAAATCTGAACTTTTGATTCAACATTTCCAAAGAAGATTAACATTACAGTTTTCATTTAAAGGGATTTATGAAGAATCTTCTATTTATTTTTTTTAATTTTTTTTTTTTTTTTTTTTTTATAGTGATAATCACCGATTAAGGAATGCAAAAAGGAAAGGATTATCCACTTCTTAAAGATTAAGAAATTTAGCATCCAGTTTAAAATATCAAATGATAAAGATTTGACTTAGACATGGAAGTCATGTGCTTGGTGTTGCTAGCATTTTAAAAATAAAGATTTTTTTTAAATATAAAAATAATTCATAAGTTACTTTTCTGTTAACATGGTCTCACCTGGTTACCTTTCAGGGTAATGTAGTGCACCCAGGTGCACTGTTTGAGAAATGTTGCAATAAACAATATCATAAATAGTGTAAATAAACAATATAATAAATAAATTATGTATTATTTTTGTTGTCAATTCTCAAAAACAAAAAAATGTGTAAATTCACTTTTATCATGATTTGGTTTTATTACAATTCTAATCCTTGCTTTTTAAAACAATAAACATTGTTGAGGAGTGAAGGTAGTTAAAATGAAAGTGATGCCAGGGGAAAAAAATCTTTTTGGCACTTTTTTTTTTTTTTTTTTAACGTGGACATAACGATCCATGTTTGCAAAAAAATTCCCCTGTAAATTTTCTTATTAAAACTTTAATAGACAATAAAACTGCTAGTTTTAACAATAAGATTTCTAAATTATGATAATAACAGCAAATTTCAAAGCATTAGTAATTGATAAAATATTTCTTGCCTACAAAATTTGATCTAATGGATTGACCCACATGTATAAAATGTGTGCATGTATTTAGATTATAAATGAGAGAATATATATAACTGTTCAGAAAACTATATAATCTAACATTAATCCTATTTATAAACTTGTTTAAATATACTTTTGAGTAGCAACTGGTAATTTACATGATTTGTCATTGTTGTGAACAATTATTTTGATGAAACAATTGCTTTCTTTGTTTTGCTTCAGCAATCCGGAAATGTATTTTTTGAAACACACACTGCTTTTTCTGCACATGCATCCCTTGCAAGCAAACTACACATGCACATTCTCCAATTGCACAGTTACATTCATTGTAATATCACACTTACACTTACAACCATGTATACTATTTGTTTATAATCCAACTTTATTGTAATTTTGTTCATTGTAAATTCTTTTTTTTTTTTTTTTCCTTGTTCCAATCTTCTCAACGCTATGTGGACAGCAAGAGAGAGAAAGAGTGAAACCTATTTCACTAATTGCTGTTTGTGTACCTCATCCAAATGAGGAACTTGATAGATATGCTAAACTAGACAGCTTTTCAACTGATATTAAGAGGAAGAGTATGACTGGGCAAAAAATAAGATTAATGTCATTGATAGAATTAACTTTTGGGAATATGGATTAATACTTATGGATTATGGATATGGATTAATACTTTTGTCAGTTTTGTGGTTTGGGGTTGAAATCTCTGCAAAAGATTTTTATTTTTTATGAGATTTTCATTTGCTGATATATATTTTAAAGTCCACTTCTGTTGGAGACACATGCTTTCATCTGTAACTGAATTACTGTGGAATATCAGTATTTTATTTCCTCTTTAGCTTATATACTCAAATATTGTGCAAAATTCATTTAGATTTCATGTAGTTCTGTATTGATGTCTAGTTTGTATTATTAACATCTTGTATGGATGCTCTTTACTTTAATGGTTGCATATTAATTTACCAAAGTAGTTTTGAATTTATGATTTGTGTTTTTTTTTGTTTACTGGTTTCTTAAAGAAGCCTTTTAATTATCAACTACAAAATTCTATATAGGAAGATGACTGAGCATATAGCTAGTTAACATTATGCTAGATTATCCCCCCCTACCCCTTTCCCTTTAACTTCCTTTGAAAGTTGAATGTCATACTTCCCTATATTTTAAGAAATAATGTAATCATTTGTATCAGTCATAAATGAAATTGTCTAGGATTCTATGTAGACAACTTCATGTCATGATCTATATAAATTTTTTTTCAGTTGGTTTAGATTTTAGCGTAGGTCTCATATTTGATTGGTTAATCACAGTAAACCCACAAGCCTCATTTTAATTGTTTTTTGGGGGGTTTTTTGTTTTTGTATTTTTTGTCTTCTCTTTCAAAAAAAGGGGAAGTATTCTGCCTTTGAAATTAATTGTTCACTCACAAGTAATTTACTATCACCCAAGGAGACACATTTGTAGTGTTGAAACACGATTGCGTAGAGATTTTTAACATGTTTTTGTTTTAATCTCTGATAATAAAATAATATTTAGCTCTACTCTGTATTGATCGCTCTTTTAAATTAAATGTTACAGACAGTGGAATTATATTCCATTTGTTCTTATTTTACTGCTGTGTGTGTATATGTGATATATATATGTATATATATATATATATATATAGCACCTGAAGATTATGTTGTGCTAGTTGTAAAGGATAATATGCATATTTATTAAAATATGTAGACACTTTATTCTTTATTTTTAATGCTACTAACTGAGTCCTTGGTACTATTTTCTCTAAATACTTTCATCTCTGAAGTACATGACTTCTTTCATCTTTATAATCTGTTTTTCATCATTTTCTTCTTCACTCATTTATTCCATTATACACAAAAGAAAATAAATTCACTTAATTGCTACTAACGAGCAAAGCCAATTCTATGTTCTAAAAAAACGCTTTTTAGTTTGTTTTCATCGGTTGATAAAAGTTTCAATATTTTGGAAGCATTTTGTTCTTAAATTGGACGTTAAATAAAGTGACAATTTCTTAAGTATATATGTGAAAGTTTTAGAAATTTAAAAAATTTCATGTATATATTTAAGAAATAAACATTGTTTAGATATGAAATGTATATATTGAAGTAATACTCATGCAACAAAAACAACCATCAACAAATAAAAACAATTGTGATTTATTCTCATACATATATATATATATATATATATATATATATCTCCCACACCATTTACACCAAGAGTTTCATGCCAAACGCAATCTTCATATATAAAATACAACCAATACTATATGAGGTTAGTTATGAGTATAGCAACAATGTTTTAAAATCTCTATAATAGCTATGCTTTTAAAATACTTAAATTGTAATTATAAAAAAAATTATAATTATATAAATTAAAGCTATCTCCCTTAGAATTAATTTTTAACTTAACTATAATGGAATGCATTCATACATGTTTATAATTATGACAGCACGCGTTTCATGCGCCTATACAAAAAAAATTTCACAACTATCAATTACATTAATTTTTTGTCTTAGCAATTCACTCCTGTAGATGATCTTGGACGAGATTGAAAATAATTGGGGAAAATAAAATAATAAAAGAAGTACAAAAAAAAAAAAAATAAAAAAAAAAAAACACAGCATCTTCCTTAATGCTCTCAAATTCTCAGATGATCTTCTTAATGTTGATATTAAATTTATTAAAATAAAAATAGACATATGTCCAGATAATTCAAACAAACATGCTTGAATGAATAATATATATATATATATATATATATATATATATATATAAAAAGAAGATGTACAACATTGATATAGCTGCACTAAGAAGTAACCATCAGTTGACTACATGAAACAAAAACACAAAATAAGACATCTAACAGTGTTCCTGCAGCACTTGGATACAATACCTTCTCCTGTACTGTTTGTGGTCTTTTTGTGCAATTCTTGAGCTGGTCTTAAAAGTCATGCCGTCATAGGCATGTAGATAATTAGTTTGTGGTCATTTGAACCTCACACGTCGAACTTGACAGGAGAGTCCATCACACACACACACACACACATACATACATACATACATACATACATATGTTGAAAAATTTTTGTTGTGATGCATTTTGTCCTATAGGACTTCACTGGACTAAATTTGTTATGTTGGCATGACTACACATCTGACTACATTCTGATGGAATTTCCTCCTTGTCTGAGAAGGATTATTGGTAATTTGAAGGAGTTGATCATTAAAATTAATCTACACAAAAAGTTTGTTTCTCCTATATAAATAAGGTGCAATCGATGTGCCCATCCATCTGGCTGGATTTAACTTTATTTTCACTTTTCACTGCAATTGCAATTGATATCATCTAAAACCATAATTAAAACTTAAGTGGTGCATGGTACGTTGATCATATGCTTTTTTTTTATTTTTCTCACATTTTTACTGTGATATATTCAAAATATTACATAGTTTGGGTTCCCTAATATCTTTTAAGAGTGACTTTATGTGAAAGAATCATAAAGAATGGTGATTTTAAAAGAAAATAAAAATTGCGCACAAAATAAATGTAAACAAACTACTGAGATCGGTTGCATATACAAAGAATGATTATGCCAAATAAAGGTATCAAATAAAAATAAAATAATTTTATTCTTTCTAAATTCTTATAACTTTTACATACATAGGATGTTAAAGGTAAAACGTTGAAGGCCTAAAAGCCCACTGCAGGAGATAACCTAAAGTCCGCCAGAAGGATGACTTCTAGGCAATTTAATTATATTTGCCTTAAATTTCTTTATAAGAAAACAAGAAATATCCTTATTAATTTTAGACTAATATTTATTTAATTTTTATTTCAGTTGTTTTTATTACAACTCTCAACTCCTCAATTGATTAGGCTATGAAAGTTCTACCAAGGAACTTTGTCTAAACCGCATATAGCTGTGTGTGTGTGTGTTTTTTTTTTTTTTTAAATCTGATCCACAATACCACATGTTTTGTTTACATTAATAATATTAGATGTAATAGCTTTTGGCTTTTGGAGATGAAGCATTGCTATTTTTATTCTTTTTTTAATAGTATATCTTTTGACTTTTATTTCACTGCTTTGGTCTTGATTTAACTGCAATCTTGTTTTAGTTAAATTCAAAGACTGTTAGAACATGAATATGTTAGTTACCAAAAAAGAAACTTTTGTGTTTAGTATAAAAAGAAGTAATATCTGGTGAAGTATTCTTCTATGTGTCATGTCTCTTCAGAATATTGATGATCATAGCTCTCCACAATTTCCAGTCCTTTGTAGCTCTTACTAAATTTTGTCTTTTTATCTCTCTCTTAAACCCTGTTGTGCCATCCATTTACTTAAACTCACTAAGTTACATGTTGTTTTCATCTATAGCTCTTGTCTTCAATCTATCCTGTGTGTATCAAATTTTCCAAGCACCACTTTCCTCATTATGTACCCTAGAAATTTTCTTATGTTAAGTATAAGGTCCTTTTTTTGTTTCCATTGTCTCTAAAACTTTGTTGTTTGGTCTATATGGTATTCTCGGCATCTTTCTGTAGAACCACATTTCTGTTACTTCAAGTCTCTTCTTCATCTGTGAGGAGATCGTCCAGCATTCACTGCCTTTTAGAAGGACTGATATTACATAACAGTTCAGTACTCTTTTCTTTGTTTCTGATGCTTCAACTCTTTTCTTTGTTTCTGATGCTTCAACTCTTTTCTTCATCTTTGAAGAGATTGGCTAGTATTCACTGCCTCATATGAGGACTGATATTACATAACAGTACAGTACTCTTGTCTTTGTTTTTAATAAAATTTTCCTGTTTCTTAATACTTTGCTTAGCTTTTTAAGTATACCAGAAAAATTTTAATGGAAGATCTATTATTGTCTTTTGCTTAACCTGTTTATTCTCTATTAAATTTTGAATCTCATTGTAGAATCGGTTATTTGGCAATAATTAAAAGATGTTATTAACCTAAATAATTTTAGATTTTTCTTATCATTTTTTCATTGTAATTAGCTTGAGAATACCTATTTTTATTACTTTTTATGTATAGGTATTTAACTATTTACACTATTTGGACTGTTGTCCTTGGCTTTGTTGCCATATTCATGATATTTTGGCTGTTGTACACTTCGTTCTTCTTCAGGTGATTGGAATTTTGGAGTGAACCCTTATTTCATCCACTGATGTAGATTGTTCTAGTTCCACATACTATACCTCTTCTGGACTTCTCAAATATCTCCTTTTAACTCAACTCTCCAAGTTTTTGTCCATCACTGCAGTAGTCAGGTATTGAACTCACAACTCTTTGGGTCATGTCACTGGATTTAACCAATGATTTTATCCACTAGGCTATGTGTTCTATGACCTAGTGGATAAAAGCATTACAAGTATTAAAAAAAAAAAATTGACAATGCTTCATCCAATAGCACTAATCATACTATTAGTACATTTAAACAAGGAAGATCGGAAACTATATAGTCAGATGGAAGCTTCTGTGACTGAATTTACTGAATTTATAGTCTATATTGGAGAATCCCAGAATTGTACTTTTGTTAATTTACAATCATCTAACATTTCCTTCAGATGGGAATAATTGCTTATCCGTTATTAGTACGGGAACCCCCAAAATTTTAAATATGTGTAGGAAGACTGGATTTAAAACAAAAGTACAGAGATGCTGAAAAATCTTAAACCTAACCAAGAAGGATAACCTAAATGCTATTTTATATATTCACTTTACACGGCATAGGTTTCTCAGATTTCTTTTTTTTTTTACCCTTCCAAAAATAATTCTGTTTGCTCATTGAAATGCTGATTTTGGGAAGTAAATCAAGCTTTTTTGTCACTCTTGTGATAATTTATCTAAAAAATATCAAATCCATTTCATTCTTTTTTTTTTTTTTTTTTTTTTTTAAGAATATTAGAAGTATTTCATTTTTTCTTTTTTAAGAATACTAAAAGAATTTCATTTTTTTTTTTTTTTTTTTTTTTTTTTTTAAAGAATACTGAAAACATTTCATTTTTTTAAATATTAGAAGCATTTAATGCCAATCCTGTTAGGAATGACTTCAAAAACATCTCCCTCCCCTTATTTATAAACAAATCCTTACAGATGCATGCTGGGATTTCTTCCTAACCAAGAAAATGCATTATTGCCAATTACACTTAACCATCATTCTACAATAACATAACAGATTTACTAACAATGAATACTGCTTAAAAATTAGACACATGTCGGTATTTTAGCGCGTTTTCATTCAAATTTCACGTGTGATTACTTTCTATGTACTTATTTTCAGGGTATTAAAGATGGAGTGGATTTATGCGAAATACAAGAGATTAGATTTCCAAGATCCTAATAAACAGAATGAATATATCAAAGATCTAAAAGAAGGGGTGTTAATGAAAAGAGGCAAAGAAAATCAAAAGTATAAACCCCGAAGATTTGTATTATCGAGGCATGAGAACACGTTGACTTACTACAACAAGGACAGTGTGAGTATGCATGCTCAATCTCCTTTGCTATTGAGATTCTTTTTTACATTACACCAACAATCGGTATAACTTCTTCCTTTTTCCTTCAAATTTTATTTCTTAATAGATACAAATTCTCATTCTTCAAAGCATGTCAACGATGTACATATGATACAATAGTTATAGAATTAATAGAATTTTGCATGTTAAATGACTTTATCTTTTTTTTTTTTTTTTTTTTTTTTTTGATTCATCCTTTAGTACAGGGGTTCTCAACCGGGAGGGGGATCTCAGGCTTTCAAATGATGGGGGCGGAAAAATCTTTTATTTCTTCACAAGTTTCTCATTGGCAGTAAAATAAAAAATCGGTGTAAATACCCAGAACAATTGAACTTTTTGCTTATTGAATTCCAATACCCTGGCATTCTGCTGAATGTTTTCTTTATTGAAGTAAGCTTCAGTTTATTTATTTAACCGTTAACATTGAATTATTCACTACTTTCCTTTCCACTGCATTGCTTTTCAAGGTTCTACTGTACTACTTAATTTCAGTCATGGTCATTTTCTGTTGCCATAGCAGGATATGACAACACAACTGCAAAATTCAAACATGCTATCATTCATTCATCTGAGTCATTTACAGTGGCAAGATAAAATTTTTACTTTGCAAGCAAAATCACTTCCAGTTTGTTAAAGGTTAATAACAAATTACTGAACTTTTATTTAAATTTATAAATTTATCAATATTCTCTGTTGCTATTAAATTTGTAAAATCCATATGTGCCAATATGGAAAAGAATAAAGGTTTTCAATAATATATGCATATTATTTGGCATGAACCTTTTCAGATCAGACAATCTTGGAAAGGTGTGGTAATGACATTCTGACATATGGTGAAAAGGGTGCATTGGGCAAAAATGGTTGAGAACTACTGCTTTAGTAGAATTTAGAATCTTGTTATAAATTCTTTTGCTAAATATCTGGATATATTAGTACCTAAAGAACACATTGTAATGATGCTTGGAATGTTAAATATTTAATGGAGGGGGGGGGACTTGCTTTTTAGAATTACTTATATAGTTATACCTTTTAAAATAAATCATTTAAGAAATAATTCTGAAATCAAAATTCTTTCTATGTCACAGAGAAAATACTTACATAAATTTTTTTTTAAAATTTGGTTTTAAGGGATTATTCAACTTCAGGAGAAAATGAACAAACTTTAATATTTGATTTCTGTAAATTTTATAAAAGATTCAAATTATGAGTGTGGATCAATAAGTCTAACATTAGATGACTGTTGATTTATATGATTAATATTCACAGTTGGATCAAGTTGATCATATTAAAAAAAATAAATATTAAAAATACAAATTTTGTGATATATAAAAATAATCTTTTTTTTTTTTTTTTTTTTTTTCATTATTGAGTTGCATACTTACTGCTTTAAATAATGTGTATATTAGATACAGTTGTTTCATAAACTTAATTTTTTTTCTATTAGAATTGTTGATGATTTTTTTACCAATATACAGTTTTTACATGCACGTGTGTAAAAGTTTACACAGAGATGAAATGTTTACTCTTGTATTACTGGGAAAATTATTAAAGTCTTTCATTATCAAAATTTCTTTTTATTCCAATATGTACTTTGGAAAACCTTTTTATGGCTTTTAAATTGAGTCTCGAGAGATTAACATTACAAATCTTGTTTTCATGCTTTAAATTTACAAATAATGTATACCACAGATACAAGATTGCAGATGTTTCCCTATTACAAAGGAATTTAATAAAACATTAGCACTTTCTGATGAGTGGTAAGTTAGATTCACTTCAAAACCTATGATTAGAAAGATATTTTGCATATAAGAAAACATTAAATTCTGCATATGTATATAAGTATACACACATTGTCAGCACTTTGTGTTTAGTGTATTCTGAATATATTATGATGAAGTTTGTATAAACTATGATGTTATATCTGTCTATATTACTTAGGTGAGGTATTATAATTATTTGCACTATTTACATTGTTTGGACTGTTGACCTCATTTTCATTTCCATATTCACGACTTTCGGTTGTATGCTCTGGCAGTCTTCAGGTGATTGGAATTCCAAACTGAACCTTTTGCTTCATCCACTAGGGTAGATTGTTCTAGTTCCACATGCCATACCTCTTCCAGACATTTCAGTATCAGTTATTTCCCTTTAATTCAACTATGCAAGTTTTTTGTTCACCTCTGCTGTAGCAAGCTATTGAACTCGCAGCTCTTTAGGTCAAGTCACTGGATTCAACCAACACTTTTATCCACTGGGCTATGTGTCCTTGAGGAACTAGAAAACTACCCTGTTTGACAAAATAAAAGGTTCAGTTTGAAATTCCAATCGCCTGAAGAAGGCTGGAATGTACAATAGCTGAAACGTTATGAATATGGCAATGAAGATGAGGATAACAGTCCGAACAATGTAAATAGTGCTATGATGTTATGTTACAATGTAGTTGATTTCATTGATATGGAATTATTCTTTGAATAGGCAATTTATTATGAAGTTATTCCAGTAATATATAACAAAGAAATGGTTTTATTACTTTTATTATCAGTTTATTTAATAATGTGAATCTTTTCATATACATTGATTATCACACCAAGGCCAAGTTTAGCCTACTGACAAACATTACCCAGAATTTAAGGTTTCTTTTTTAGAATTGTAGTATAAAATGACCCGCAATTTTTAAGGGTCATTTTTGGTATTTAAAGGCTGTCTTATATGCAGAAATATACAGTAATTATTTTTGCAATTGTCAGTGAAATATTCAGCCCATATACTCCTAATTGGACATAATCTGGGGATGAATCCAATGCTTTCATAAGAACTGATTACTCAAATTATATGGCATTTAATATTTCTCTCTTATGCTATTCAACATGACATTTTGGCTCCCAAGAGTCATTCAGACTATTGAACTCTTTTTTTTTTGTGTGTGTGTATGTATGTTTGATGTTATAACATTTTGATTGTTCCATTCTATAACCTTCTTCGGGTATATTATCTGCATAGAAGATACTGTTTATAAGTTTGCAAAGTTTCATTATCATTCTAAGAGTTATTTAAACACATGAACACATTCTTTGTGTTATATTGTTCCAGCACAAGGTTTTGGCTTACCCATTCTATAGCCTCCTTTAAGTTTATTATCAGTAGAAAACAGTTTTTTTGATTTCCTCTTTGTTACTTTTTTATTTTTCCATTCCTGCAGAAGTTAGTAGAATGGATTGGCCAAGTAAATAATTAGTACATTCAGTGGCAACTCAATATTACTCAACCTAAGTTCTTTTTTTGTTTGTTTGTTTTTAAATGAAATTAATCTATATACAATTTAAGATATCATATTCAGTTGAAGAATTTAAGTGTCTAATTATAATTTAATCTAACTGCAATTGAAGGAATCTGTGTACAAATATTTTCAGTAGAGAAGTGGGTTGCACTGATTTGATAATTTCTTTCATTTCAGCAATATCCTGCTCAAATGATTTTACTGTTACATCTAACAATATTTCCTTTTCTATTATGGGTAAATTTGTTTATTTCATCAAAAGTTTAAATGTCTTTTTAACAACTATGTTTATGAAAACATTAGTGTAGCAAAGGTTGGGTCTGCCCTGGTTGCTTCTTTTATGGGGACAACACTTTTGGGCATACTGTAAAAGCCTTTAAAGGCTGTATTGAAATAAAAGTGGTTTTAATGTAGGAGACAGTACTCACAATTGAAGTCCCTTTTCTATTTTGAGTAACTTAAACTATGATATATGTATTTAAGCAATTATTATCTTGGCCAAATAATAAACATTATCTATGTATTTAGGGCTGTTTTATCATTGTTGACAATGTAAAACTCTGAACAGATGGTGAATTCTTTTAATGTCACAGCCCCACTGTGTGAGGAAGACACATCTTGGTTGTTTCAGTTTTGTTGGTTTATTTTTTTGTCTTTTGGGCCTGTTAAGAGTTAATGAGATGATAACTACTGATAAAGACAAAAAAAAAAGAATTGAACTTTTTGCAGGACATAATCTGCACATATGACAGAAATATCTCCAAAGTCGTTAGTATTTCAAATGCAACATCAATCATCATCTGTCTTTCACTCCCAGTAACTCCTTGCATTCAAGTGACTTTATTACCTTGCTTTAGGTGAACTTATTTAAAGAAAAAAAAATGTAGAGTAAATCTTCTAGTAAAAAAAAATTCTTTGGAATAAAGATAAAATTCAATAATTATTGAAATTACCTACAGAAAAGTGGAAGAATAAAAGCATTATTTGTGGTGTTTTTCATAAAAGACAAAACAATATCAATGGAAAAAAAACATGGAATTACATTTACATACCACAGACAGGCGAAATGTTAGAATGAAAATCATCTGATAAGAGGATTGATTGTGATGTGCTTTTCTATAGCTCCAATCTGTTATCACCACTAATTGTCTCCTATAAGCAGTGACTGATAAACAAAATGCAACAGCCCTCTACTTTAAGTACTTTCTACTTAAAGAATTTTGTTCTTTTTTTAGTTAGGATGGCATTAGTAAAATCAAAATTAGTACTTTGAGAGCCTAATAACAATATTACCAACTATAAACAAACATCAAAAACATTACACCACTAACTTTTATTGAATCCATTTTAAAAGAATCTAATGTATGTTTATCTAAAACAAATGGTATGTATGCAAAAACGTTCCCAAATCAACATGCGAAAAACCAATAAACATAATGTCTACTAGACACGCACACAATTATGAATATAGAGTATCATCTGATTTCCACAAGAGACAAAGTAGAATTTTTATTCACTTACAGGCAAATAGAAATATTTATAGGTTTTTCAGGTAAGCTTAGAATTCTTGAAACGCTGGATGGATGCATTGTATCTCCTTGAATTCAGAATGCCACAAATTATACTAATGTTGATTTAAGAGTCTAATACATATGATACATGACTGACAAATGAAAATTAGACAACCAAAAAAAGCAAAATTTTTTTTCTTCTTTTTCTCCATATTTCAGTCTTTTGTCTGTGTCATCTAGACAAAATAATAATTAGCAGCACTAGTTGTTATTCAGCTTTGTTAAAAATATTCGAACACAATGCGTACTTATATATTTCCTCTTCCATCTGTAGTGGGAAGGGAGGTAAATTAACTTGTGAAATTAAATTTGTGAGTGATTACTTTTCTTAGTCATTTTAATAATCTCTACAAATAAAATATTTATCTGCATTTAGACAAGAATGCAAAATGTAGTTTCATTAATCAGTTCCTTTACTCATATGTTTTTTTAGATTGCAGTTTTATTTGTTCAAGCCTTTCATTTGAGGCACTCGGATACCTTTGTTTATTAAGTGAATGTCTTGCTTCAACTTGGTCTTGAAATAGACTCGGTCGTCGCTGTCTTTTTCTTCCAAGAGATATTTCCATTTAACTGTTATATTAAACACATAAAATTTTTAATATGAAAACATATTGAGCAAAACGTGATTTATATAATACCTGGAGTAATCAATGAGTCTTAGATACCATTGAACTTTATAAAAAATATATAAGGGGAACAGATTAATTAAATGGTTCATTGGCCTCTATTTTAATTGTGAATTCTTTATCTCTGATTTATTGAATCTCAATACATTGTCTCAAGACTTTTGTTACATTTCAATATTAAAACTTTCTAACAATTGCCATCATTTTTTGCGGCAAGTGTTTATTAATAAAATATAGGTAATATTTTTATTAATTTATTTTATAGTAAAAATAATTTCAAAAGGGAAATAAATATTTAAATGTTATTAAAATCATAATTTATTATTCATTTCATATGATCTTTTTTTTTAATTAATACTATAAGTATTTCACAATTCTTGTTTGCACTAAAACCATCACTGATCGACTAAATAAAAGAATGAAAACAAGAAACAGCTGTTTACATTTATAACTATTTAGTAAATGGTATTTACTGTTCAGGCTTTGAGTTTTATTTATTTCAACAAGGGCTAAATTTAATGGGGCCAAGAAAGGTCTCCATTAAATTTTGTATTTCATATAGCATTGTTGTAAATCAGAAAATTCATTTATCAAGATTTTAAATTATACAGCTGTAATACAGCTATATACCTTGAAAAATAATAAATCAAAAGTGATTGAAATTTGTAAGATTATTCTTAATAGTTGGTCAGAAATTTGTTAACCTGTCTCATTAGAATGATGAATGAAAGCTTATCTGAATTGAATTTATCCAAATTAGCTTCAGTAACTTTTCATATAACAGTATGATTATGAACAGTAAATTTATTTAAGTCAACATTTAAAGTTATGAATTTGAAACTATATTCTTTGAAAAATAGTGACATATGTTTATTCTTAATAGTTTGAATCAAAATTTAGTCAGAAATTATTACAAGTCGAGAACAAAATGTTTTGTTCTTCTGAGACATTGTTCGTTGACTTGAAATTAACGTGACAATGGATGGCTTGGGAAGAGACTAAGTTACCCAAGTGCAGAAGTCATCATTGAGGACACCTTGATGCTGTTCCCAATAGATATTTGGCAATGTTTAACCTTCATGCCCACAAAAATACAGTGTGCCAAAAGGACAGTTATTCCCTTAACCCCACTATTACTGTATACACCTTTCACTCGTTCGGTTTCTTTTTTTACGAAATTATAAAATTAGGTGAACCAAGTACAAAGTGCATAAATGTATTCCATCAGGCTTAGTATAAAGATAATGAAAAATGAGGAAAACAGCAGCCAGTTGCTGAAACTTCCTGACAAGTGGACTTCACAATTATGGAAAAGTGTGTCTATGGAAATATGGATTAGGGATGCTGAAAATAACATAAATCAGCTCAGTGATAAATTTTATTTACCGTTTATAAAGAAATAAATTTGAAAAGAAATCTTTTTATTCAAAAATTTAAAGAAAAAAAAAATTACAAAATTATCAAAATAGGCATTATTTAACATTTTATAAATAACTATGAAAACAAGTTTTTTTTTTTATAAAAAAAAAATATCAATTTACTCCAGAACAAGAAAATTTGAATAAACATATGATATGCCAGACATACCTTTTCTTCTCAAATTATTTTATATCTCACTTTGTTTTAATTTTCTAATTTTTATAAATTTATGAATAAAGAAAAAATCTTTTCATATTTCTTTTTAAAATGATAAATAATAAATCTAATTTATAAATACTGTTTAATATCTTTGTTGTCAATTCCCAAAATGTATATAAATCAACTTTCATGTGTCTGGGTTTTATTAAAATCTTTATTGTATTTAAAAAAAATAAACATTACTGAGGGAGTCAATAGTGTATATAATAATAGCAGTGTCAAGGGTATAACTGTCTTTTTGGCATACTGTTTTTTTGTGAGCACAAATGTTATTTTCAAGCAATTATTCTTTTCATAACATATGAATCCTTGGCACTAAATCCTTAGGATTTAATAATTAAACTTTTTTTCTTTCTTTCTTAAATGGTAAATATTTCTCTCTTCTTTTCATATTAGTTTTTACTTGTCTTTGTTTGTATAATTCTTGCTACTATTGTCGACCTGTTGGTATGTTTTGTCCAATGTGAAAATGTTCTTTTGTCAGTTGTTTAATAATTTCCTTGCACTGCCAGCTTCATATTTTTTTTTTTTTTTTCAGCATTTCACTGCAGCCATTGTTAAATGACATTTATTTTAATTTTCTATGTTTTGGAATTTGTAAAAATAAAGATAAAAGAGTTCATGTTTCATTCTAGCTTAAATCTTGCTCCCTTTGTGTACCAAATATAATTGTCAGTGCAATTATTTCCTTAAATTTTTTTCCCCTTTGCATGGTGCTTATTTAATACAGCATGCTTATTTTTCAAATCATTTTCTCTGCAGTACTATTATTTTGTTCTATGATTATTAAATTTATATAAAGATTCTCTGTGGAAGAATGTCTACTTGAATTGGCATGCT
Organism: Acanthosepion pharaonis; assembly: GCA_903632075.3. Classification (NCBI taxonomy): domain Eukaryota; kingdom Metazoa; phylum Mollusca; class Cephalopoda; order Sepiida; family Sepiidae; genus Acanthosepion; species Acanthosepion pharaonis. Next base: position 444,016 of record CAHIKZ030000612.1, on the reverse strand, counting down.
CATTTTATCTGTGGAATGTTCCCATGAGCATGACTATTCCAGACAGTATTTGTATTTGGGACAAAAAAACAAAAAGCATTTGAGATTTTCATACATATTCTGAAGTTCAGCTTTAACCCTTTTTCCTGCCAATTATTTTGGGAAAAACATTTCATTTTCAGACAAATTTTTTTTCATTTGTTTTTAATATAGTAACTAAGAAACTGGGCACCTTGAATTACCTGAATGTCCTGGGTATGACGATAAATTACATTTGGAAGTAAGGCCTTTGATTGGGAGGTTTTAAGAAGCGTTGAACTATCTCTTAATTGCTATTATTTGCAGGTCCACCCTGACTCGGGGTGGTAGCACCTGTTAGGGTCTCATCTATGGGCAAACGGGTCAAAACACTATGAAAGTATAGATTTTTTTTTTTTTTCAGCAATACATTTTTGGAAAGAAAAAAAAATGTTACCAGCAATACATTTGACTCTCAAGAAAAACCCTCTTTACAAAAATACATCAATGAAACTTGATTTACAAACTGATTTCTTATAAAGAATACATATTCTATTCATATGAACATATACTAAAAATCTTTGAGGTTGATATGTTATGAAACAAAATAAATCTAACCTTGAAGTACCCAAGCACTGACTAAAACCTCTACCAGACATACGAGTTAACAATTGAACTTGTTCCAAGCTCAAAAGGGCATAAAATGAATCAAGTTACATTTTTGGTAAAAATGTATATACACAATTACACATCTATGCCAGGGAAGGGGTTAATTTCTTTTTAAATTTAAAAAACTTTACATTTTACTTTTTATTTAATTTTTCAAAGTATTTTTATTGTATATTTTTATACCTTTTTTTAATAAAATAAATAAAAAGAAATTTTGATTTTTAATTTAAAAAAATATATACAGTGAAACCTCTCTTATTTGCTATAATCCATTTCAGAAAGTCATACAAAAAGTATGAAAATCAATGTAATTTTCATATAAAAAATAATGTAAATCCAATTAATCTGTTCCACACACTCAAAAATATTAACAAAAAATACATTTTATACAGAATAACTATAGTTTTACATACAGGAAACAATAAGAAATAAATATAAATGACAAATAGAATAAATGAATATTTAACTTCACTTTATCATTATTGAAGCCTCTTGTTGGTGTAAGTAAGACAGTGATGTGGGATAAGGGAGAAGAAGTTTTATTGTTTGGACTGGGAATCCCCATCCATAATTACATAAGGTAAATCTTTTTCTGGGCTTATTTCCCTTCTTTGTCTCTTTTGTGCCACTAGAACTTGAGGCATTAAACATGTTTTTATGACACGGCTTGCAACAGCTTTGTTAGGGTGATATTTTTCAACAAAATTTGCACTTCACTCCAGCTATGGGCAAACTAGGGTCAAAACACTATGAAATAAAATAAAATTTAAAATTTATCTTGTTTCATTTAATACCTGGTCATGATACCCTTAAACTTCTGCATGCCTCTTTGTGTTTATAAAAATAAAGGAATGTGCATGATGATCACTTGGTTCTGATTTGATAAATGGTGGAATCGTTATTAAATAAAGAAATAATTTCATTTGAATAATTGGTTGCTTATTAAATGACACTAACATTGTTGTTTTTTGTGTTTGCTTATTGTTATTGCTATTGGAATTACTAAAGCAGTTTATCTTTTACAACAGTCAGGAATATCTAATTGTTAACATAAATGACTTATACAGATTTGTCATTTGCTTTCAGATGCAGTGGCAGGATTTGAATGCATATCTAATGTATTAGACTATTTACATTCTACTCTTAGATGCTTTTATCATTTTTGTTATTTTACATATTTTTCTTACCATGAAAAATATTTTGTTGGTGTTGAAATATAGTATAAATTTGATGGCAAACTGATTTCTTTGATTGTTAATGTCTAAAATGTACAATATTGTAAGAAATGTCTTTGCCAATTGTCGCATTGATCTTTGTTGCTAAAAGTGCATTTTATTCATTGCACTATATTTATATATTTGCATTTTTTACATTGTTTGGACTGATGTCCTCATATTCACGACATGAGTTCAATACCTGGCCACAGCAGATATGAACAAAAACTTGAAGAGGCTAGTTACTAAAAGGAAATAACTGAAACTGAGATATCCAGAAAAGGCATGGCATGTGGAACTAGAATGATTTACTCTGGTGGATGAAATAAAAGATTTGGTTTGAAATTCCAATGTATATCACCTGAAGAAGGCCAGAATGTATAACAGCCAAAACGTCATGAATATGATAATAAAGATGAGGACAACAATCCGAATAATGTAAATTATGTAAATAGTTACAATACTTCATCTTAGAAATATAGACAGATATTTATATGTTTTAAAATTTTGATATTTTCAATTGAGCTGAGAAACTTTTATCCAAATTTTACCCAATGTATTTGACCATTTCCAAAATTTCTTCCTTTCCTGCTCTTGCAAATTTGAATATTTTACAATTATTTATGATTATTACAAAACTTGACATATATAGATATCATTTTATGCTCATATATTTTGATAGAACCAAACTCTGAGCTTCCACTCATCCTTAAAATGACATTCTTCAATGGTATTCTGGTATAGCTGTCTTTTGGCAACTCTCTTAACCAAATTATTATACCAGGCAGTGGTATAGTGTGTGGGGTGGGGGACAGAGGGGCAATTGCCCAGACTGCTAACATTTTAGGGGCAGTAAAATTTTAATTAGGTTGAGAAAATAATTATGAAACTAAAATTTATAACAGGTTCATGTCTAAGGAATAGACACAAAAGTTTAAATTGCCTCGAGCGCTCAAAACCCAGCCTGCACCACTGATACCAGGGATCCTTTTATTTTTGCAAAAAGGAAAACAAACAAAAAAAAAAAAAATAACAAAAATCAGCTGACACATGTTATTTTAGGAATGGAATAAAAGTTTAATTTATTTTGATCTAAATTCACTCCTGCTAAATCAATAGAATCCATTTGGTATGCTACGTAGGCTTCATGAATTTAAGTAAAGTACTAGATTGGTGGATAGGTCACATCAATTCTTAGTTGAATTGGTTAGATGTAAGTTCTATGCTAACAGTTTCTTTTCTCACACTTCTTACTTGTGGAACAGTCTCTTTTGGCTCTAGGCTTTCCACCATTTTTGATCTTCAAAAATCTAAATACAATGTCAATTGTTATCTACTGTCCTTTTTATTACTCTTCTATTGTTCTCGCTCCTTGATAATGTTTCTCTTATTCTTTCACACTCAGTAACCCCTTGTGGCTGTACTGCTTTGCATTGGGTGATTATGATTTAAAAGAAAAAAAAAAGCTAAAATGTTTTGTAAATTATTATTATTTGTGCTAGACCTTTCTCACATTTCCTCATTTCTTTTATAGAAGTTGTTAATTAAAAGACATCTTACAATTTGAATTTAATCCATCATGATTCCATGATAGACTGAAAAGAAACCTTATTACATAATTCATTTAATATCGAAACTACATTAAAAAACACAAATGAATAATCCTTTGACAAGTAATCAAAGGGTGTTTCATTAAGATGGATCAAAGTCAGCAGTAAATAAATCAGTGTTATTGGTGAAAATTTATTTCTCTATTGGATCATGTTATTTAAGTCAGGGCAATTATGTGTGAAAATAATATCACCCAAATGTCTGCCAAGGCTTCGGTGACATACCTCCACTCAAGGGTCAAAATTTTTGATAACATCTCTTCATAGTTGCTCCTCGATCTCACCAATATGGCTTATTATCTCCTCTTTCAGCTGTTGAATTGTTGTTGGCTTGTTGACATAGACCATACTTTTGAGATGACCCCAAGTCAAGTCGCACAATCATGCTAGCCAATTGATTTGTTTCAAGAGATGATGTGACCTGGGAATTTCTGTTTGAATGTTCATTTTCATAATAGGCTTTGATAACGTTGTTTGATAGTTAATCGTTCCATGGTTAAAATTGGCAAAGACAGTAGCAAAGTAGTTTAATCTGAAAGAAAAAGAAAAAAGATCATTAGATGCTTAAACTTAATTCACATTTAAAATCAGTCCAAATTATTGGACCACTCTTTATTAGGGGAGAGTTACACAGATAACTCCTAGACTTTAAATGCACAGGTTTTAAGATATTGGTCTTGAATAGGAAAATAATAAACTGAATCTTTTAAATATAAAATGTATATATTTTAATGTTTGTCATATAACATTGAAATGGTATTATTTATTTCCATTTATGAAAAATCTTTTTAGTAATGTAATGCCAAAGAGATAGATTTCAATCGATTGTAGAGTACAAGTTTCTAAAGTATTTCTTTTATGTACAGGCTTCAAAACCAAAAGCTGAAATTAGTCTTGATAGTTTGAATGCTGTGTTTGTACCTGTGAAAACTGAACAGCAGAATGGCCTTCAGATTACCTACAGTGATGAAGGCTCAACCCGATGTTTGTATGTCTACCATCATGATTCTAAGGTATGTAATTACAATGTAATCGCCAAGTTTTTTTTACCTCTCACATTTTTAATCCAAATATGAATCTGGTTTGTTTCAAATTTTGATTCAACCAAAGATTGTTTTATATCAATTTGATTGAAATCAAAATATGATCTCTTAATAAGAACGGACTTGATAGAATTACATTTTTGTAAAAGTTCTATGACAGTTTCTTCTCTCTCACTTTCACTTCTGGAACTTTTTCAGCTTCTTGCTTTCTGGCCAACTTAGATGTTCAAAAATTTAAATATAATGTCAATTATCTTCTGTCACTTTAATTTCTGTCCTTTTAATGTTCTCTCTATTTAATAATGTTTATTTTTTTTTTCCTCATATTCTTTCACCCACAGTACCTACTTGCATTTTAATGGCTTTATTGCCTTGCTTGGGGTGAGATTTTTTTTTTTTAATATTTTTAGTTTTTTTGTTTTTTTTTTTATTCATAGCATCATAATTAATTTATCAGAGTATTTTCTCTGATCTTAAGCACCCTTTCAGATAAATTAAGTCTACCATAATGAAGGAATTATTTTGATTTGATGAATTCTTCAGTATCTTGAAACTGTTGGAACCATTTACCAGGCTAATATTATGTAGTAATGAATAAAACAATTTATTGTTCAAAGTTAACAGTCCTTGTGAAAATACTGAATGCAGAAGAACTTCCCAACCCAGCTCTGTGACTTTTTGCTGCATCAGAGTACTAAGATGGCAGATGTTGTCATGTAGTAAAACCCTAAATTGACATATCCAAAAGTTTTTCCTACTTCATTATGTCTTGGAGAAATTCTGGTCTTAATTCTTCTTGAATAAGTTTTATGACAATAAAATATCCATAGAAATTCCCCTATTGCATCATTAAATATTTGTGCTTACCAACATTGACAAAATATTACAATAACAATCATAAATATGAATACTTGTCACTATTTAAAGAAGTAAAGGAGTACAAATGAAAAGATTTGGAATTGGCAATTTTTTCCCTTTCAGTGAAATAGATATTAAATACGTCTATCTTCCATTACATTCATTTTCTCACTGAAACCAAGTAGTGTCTTTGATATGTCTTTTCCGTCTTTACACACGATCAAAATGAAATAGTTCATTATTTATGAGGTATTGGCTAGGTGTAATGGTCGTGCTAAATAAGGAAAGGATAAACAGAATTATAATAATAAGAAATATTCTTATTGGACAATATGAAAATTTAATTTTCAGTAGCTGCTAGCAACAAAAATATTGGTTCATATATGAACATATTTACAACCTTTTAAGGATTAAGCTTCATTTTGTTGAAAATATTTGCTTTACTAATGAAATGACCCTTTTAATATAGATCCATCTTGCACATTTACAAATCTACCATTCAGCCGTGCATCAAATACTGTTGCCATATCTGGTCTGGTGCTTGTGTTATTCATCTTGACGTTCTTGACAAAATCCAAAGAAATATCTGCAATGTAATTGATCCTGACTTGATATCTCGATTTCAGTCACTTTCTCACAGACATGATGTGACTTCCCTCTGTCTTTTCTACAAATATTTTCATCACAACTGCTCGGACAAGCTTTTTTCCCTGATGCCCTGACTACATAAATTTAAGTGTGCAACTAGGTCCCACCCTTTTACTGTTGAAATAGTCAAATGCAACAGCCATTTCTACTCCAACAGTTTTTTTTTCTCACACTTCCCACCTGTGGTACTCTCTTCTGTTTAATTGATTCCTTGAAAACTACAATCTTCAAAAATTTAAATGCAATGTCAGTCTGTAACCCCCCTGCATACTGCATTGCTTGGGGCGAAATGATTAAAAAAAAAAAAAGAAGAAATAGACTCTTTTCTATTGTTGCTTTTAGAATTTTATAAAGTTTGAATAATTTCCCTTTTTTTTTTTCTTTTTCTTCTAGGAAATTGTTGACTGGTTTTTATCAATTCGGGCTTTGAAATTGGAGTGGCGGAAAATTGCTTTTCCTGACAAACATGTCTCTGATGTGAGTGATTTTTTTTTTTTTTTTTTTTTTTTTTTTCCCAGAGGATTTTACACAATTCTATTTTGTAATTTCTTAAATAAATACACTATGATGAGTATCTTTATTGAAAAGATTAACAAATTTGAAAGAGCAGAACAAGAATCCAGTTAGGTGTTTAGAAGACATTATCTGATGGCGTCATTTCTTTAGCTTGGAAATATCAATGCTTGGAGTTGCAGATGGTGTAATGGTTAATGGCTTGGAATTGTTAATCAGAGAGCCAAGTTCCAATTCCAGCTGGGTTTGTTATATTCACATGCACAAATACCACCTGTTCTCCCTTCCAGCTATGGGTTAATTAGTAAGACATATAACATTAAATCATTATCATCTCCTAAAAAAAAACATTCTCACAATCTAAAAATATTTTCTGGCTTTAAATAATTTGCAAAGGGCTGATAAACCTTAAAAAACAAATCGGTCAATGATTAGCTAGAAAGGCATGTCTTTTAGATTTGTTTAAATTCTCTGGAATATATATGTAGAGAAACTATAGTGGCCACAAAGTGAGGTATCAGTTTATGTATTGATTGTAATATAGTATTCAGCCCCCATTTTATATCTACATCATAATTTCTTCTTTGTTAATCAAATTCTGATTAGATATGAATCCACCTCTTCTTCCCCAACCTATAAGTTATTTTGTAAGACTTGTATCATTAAATCATTATTTCCTAAAAAAAAAAATTATATATCTTACAATCTGAAAATATATTCTGGCTTTAAATAACTTGGAAAGTGTTAAACCATAAAAAACAAATCAATCAATCAATTCATTTCTTGAGATGTTAATTTGGATAAAGTTCTTAATGAAAATTAAATTTCTTATTTTTGAACTGGTTAAAGTGCTCATGAAAATCTTGAGTTTAGAGGAGCACTTCACTAGAATAAAAATCTGACTATAACAACCAAGATGAAGACACTAGTTTAAACAATAGTTTCTCATCTCAAAAATTCAGATGATAAAAAAAAAAAAAATTGATGTTTTTAGTTTAACAAAAAATATTGGCAAAGTATAAATCATTTCCAAGATATCAACAACTCTAATTTCTGTGTCAACCAAATTATCTTAAAGAACAAGTATGTCTTTTCAGCTTTTTGTTGATTCATTCAATATGTATAATATATAAGAATGTAGTATACAAAGTTAAGCAACATTGAACCTGGTTAGTAGCTAGATGGGTGACCATTTGAGAATACCAGGCACTGTAAGCTTAGATGTATGGGTGGTGGAATGAATAACGGCTCAGAATTTTTAATCGGAGAACTGAATTTCAATTCCAGTTGGGTTTGTTATATTCACTTATGCACAAATAACCTTGGGAAAGGTATGAAGCCGCCTCTTCTCCCTTCAGATATGGGTTAATTAGTAAAACCATTATTATCTACAAAAAAAGTAAAAAAATTTTATACAAAATATTTAAATTTTGGCATTAAATAATACATAAAGGTTGATATGTTACTAAAAAAACAAAAACAATGAACTCATTTTTAAATTTTTATTGGATTTACCAATTGATTATTCCAATGTTTGCTCCCTTTGTAAATTAAGAATTATAAATAACTCAATTTGTTATGTTCAATGATGGCTATATATATATATATATATATATATATATATATATATATATATATATATATATATATATATATAATTGGTGTATATGGAATGAATTCAATAACCAACAATTACTATTCTTAAAAGAGTGTTCAATACAAAGTAGAGCAGATATAATTATTTAAAAAAAAAAAAAAAAATTATAACATAAATATGTTATAAAATCATTACAAAAATAGCCATTTTGTTTCAACACCCTCGGTGTCTTATCAAGTGATGATGTTGAATGTAAAATAAATGGTTTTAAAAGTTTCAAATTAATCATGTTATAATAGCTTTTCAGATCTTTAAAATATGGGTAATATTAAAAAAGAATTTATTCTAACCAATAATTATTAAATTATATGATAAAATTTGATATTAAAATTAAAAACTGCCAATTTTAAAAATCCAAATTTAATCACTATTAAGTTTAAAAACTATAAAATTGCTGAGGAGAAAAGAAGAAATACATATGTTATTCAATTTATTTCTTTGTTGAAATTACGTTAGAACAGAACGCTACAACATCCGGTCATCCGACTATACACGTATATACATTTTAATCCCAAGTGTGTGAATGGGGTCTTAAACTCACATGCAAAACAACACAAACACAATCAGATTATAATACATAAGCACCCAGACATATTTAAATATATATACACACAAAAAAGTGACGAGACCGGAACATCTCCACGTCCCTTTATGAAAAAAAAGGTGGGGGGGAACCAACACCCACATACATACACAATTAAAAGTGAATGCACTTTCTATACACATAGACAACGATAAATACATGTACACACATCCACAGACATTGACCTAGACAATCAGATACCACAACCAATAAATATTTAAGAAAGTATCATTTAACAAATGCTAGCCACTTACACATATATACATGCACCAATACACACATGAACATATATACACACATAGACTAACTACTGTGGCAGTAATGACATACCAAAGTTTCCATACCTACAAATACACACAAACAATCTCATATATAATAGGTGTCAACACACGCATATACAACACACGCATATAACATCCAGAAACATACATATATATACATTTATAAATATCTACAAATAAACTAAATAATAAATGTGATTTTATAGCAAATTTATGTTATAAATTTTTTTTTTTTTTTAAATAATTATATATATATATATATATATATATTGTCATTAGAATTGAATAACCATTTTTCTGGAATTTGAACCTTCATTTTTGTTATCTAATCATTATTTGGACACCATTTACAACATTACACACAAGGTGAGTAACTGAAACATCGTTAAGATATTTTGAAGTAGAATGGGTTCAAAAAAACTTATATATTATGACCTATTGTCAGTTTTGAACTTGATTCAGTACAAAAGATTATCTAAAAGAGATAAAATCATCCAATAATCTTAAAACACTAATCTGTATGTCTTGATATTGTTCAGTCCACATTTTCACAGATCAATCATTAAAAATGAGGCAAATTTAGATGTTTTTGTCACCCCCCCCCACCCAAAAAAACTGTGTCAAAAGGATGTTTTTCCATTGTCACCAATATTATTTTAACTACCTCCAAACCTTGGCAGTGTTTTGTTTTAAAAAGCAATTAGAATTGTGATAAAAAAAATTCTTGCAATCTAAAAATATTTTCTGGCTATTTAAACCTGCAAAGGGTTGATAAGCTGTAGAAAACAAATTAAACCCCTTTTGCTGTTAAAATAACTAAATGCACCCACCACTTCCACTGAAACAGTTTCTTTATTATTTTTTTTTTATTTTTTATTTTTTTTTTATTTTTTATTTTTTACTTTTTTTTGCATTTGTGGAACTCTTTTTCCATTTCCTTGCTTCTCTGATAACCACAATCTTCAAAAATTTAAATACAAATTCAATTGCCATCTTCTCTTTTACTCCCTGTAACCACCTGCATACTAGTGGCTTTGTTTCAGGTGAAACGATTAAAATAAAAGTTGTCACTATTAAAGCTCTAACAATTAGTGGACTTGATAAGTCTAATTTCATGAAAAAAAAAACTGTTTTAATAAATAGTTTTTATAATAAATTTCAACCAACAATAACACTAACTATTCAGTCAATGAATGTTTCAGGTATGGAAATCATTAATTTTAACATTACGACATAGTTAGTTTGGACTAATTTCCTCATCATTGGTGTTTTTGTTTTTTTTTTTGGTTTTTTTTTCTTTTTTTTTTTTTCTTTTTTTTTGCACAATGTAACCCTGACAAGTACATAACCAAAATATTGTGAAAAACAAAACAATAAAGATGAGGAAATTAATCCAAACCATGTTGGTGTTGTGTTATTTATTATTGGAAAATATTCTTGTAAGTTTGTAATTTTAATGTTTCTAGTTGCCTAAGCCAAATTTCATGAAGTAAACAACATGCTTGGATGTTGAGTCTTGTACCGTAAATGTTTTATGAAGTGATTTCTTTTTTATAGATTAGTTCATTTTTTTTTTTATTTTAACTTAAAATTCATTTTTTTTACCATTTTTCTATTCACATGGATTCACATTAGAGAAGTAGTAACTTTTACTATTGTGGGTAGTCGTAATTTTCTGTTTATATTTCCAAGATGAGGTATTGTAATTATTTACACTATTTACATTGTTCACACAGTTGTCCTCATCTTTTCTTGTCATGTTCCAACCGTTCTACACTCCGGCCTTCTTCAGGTGATTGGAATATTGAACCCAACCCTTTATTTCATTCACTGGGGGAAAAAGACTGTTCTAGTTCCACATGCCATGCCTCTTCCAGAGATCTCGGTATTGGTTATTTCCCTTTAACTCAACTCCTTTATTCTCAAGAACACATGTTGGGTGAAGTAATCCAGTGACTTGAGCCAAAGAGTTCTGAGTTCAATACCTGGCTACAGCAGAAGTGAACAAAAACTTGGAGAGTTGAGTTAAAGGCAACTAAGTGATACTCTGATGCAGAGCATACAATGGCTGAAACGTTGTGAATATGGCAACAAAGATGAAGACAACAGTCCAAATAGTGTAAATAGTCTTCATTTTGTGGGTAGTCTTATAGATACAAATAATCCATTCTGAATACTTGTGCATTCATTTGTTTGACTATTTTGAATATAACCAGAGAATAATAGCAAAGTGCTTCAAAAGAACCTCACTGCCAACAAATACAATCCAATTGTTTACATAGTAAATAATAATATGAGTATCATTTACAGCTGAAACATTCATGAAATTACATATCATTCTATGATTGTCTAATGGAGCAATTTCCAGCCAACTTTAATCTGCAAAAATTTAAATGCAATATCAATTACTATCTTCCTGATTACTCTTCTTTTGTTCTTGCTCCTTAGTAATATTTCTGTTTCTAACTCTTCCACACCCAGTAACCCTTTTGTCTCAGTGGCTTTACTACCTTACTTGAGGTGAAATTGATTTTAAAAAAAAATTAAGATTTTTTTTTTTTTTTTTTTACAATGATGTACAAGGCCCAAGAGCCGCTCAAGTTTACAGAGTAAGCGGCACAGTTTATGGGGATATGTGAGAAGATAGCAGTTGACCTTAGGTGTGAACAAATTAAGATTGTAGTGATTGTGGATGAGAATCTCCCAAGTGGATGCTTCCCCGATCACTACAGTCTTAACTGGTTGACCATAGACTTGACAGGTCAAGATTGTAGTAATGAAGGAAGCATCCTCATGGGACTTTCCCCAATCACTACAATCTTAACATGTTCAATCTTGGGTCAATTGTTATCTTTCCCACATATCCCCATAAACTGTGCCTCTTACTCTGTAACCCTCTACTTTAAGTGGTTCTTGGGCCTTGTACAGACTGAACATACCTGTAAAAAAAAAAATTGCTAAAATATTGTATGATATTTCTTGTTTAATTAAGGTTGTTTTGAAATGCCTCTTGAAAGTTTTCCTTGTTGATAAGAGTATTTAACTTTTCTTTTCTTTTTCTTATATTCTAGTTATGTGAAGATCTAACCAAGAACTTTATCAAAGAAGGTTGGCTTAGTAAGAAAGGTCCCAGAGATGAGCCTTTCCGGAAACGCTGGTTTACCCTGGACCGCAGAAAGCTTATGTATTTTGAAGGCCCACTTGTAAGTATTTGTTCATTTTCATAGCTTTCGTATTATATATATATATATATTTTTTTTTCAAACAGGTGAGCCATGAAGATGTAAGATTGCGTACAAGAACATTTTTTGTTTTTATTGTCAACAAAATTATTTTTCATTTTCTAAGAATTTAATGTTGCCCTTGTGGCTTATTTACTTGAAGATACTGAAAGGGTTAAAAGTATACAAATATTTCTTTATGCATATGACTAGCCATTCATATCTGATTATGCACATCTACTAGGGTGGCTAACCAATCCCTGTTGTAGATGCCTCTTCAGAGTCTGCGTATGTTTTATATTGTAACTGAGCAGACATTAGTTAGATTTTCTGGGAGAGATTGCATGATCTGGCAGAGCAACAATCTGAACAAGGCCAGTGTGCTTGTTGTAATCTAAGAAAAGGTTACTGAATAACAAAAATGAAGGTTGGAAATTGAACGATAATATTTATAACAGAAACAACATACAAGATTCGCCAACAGCATGTAGTAAGTAATCAACTGCTAGTGATGAGCAAGAAGTGAATCAAGGTGAATCTCAAGTGAAAGACAACATACAGTATATACCACTTTATTTATAGGAATTTGGACATACCCATTATCATCCATAAGTACAGTATAACCCCCCCCCTTTATGCATTTATTCTGTACAGAGTCAATATTTTTTTCTTTTGGGGTTGATTTTGATTCTTTCTGTATCCCTTCTTTTTCTCTTACTATGTCTTTTTCAGACTTCTGTCTCAGGAGCTTTCTGAGGGATGGGTACATTGAATATATCAAAAAGAACCTCCACTAGTTCAACCTTGTCTGGAGTATTGCTCTCTTCAGTTGAATACCTACTTTTTATTTGATTATTAGTGACTTTTTTGCACCATTTCCGGCCCTTTGACTAGATACACTATCCTGCCAATTCTTTGGACAATAGTTCTGACTTTCCAATATGTTTTATCTGGTAAAAAAAACCTTTTGACCAATTTTGTAAAATTTCTTTCCAGCTTTTCGTACCATATGATATTTTTTTTCTTATTGGGTATCATCTTGTCAAAAACTGATTGTATTTTCTATGCAAAACAGAATTTCTGCCAGAGTCATGGCCAAAGGTGCATTTCTATTTGGTGTAAGCCTATACACCTGTAAAAATTGCGGTAATGCTACATCTGTGCACCCATCGTGTGTGTGTGTTTTTTTTTTTTTTTTGTTAGAGCCCTTTTAAAGTTATCCACAAAATGCTTTGTCTGGCTGTTGCTTCTAGGATGGTAAGGGGGACATGTTATGTGCTCTACCACAAACATTTTGCAAAATTCCTTGAATTGCTTCGATGTAAATTGAGTGCCATTATCCAAAACAATAGAATCTGGTACTCTGAACCTTGTGAACAATTCACATAGAAACAGAATTATTACTTGCGTGATTGGTTTCTTACATCTGAATATCTCTGGCCACTTGGGAAAACTGTCTATGATGATCAGATAATATGTCCCATTAAGTGGACCTGCAAAGTCAATATGCAGACGTAATCATGAGCGGTCAGTTTCTGGCCATGGGTTGAACTTTATTGGTGGTGTTTTAGCTGCCAAAGCCAGCCTTTGCATGACTTTACCAAACATTCACTGTCTCTATCCATGCTACACCAGTATACGTAACTTCTCATCAAGCTTTTCATTCTAGATATACCAGGATGTCCTGCATGAAATTCTTCAAGATTCTCTTTTGCAATACCAAAGGTACCACTACTCTTTCACTGTACATGAGAACATCATCATACATTGAATATAATTAAATATATCTTGGATTTTGATTTACTCTTGTCTTTAAGTTTTTTATTTTTTTTCATTTCAATAATAAACTTGTCATCCAATGCTTTACTTTTTATTTCTTCCAACACCACGGGTAGTTCCTGCACAGTATTGCATAGTACATTTTTTTTATCTCTACTTCCAATTGTAGAGAAGCAATGACTATGTCTTCCAAAGGTTCACTAAAACTTGGAATAAGACTGGACAACCCGTCTGTGTGACTTAATTTACTTGATGGCAAGAATTCCATTCTAAAGTCGTAATTTAGTAAAATGGTTCCCCATCGTTGTAACCTATTAGCTGTATGAGTCGGTCTGTGATCTGTTTGTAAAGTAAACTTTGCCAGTGAATCTATGAAATTTTTTCAGGGTAAAGACAATCCCTAAACTTTTCGATCACAGAGTAATTTTTTTCATCTGGAAGAAGTGTCCTGGATGGGTGTGTAATAGATTTAATTAAGCCGTCTTCAAGTTTATGCATAATGCAGGCTCTTATACCATACGCATTAGTGTCGCTTGCTATGATTACTTCTTTTTTTTGGATCATAATATCTCAAAAACAAGTCTGACATTAGCATTTCTTTAATTTCTTCAAATGTTTCCTGGTACTCCATTGTCTAAACCCATTCAGTCTTTCTTCAATAGTTCATTTAACAGAGCTCACAAACAATGCATATTTGGCACAAATACATTATAATAACTTGCTAACCCCAGGAAACTTTGTAGGGAACTGACATTTTCAGAAGCAGGCATGTCTTTTATAGCACTGGCTCATGTTGGACCTGGTCTCCTACCCTTCTTGTCAATTATCTGACCTAAATATTTCATTTTGTCCATAAAAAGTTCACACTTTTTGTCCTTCAGCTTGAAACCAGTCCTGAATTCTTCTGAAAACTTCTGGGTTTTCACTTTTCAGCAAAATATCGTCAAAATAAGTGACTGCAAAGTCAAGTCCACTCAGCATCGTGTATCCCTTTTGACTTTTTCTTTATATATATGGTTGATGAAGCCCAATCACTATATTTCACATTTGATAAAACACCCATTTTTTTCAAGTCTATCAAGCTTTGTTTTAATGATGCAAATGATACATTCCTTTTCTTTTTGAAAACAGGTTGTACCTTTTTTTTAGCTTTCATTTTCTTGCACCAGCCTAACCCACATCTGGGAATTTAGTTTTTTAATTCTTCTTTTTAAACTTTTTGCTTCATTAGTAAAGCCTTTAATTTTTTGGCAGAATGAATTGATTGGGCTTTTCCATAAATTAAACTGCTCCATACAGTCCGTTCTAAAAAGGTTATTCATTATATTCATGACAAAAAGTCTTAACTTCAAGGTTTTATCGTTTAATGTCACATTTGTCATAAATTCCCCTTCAAATTTTACTTTTTGTCCTGCAACGTCAGTTCCAGTTTCCATAACTGTTATACTGCTCACACATTCAGCTGATTGTTGCAGACTTGTTTAATTGTCTGTGTGGGTGGCTAAAATATAAGAATAATTTGATAACATTTTTTAATTATTTGGTTGAACTATATTGATTTTTTTCCTTTATTTTGTTTAACATTGAAAAATGCTAAAAACATCTTACTAAACTTAGATAATCTGTGCTACAAAATTTTAATTAATTATAAAGTGGACAATTTAAAAGTATAAATAAATGTATATGTAGATATGTTAAAGCAGAGGAGAATGAAGAGCAAAGACCAGCAAAAAAAAAATTATTACTAACTGTAAAGTGATGGATTGAAAAATAAAACACCAAAAGAGGATTAACTAGTTATTGCTTCTTGCTCTTCAGAACTCAATCAAGGACAAAACATAAATATATGCACAATGACTAAAAAAACATGCTAGATCATAAGAATTGTATTATTATTAGATGAAGCCTTGTCAATTCTTATTCATTTTTCACTAGAATTTCTTTCATCTTCATTTCAATTGCTTTATTTCCACTAGTAGTATTAGTAGTAATATTATCTGGAATTTTATTATTATTATTAAATGAAGCCTTGTCAATTCTTATTCATTTTTCACTAGTATTTCTTTCATCTTCATTTCAATTGCTTTATTTCCACTAGTAGTATTAGTAGTAATATTATCTGGAATTTTATTATTATTATTAGATGAAGCCTTGTCAATTCTTATTCATTTTTCACTAGTATTTCTTTCATCTTCATTTCAATTGCTTTATTTCCACTAGTAGTATTAGTAGTAATATTATCTGGAATTTTATATTTACTTTATAATGAATTATAATAAATCTTCCTAAATTTATGAAAACAAAGAGTTGTGAATTCTTTGTTTATTTCTTTCTTTCAGAATGCTTATGCCAAAGGAGAGATCTTTATTGGATTCAAAGATAATAATTATTCTGTATCAGAAGGAAACATTGATGGACGTACAGCTCCTGGCTTTGGTTTTACACTAAAAACCCCTGAGCGAAATTTTTATCTGAGTGCAGATTCCAAACAAGAAATGGAAGAATGGATTATCGAGTTGACAAAAATCATTATTACTCCACTGACCACTCAAGATAACAAAAGTATGTATCTTAATATTTAATCAACTATCAATTTTACAGAAATTAAACTTTCTTATTTTCTCTATTAAATAACAATATTCGTCTTGACACAGGCTACAACAGGGTTCTATATAAATCTGGCAAAGAAGAAAAAGAATATTTAATCTTTATATGAATTTCTTTATCAAATCTTTTTGTAACTTGTAAGCTTTTGTCATTTTAGCATAACTTTTTTAAGTAGAATTACTAAAAACTTTTTTGTGAGAAATGGTCTTTTAAAAACTCAAGATCTGTAAAGATTTAAAAAACAAATGCTTTTCTTTTCCTGTTAGAAGAAAAAGAATAGACATTGCACATTGATTTTAATGGTAAATTAATTAGATTTTCATCTGTTTAATATAGTTCTAGTGTGTTTTGGTGAATAGTTGAATGAAGACTACTCTCACTGCTACTACTGTGTCACATTCTGCCACTTCTGTTTGGCTGAGAGCCAGAATGGATAAATGGTTGGCATTTGATTGATGTCAATAGTTCTTAATTTGGTGAGTCAGTCATTGTGAGACATAATAGAAGACAGGTTCAAGTAATCAGAAGTTTTTTGGGTTTTTTTAATGGTACCAATCATATATAAATAACATTAACAGGAAACAAGTGATATCCAGTCTATTCAGAGAACAGTTCATTACAACCTCCTCCACATAACAACTGGTGACCAAATAGACAGAAGAACACATATTTTGAGTCACATTCTAATGAAAGCTAAGCAAAGATATTTTGTTCATATTTCTTTAATATCTACTGATTGCTGTTTAACTTTCTGTTTATATAACCCATAATATCAAGAGATAAGTAAAACTTTCATTCCCTTTAATAATTACATACAACAAAGGTGAAAGGATTTTTGTAGTTGCACACACACACACACACACACACACACACACTTTACTGCTACTCTCATCTTTGCCTTAGACATTTTCGGCATTAAGAAAATAAAGATTTCTGTCAGTAGGGGAAACATGTATCTAAAATTTGTCTAGATAACTTTCAGAACACTTTGGTGTGCATGGCAATTCAAGAACTATATTAAAAACAAAGAGGAAGAAACAAAAAATGATAAAGAAAAAAATTATTACTCACTGTAAGGTAGTGGAACAAAAATATAAGAAAAAAAGAAACAACAAAAAAGTGCTAATTGTTTATCGCTCCTTGCTCTTCAGAGCTCAATCAAAGACAAAATATAAATATATGCACAACAAGTTACTCAAAAAAACAAAAAACTAAGAGGGAATGAAAGAAAAATTACTTGCAGAGAATCATCAGTATAAATCAAGAACAGATTACATTTAGGCCCAGCAACCATTCAGTCCATTTACAAAGACGAGGCTTCTTTGTCTCAGGCATTCTCAAATGGTAATCTGAATGTACTTTGCTGACTAATATAAATAAATTTTTGGTAAAATCAAGTGGTCAGGAATGGACGTAATCATTACTGACAGAATAGGACAGTTATATGCATAATGTAAATGCATTGCAAATTGATAAGAAAGGGATTGTTAGTGGTTAGAAATTAACGCAAGTATTACTGATCTTATATGGTGATTATATAGAAATACATTAGAAAGGGACTGTCAGTAATCAAGAATTAAGTATTACTGACAAAATATCTATATTTTTGAGATGAGGTATTGTAATTATTTACACTATTTACATTGTTCGAACTGTTTTCCTCATCTTCGTTGCCATATTCATGATGTTTCGGCCACTATACACTCTAGCTGTCTTCAAATAATTGGAATTTTGAACTGAACCCTTTATTTTCTCCACCAAGATAGATTGTTTTAGTTCTACATGCCATGCCTCTTATGGATGTCTCAGTACCAGTTATCGTCTTTTAATTCAACTCTCCAAGATTTTTGTTCACCTCTACTGTAGCCAGGAATTGAACTCTCAACTCTTTGGGCCAAGTTACTGAATTACTTCAACCAACCCTTTTAGCCACTAGGCCATGTGTCCTTGAGGACATCCAGAAAAGGCACAGCACGTGGAACTAGAACAATCTACCCCAGTGGATGAAATAAAGGATTCAGTTCAAAATTCCAATCACCTGAAGAAGGTTGGAGTGTACAACAGCCAAAATGTCATGAATATGGCAATGAAGATAAGGGCAACAGTCCAAACAATGTAAATATTGTAAATAATTACAATACCTCATCTCAAAAATATAGACAGGAATACTAAAAATAGTGTGATGTAAATAGCGTAAATAAAATATCTGTTTAACATTTGTTTTGTAATGAATGTCTTGTGTTAAATAGAGAACCTCAAATATATTAATTGTGATTGAATTTGATAATTATTTTTTTGATTGATTCTTTGTTTTACTATTTCAGTTTGTGCATCTATGGTGAACAAACGTCCACATACTATTTATCACATCATGAAGAGATGAGGTTGTGATCACAATGTGCCAAGTATCAGTTAAAATAAACCTGGTATAAAATCTAGAAAATCACAATGGCAACTTTTAAATCGGTATGTGTTTTTGGTATGTATGCTAAATTACAAGGATCTTCTTTCTGGATGACGGAAGATTAATCAATAAGGAATGTGTTTTTGTTGTCCCCCCCCCCTCTTCTCACCACTGCCTATTCTCATATTCTTGTTACAAATGGCAGTTGCATCTTTTTGGTTTTGATTTAATTAATAGTTTTAAAACTGTCTTCATTACAACACTTCTGTTGGTGAATATTGTCTACTAGTTTATAGCTTTCTAACTGGCTACTTGGACTGGTTGCTATCAGTGGATATAGGTCTTTGGGTTATGTCCATTTATTTTTGAATCACTTGTAAAATTAAAACAAATTTAAGAACTGTTCTAGTGATAATCTACTGAAAATTGCTTTTTCAATTTACTCAATAAGACAAGTGCATCAACTAGGAATTTATGCACATTGATAATTAATGTTGGGGTAAAAACTACTCAGCTCTAGTTAAAACCTGGTGAAGGCATTTAAACTTTCGATACCCAACTGCAACCAGTCTTCAAAATCCCTCATCCTTAAGTGGTATCATTATTATTATTATTATTATGCAAATTGTTGGTCAAATGTAATAGCCTTATAACTTATATTCATAGACTATAATATTAAGTTTTAATCTACAGGACAAATTCTATTTTCTGTAATTTGATATTGGAAGTAATATTTCAAGATGTTTTAAACTTGAATATTTTTGTGAGCCTTAATACTTTGGTGTTAAGGCTAAAAGGAATTGTTTAATAAAATTTTACTACTGAGTAACTTAATTTTGTCATAATATTCTTAAGGAGTACAATCATTTTTATCAAATTTTTATTGTCTCTTGTAACAAAAGCAACTTAAAAATAATCAATGGCCAACATGTTTGGAGATTCTTTTAAAATAAAAATCGTGACGCTAAAATAAAAATTCGATCATGGTCATTGCAAAGTTATATTTAATCAATTATGGCAAAAATAATGAAACTGTTGTAAATAGAAGTAATTTTAGTATCTATAATACAAGCTCCTTCAAGGTTTTTTTTTTTTTTTGCTTTGGTCTATTTTTTATAATTACATGTTGACAATCTCGGATTTTACTTAAATAGTTAAAAAAAAAAAAAAAAAAATGAAATTACTCCAGTCATGAGAGTTGGATAATATTTCAAATGTGATTATAACAAATGATTTAAGTTGAATAATCTTAAACGCCTGCATATTAAAAGGCGAAAATGGAAATTTCAATTCCTTTTAAATTGAAATTTTGAACAAAAAAAAATCTTTATATGAAAGTTGATTAAATTTTAGTGTAATCTTTTGCCTTTAAAAACCAAGCTACTTAGATCGTGAATGAAATATAATCACTTTTTATTAATTCAATGTTTTTACTGTGATTTTGGCTAAAATGAATTTTAAACTTCTTTCTTACTAAAAGGTGATGATAAATAATTGCTTTCTTTGGAAACCAACAACCTCTCGGAATTATTTACAAATAACATTTATCATAGAAAAATAGTTAATGTCTATTTTGCATTTATCCTAAAATTATTACTATTTATGATAATAGACCTCGTAATGATTGTATGAATATTTAAAAATTACAAATTATTTTATAATTTAAGTTTCCATGCCTTGATTCTACTTTGCATGACTGAAATGTATTTCAGACAATTTGCCGAAAGAAAGTTTCATCTTGCAATCTAAAAAGATAAACAGAATGTTTTTTTTATTTTGATAAAATCAAATTGTGATATTTAAAATCTCAAATTTTGGGAAGTACATTCCGTATGTTTGAAAATAGTAAGGATGCTCTGTTTTATCATTGTTTGTGTTGTCACGTATATCATCATCAGTTGTCTTAGAATTGGTTTAGGAAAATTTAAATGCCTGTTTAATGCCCTTGTTTCTTTTTTTATTTTCTTAATTTTTAAGTTTTTACAAATATTGAGAAATTACAACTTTGTAAGAAATGTTTATCGTTTTATTAATTTTAAAAAGAAATGGACACTTTTATTACAACATTTTCTTTTATTGAAAAGGAAACCTGGTTCTATATTTCAATGGGGGATATTTTTTTGTGTATTTGCAGATATAGAAAATCATTTCTATCTTTTAAAAATGAAATACTCTAGAAAGTATAAAATTTCTTATAGAAAGTCTACTGTTGAAACCATTTAACTTGTAAGTTTTGTGTTTGTTTTTTGGTGTGGGGAGTTAAAGCTACTTCAATATTTTTCACGGTGAATTGAATGCAGTTTCAAACTTGTATTTTCTTTTAACTATTTCTAATTTTTAATGTCAGCTACATGCCTAAGTGGCATATGTGCAGACAAAGGTGTGTGGTATGACTCTTTAAATAAGCCACCAACAACAACAACAATTAAAAATTTGCATATACAGGGCATCCCCCCCAAAATATACTCAATCTTTAAATGACAATAAATGCAGTGTTTATTGACTTGCAAACAAAATTAGTGATTAAAATTAAGAAATATTAATGTTTATTGACTTACAAAGAAGAGTAACAATTTAAATTAGATATTAAATGAAATTTAAGCATTCTACTAGATTGGATCTAGGCCCCACCCATTTACTGTTGAAATAGCTAACTGCAACTCCTACTTCAACAGTTTCTTTATCCAC
The DNA here is from genome assembly GCA_903632075.3 of Acanthosepion pharaonis. Lineage (NCBI taxonomy): Eukaryota > Metazoa > Mollusca > Cephalopoda > Sepiida > Sepiidae > Acanthosepion > Acanthosepion pharaonis. Next base: position 422,244 of record CAHIKZ030000612.1, on the reverse strand, counting down.
TCTTCCCGCTTGTGGAATTCCCTTCCGTTTACTTGCTTCTCTGATAAATACAATCTCCAGAAGTTTAAATGCAATGTCAGTTGCCATCATCTATTTTCTTGAATCTTGTTCCTCTTTTGTCCTTTCTTCAATCTTCCCTTTCACTCTCTATAACCCCCTGTGTACTAGTGGCATTCCCACCTTGCTTGGGGTAAAATAATTAAAAAAAAAAAACAAAAAAAAAACATTAAAAGCATCAGTCTGAAAAAAAGAAAGAAATTATTGGAAGTCAAAAAGTAAGTATATTTTTGTGGATGCCCTGTATATTAAAAGGTAGTAATATTTAATATTATCAAAAAAAAATATTCTGAAAGAGTTGTTTCTCACTGGTTTTCTAGTGGTTGTGACATTTTTAAAAATACCATTGAATATTCTTTTCTTCCTCTGAAATACAAATGCACTGCCATTGACTCATCGCAAGTGTCATGTTTCCACGTTTTAGTCTTTTTTTTTTTTTAATTGTATATTTCAAGATTGGATTTTTTTTTCTTTTTCTTTTTTTTTTTTTTCAGTTCGAAATCTTTTTATTATTGTACAAAATAAAAATGATGTGATATTGTAACATTTTATTTTTTTTATCAATGCTGAAATCTTGTTCAGTTACACATCTGTGTCTTAGTATCAATGGGCCTTTCTCTTTTAGTTTGTTCTTTACATTAACGGAACTTCATAATTTTGTCTCTTAATCACGTTATAAATCTTATAGAGAAACCCATATGTATGTCTGCATGTAAGATAAATAACATTTTATTAAAGTGCATTGTACATGTTAGTTGCTAGTTCCATATTATTTCATTAAATTTTGTCTTGCAGTTTTTTTTTTAAATTTAAATTTTTTTTTTTTCTCAAGGACAGTAAATATGAGCAAAAATATTAAAAACTACCAAGCTCAATATCCATCTATATTTCTGAGATGAGATATTGGGACTATTTACATCGTTCGAACTGTTGTCCTCATCGTAGTGTTGCTGCTGTTGTACACTCCAGCCTTATTCAGGTGATTGGAATTTCGAGCCAAACCCTTTATTTTGTCCACTGGGGTAGATTGTTCCATTTACCCAAGAACACAATGCCCAGTGGATAAATGTGTTGATTGAAGTAATCCAGTGACTTGACCCAATGAGTTGTGAGTTCAATACCTGGCCACAGCAAAGGTGAACAAAACTTGGAGAGTTGAGTTACAAGAGAGAAACAACTGATACTTAGATATCCAGAAGAAGCATGGCATGTGAAACTAGAACAATCTACTCCGGTGGATCAAATGAAGGGTTCAGTTTGAAATTCCAATCACCTGAAGAAGGCCAGAGCATACAATGGCCAAAACATTTTGAATATGGCAACAAAGATGCGTACAACAGTCTGAATGATGTAAATAGTGTAAATACTACTAAAATCAATCAAATGTATTTTAATTTTATATTTCTCTGATGCAGTTTCAATATTAGAACTTTTTCATACTGTTTTTAAAAACATTTTCATAATTTTTCATTTTTATTATTATCATGATTATTTTTATGATCTTGGAATGATTTAATTAAGAAATCCATGCATGATTTTATTTTATTTTTTTTTGTTTTGTTTTGTTTTGTTTTTTTAAATGAACTTGATGTGAATTTTATTTTATCTTTGATCAGCACTTTTAAATTTAGGCTTTTTACTTCTAAGCCAGACATTTATGGATATCTCATTGTGAAGTTACTAGCCTTGTAATGATATAAAGTATTTTTTTATTAATTTATATTTAGATTTAAAAAAAAAAAACTACTAAAATGTTTATGAAGTGTTAATAATTCTGTTTTTTATTGGTATATTTTAATAGTAATTTCTATCTTGTCAGCTATAGACTTTTATTGTTAATTTATTTTTATATCTCTTGTGTAACTTATAGAAAGATGAAAAAGTAATAGTATTTTCAAAAGTAATATAGTTTTTAAAATTCACTTCAAGAAAATCCAAATTGTTGATATCAACCTTTTGGTACTGGGTGATTGTTTTGTTTTGTATCTTTTCATTTAACTAACAGTATTAAACGATTTTTTATTGCTAACTATTGATTCGTTTTTTTTTACTATGTACTTTGATTTCTTACTTTATAGACATTTAATAGTAATTGTTAAACACAGTTGTCTTATATACTCTAATGTTTTTGCTTGGAGAAAATAAAATGGTTGTGTATAAGAAAAAAATCAATTACACTTTTAAAAATGGGATCTGATATCTAGCCATTTAATTAGACTTAATATACACTTTTATGTATCTATGAATTAAAAATATTAAAGGTACAAATTCTATAATGATTACATTTTTTTAGACTTGCCTAATGCAAGAAATTTAGAAAAAAAAAAGTTTGTCAGTGTTTCTCAACCTTTTAAAGCAATGGCACACCTCAGAGCAAATGAAAATATCACGGCATACTTAGCAAAGTTTTTAAAGGGTATACATTTAAATGTTATGAAATAAAACCATAGATTTTAAAAATTAAAAACAAAAATGATTTTACTTTATTTCAATGTTTCTATTCAACTATTTGTGCAGCTTATTTAGTGTGAAACCTGTGTCTGGTGTTTTTTCGCGATTTCTTCAAGTTTGGTTGAATGTGTGATAACCAGACCCTCATTTCTTCTTCATTTGAGCGTAATCATTCTCGCTTATTATTTTTGATGTTATTTAGGATTGAGAAGCTTAATTCAAATAAATAAGAAGTAGAAAATTGTAATAAAACTGATAACGCATTTTTAGCTAATGTAGGATATTCCTTTTGTATTGAAATCCAAAATGTATCAATGGGTTCCATCAAATGTTTTATTTTGAGCCCTTAAAAAAAATAAAAATTCATTTTAAAAATTGAATTATGTATTTAAATAACATAATCAAAGTGTAGTCAGAAGAATTATTCGAAAAAAAAAAAGTTTAATACTTATTCATTTATTCAAATACTAATGTTGTACCATTACTACTTTCACACACACACACACACACACACATATAAGCTGTGGCAATATTTCATGGCACACTTAAAAGGATTGTGCGACACACTAGTGTGCCATGGCATGTCAGTTGAGAATCACTGGTTTATGTGAAAGTTATTGCATAAATTGCTGGTTAATTAATTTTTTATGACATTGTGTAAAAAAAAAAAAAAAATTTAAAAGAAATAAAATGGCTTCTTCTTTTACTGCATACAGTTTTTAAAAAATACTTAAAATTTTAATAATTTAGCCTTTCTTCCAACTAATATATCTGTGGGGGGAAAATTGTTCTTATCTTGGAAAGAAATCCCATTTATTAGTAGTTTATAAAAATTGCAAAACTAGGTGTTTATCCATATTATTTTAGTAGTTACATTTCCATATATATATATATATATATATATATCATTATCGTATTGTTTATTTTTCCAATTACTAATGTTTTGTACATATGAAAAAAAAAAAAAAAGCAAGCTCCATTTTTCTGATTTTTGAAATGTTTTTCTCTTTTACATTCCATGTTAATTGCTCCTAACAATCTGTAAATGATGGCATTATACTCTGTAAAAAGTTATCTAATCTTTTAAAAATAAAATTAAATATTTGATGTCTTTGTCTCTCTCTTTCTTTCTTTTTTTTTTTTTTTTTTTTTTGTTAAAGACATATTTTTAAAATATTTGCACTGTTTACATCCTTCAGGCTGTCATCTTTGTCATATTCATGACGTTTCAGCCATTGTACATTTTGACCTTCTTCAGGTGATATACATTGGAATTTCAAACCAAACTTTGTGGATAAGTGTTGGTTTAAGTAATCCACTGACTTGACCCAAAGAGTTGCGAGTTCAATACCTGGTCACAGCAGAGACAAACAAAAACTTGGAAAGTTGAGTTACTAATAACTGAAACTGATATCCAGAAAAGGCATGGAACTAGAATGATTTACCCAGATGGATAAAATAAGATTTGGTTAAAAATTCCAACGTATATCACCTGAAGAAGGCCAGAGCATACAACGGCCGAAACGTTGTGAATATGACAATAGAGATGAGGACAACAATCTGAACAAAGTAAATGGTGTAAATAGTTACAATACAGAAATCTAGACGGATCCTGAAGAAGGCCAGAGTATACAAATCCCTCTTTTATACAGGTTTTATTGAAGATGACTGATAATTAAGTTTTTTTATTATATTTTTCTTGCAATCCTACATGTGATTTCTTTTCTGGACATAGTGTGTAAAAACTGTCCAAATGATCTGTAGATCTGAGCACTTTGCACTAATCTATTAGCCATTATCAATAATGTTTTTTTTTTTTTTTTTTGTTTGTTTAACTGGATATGAGACAGACTAGGTGTTGACCTCAAAGTCCAGTTTTATATATATATATATATATCATTAATGGGATACTTTTTTTTTTTTTTTTTATAGATTAATAGAACAATGCTTGTGCTAATTTAAAAAAAATAAATTCTATGGATTGGGGAAGTGATGAAGATGAAAAGGGGTCAACAGGGGTCAAAGGAACTGGCCAAGACAAGATAGGGATCGACATAGGCCAGGGGAACTGACCAAAACAAGTTGGATAGTGGTTGACATGGGTCAGGAAAACTGGCCGAGACAAGTTGGAAAGGGGTCAACATGGGTCTGTATGTAAATAAACTAAGGTACTGTGCTGCTAAAAGATAAAAGTACAAGTGTTAATTACTAACTCTGCAGCCTGACATAGTTATGATCTGAAATTTGATATAAAATATTAACTGGATAATTTTATTATAGCCAAAGTGAAAAATTATTAAGAAAATGGCAGTCAAGAAGAAAGCTGATCAATGTTTTTTATTCACTCTTCAGAATTTCAGTGAGGATTTAAAAGAAGTATGCACATCTATTAAGATGAAGGAAGATTAATAAAGAGGAGATATACACACACATATGAATAATATACCAATATATGTATATTTACATAGCACAGGCAAATTACATTGAGACATAAAAGCCACTTCGTCTGTTTACATAGAAAGGGCTGTAAAGAATGTGTATTACCTCTAATAGTTTCCAATGAAAGTTCAAATATGGAGGACTCTGAACTGAACAGGCATCTTCATGATAGTACAGGTTGAGTATCCTTTATCTGAATACTTCCAACCAAAATTTGAAAGACTTTCAGGGGGTGACATGACTTGCCATAAATTGAACATTTCAGAAAGCCCTGGGATGGTTCCTAGATGATGTGCAGTTTTTGTGACACCATCTGTCGTGGATGGGTTGAGGGTTTGGAATTCGCCATTGTGGGGTGGGATCCCCATCCCAGTTATGTAGCCTACGGTTGGTACCAATTTTTTTGTTAGTGATCATCACAGCAACACCCTCCTTTGTGGATTACTTACCAGGTGTTTTGAGTTCAGTAAAGATATTTATATATTTTTTGTAAGTATTGATCATACTTTTTTTTTTTTTGTACATGCACAGAAAGTACGAAAGATTTTTTTATTTATTTATTTATATATATATATATATATATATATTATAAATTAATTGATTTAAAATATGGTTATTTTCGCTACACAGTTCCAACCCTGTTTCAAAAATAGAAGCTAAAAACCCCTAATTTAATTTTGCAATTAAATTAAAAGCATTAGTTCCATTTCATCTTCAAGCGAACTTTTATATAAAAAATATCTATAAGAACACCGGTTTTATATCTTACTGTTCTTTTTTTTTTTTTATATATATATATATATATATATATATATATATATATATATATATATATATATATATATATATATATATATATATATATAGCACCTCTAGGTGGTGTAATGGTTAGCAAGTTTGTCTCAATTACGAGTGAGTTCGATCCTCACTAGGTACCCCATCTCAGCTACGCTTGGAAAATAACATATATAATTAAAAAGCTGTGTTATGAAATGTAAAGGAATATGTTTATGCTTAGGTTCCATTCCCAAGCTGCCCCAGTTTATAGATGTTATATACAAATTAAATAGCATGTATTCCAAAATAAAAAAAAATATCTGAAAACCGAAGCACTTCCGGTCCCAAGAATTTTGGATGACAAAAAGTTTCTCAGCCTGTAGTTGTTACGGCTGGCGCAACATAAAATGAGAAGAACCAGATTCATAGAAATTAAGGTTGAATAAAAGAGATTATATATAATAACGAAATGCAGATTTTATTTTACATATAATAGAATATATTTTTTGAACAATAAGGATGAGGTTTAAAACAGTATAAGTTAGGAAATGCTAACAAGTTACTAAGCGTGCGAAAGCCCAGAAAGTAGTTGGCTTAATGTGTAAACACTATACAAGGTAGTGGGAAAGGAAAACCATTGTAGTTAAGATTAAGGCGACGGATGGGAATTCGTCGCTTGGCAAAGAATTATATTCTTTTCTTAAAAATAGTTTGATATTCACATAAAGAAGTTTGGTCAATAATATCAAAGAAAAGGGGTGAAATATTTACCGATAATCTTTTCGAAGACTGTTGTTTTTTAATCAAAAGGTCCGGAGTCGACCTCAATAGTTGTGGCTATGGGTTCAGAAGGCAACTGGCTAGTTGCTACGAACTCTTGTTTATATATATATATATATATATATATATATATATATATATATATATATATTGGTGGTGGTTTTTTTTTTTTTTTTTGACCCTCTAGAACCCAGTAGAAATTTACTTTCTATTGCGACACTGAGCTGTCGGCTCGTGGTCAACTCCCAGTCGCGGCGCGAAACTGTAATGTTTCTTCTACCGGTGTTTTGGGGATGACTCTTTGTCGCAGCCACCAGCCTGTGTCCCGGTCGATCGGTGGTCGTCACTACTCTGCGAAATCCTCTGGTCAGGATACCAATATGTGACACTGGCCCGTCCAGAGTCGAATCCTGGTCATCACTACCCGGCGGAATCCTTTGGTCAGGGTACCAACTGGGACGGTCGGTCGATGCTAACGGCTTCACACCAGCTGCAACCGGTTCGACACCAGCTCCGTTGTTCCCAGCTCACTTCCAACGTCTGGTTACCGAATTAACTGCTTCGATCTCAAGTCTAACCTACCCACGTTATGATTTTGATCTTAGGTAGACAAGATCAATCAGGTGTCGGGCCATAGTGTAAGATGAGTCTAGACTGGAGGTGATATCGCACAAGCGTAAAGAAAAAAAGAAGCAAGTAAAAACCCAAGAGGTTCAAGTATGTTAGAAAATAACAAATTAACTTTTATCCGTCTGTTATATACAGGAGTGTGTTTCTCTCCCAGCCCGTTTTCTATGGGGTGTGACACTTCTACGTTTCTTAAGCAAGTTCTGGTATCCTAAGTCAACTGGCTTAGTTTTTAGGTGCTGGCTTGGCTTCGTTCGTCAGTTTAACTTGCTATTGGTAGGGTAGGCGAAGTCGGAGGTCGTGGAATCTCTCGGCCATTTTTGGAAAATTAATCACTTTCCGTTTTGTGGGGATCTCTTCGTGAAGTGAGGTCGGAGGAAAACCATCTTCCTAAACTCTCCCTCTCTCACATTGATACCTCGTAACAATCCCTTCAGTGGACGTTAATAACTTCCCCGTCCTTCTCATCAAATTACCTCCGCCTATCACCAATGCTACCACTCGACCAATCGCATCCCGGCCGTGTGGGTGTGGCTAAGCTGGCCTCCTTAAAATTATAACCCAGAATTTTTGTTTACAAAATTCTTTTTTTTCCATCGGCCAAAATTTTTACGAATCACACATTGCCACTTAAAATCTCTCAGATCTTTTGGTCACTCAGAGTCTTCTTAACCAGCACTCTTTATAAATTCCATCAATCACTTGTCAAAGTCTGCCATCTGGTCCCTTCATAAAGTTAGCTTTTACTGGAACCCTTGGCTTCTTGAGAAATTAAATTTCTTATTTCCCAAATCACGATTCTTCCACGATGTCTTTTCTCATGCCCAAAATGTTATAATCACCATATTGCTACTCAACGTGTCGGCGCCTGAAGACGTCACGTTGGAAAAATAAATAATAATAATTCACTCCACCCCGTATCGGAATAAATATTTTCTCATGCCAAAATTTTTACGAATCACACATTGCCATATGGCCCTGCCTAGTCGGCACTCAGGAAAAACGATATCTTGGGAAGACAATTAATATTGATTCTCTTTACCCCGTATCGGCAAATCATCTCAGGCCGAAATTTTTATGATCACCATATGGGCTGCCTAATATCTCAACGCTTTGCTTTTTTTGAATCTCGTGTTCTCTCGGCAAGCATTTTTTTTTTTTTACAAACAACGTTAATCAATTGTCAAAAAGCTCGCATATGGCTTTTTTGTGAGTCTACTGTCTACGCCAATTTACGGGCCTTTGAGAAAAAAAAATGGGGGTATCTTCTTTTTCCGTTCTCAGTATTGTTTTAATTTCTATGGTTTATTAGTTAGCCAATTACCAAAGCTAAATAGTGTCACACTATTATTATGAAATCTAAAGGGTTTGGTGAATGGCAGCTTTTCGTATCTAGTAGCTACAAATTTAAGTCATCATTTTAAGTTAGATTTCGTATTTTATAGTATAAGCGTAAAGAAGTAGGACAAAATGGGGCCTCGTAACAATAGTACACTGATGTTTCATTTAAAAGATTATTATTCACCATTGGATTAAGTGCATTGACAAGGAAAGAGATTGGTGAAAAAATTTTCTTTTAATAATTTCTTTCATTATTAGACAAATCACTAAGTTCACAGCTTATTTAACTCCCTTAAAACTTGTTTGTTAGTAACTGGCATTTGATTAAACTCGCCCGCGTCTCTAATTATTTACATTTCAGTGTTTATTCATAAAAGAATATAAACAAAATCCGGCATATGTCTTGTTTGGGAATCAAATATCATTTCCAAGCATAACCTAGTTTGTCACAAGGTTTTATTACAATTCTAATCCTCGCTTTTTAAAAGAATAAACATTGCTGAGGAGTGAAGGTAGTTAAAATGATAGCAGTGTCAAGGGAAAATCCATTTTTTTTTGTGGGCACAAAGGTTCAAGTGTGACGAAAGTGTGGAAAGTATTTTAAGATTTATTGCGTAAAATACACAATTGTGGCACAAGGCCGAAAAGTGGGGGGAATGGGGTTGAGGCTGCTTGTCACTTAGTATCCTGTACCTAGCTAATCCGATTCACGATTGTCACATTCACCACAAAAACTCATCCATCGCCAATCAATACTCCATATACTATAATAACGCATACTCTCAGGTGGGGGCGGGGGACCTAAAAAAAACGCACCTCATGACATAAAAATTTAATTTCATGATTATAAAATACTATAGATAAAAATTTGTACATGATATAAAATGAGAGGGGAGGGGATAAACCCCCAAAATCAAACTAAAATATCAAAACAAACAAAACAAGATAACTAATATTAGTTGGACCCGTCCAGTTCTAAAAAAAAGAGGCTGCTGTATTCTGCCCTACGACATAATCAAGAGGCTCTCTCGCTAAAGGAGAGGGAAAGAAGAAAATATATACTGGCATGAGAATAAACAAAGCTGACCCAGTCGAGATGAAAGGAGACCAAAAAACAAACTGGAGAGGTTGAGAATCTCAACTTGGATCATAAACAAAGATGTAGCCGGGAGCAGGCTGGGAACAACACTACATTAACTAGCTTGACAAAGCTTGTCTAGCCTGACCAGGGAGGGCTCCACAGGAAACCACCCCGATGTGATATAGGTTGACCTGAAAGAAAAAATCAAGGCTAGCCCCGTTCACATGAACCAGGCTCGCTTCAGTCACCCACCTTTCGCTAAAGTCTGTCGAAACCAACCGTTTTCTATAAGTTCTAATCTTCATCTTGTGAAAAGTATTTTGTTTATTTGTCCATAGATGATCTAAGCAGATGTGAAGAGCCCAACACAACATCGTGGATGGAGAATCAACCCAAGCAAATTCATCATTGCCATAGGGGCGCAGAATAGACAGCACAGGAATTCCACTATTATTGTCTTCTTTAAATCCCATTCAGCCTACCGTTCAGGATGTTTGTGCCATGTTTTTTGTTTTGCTTTTTTTTAATCAATTCACCACAAGTAAGGCTATAATGCCACTAAGACAGCGCTACTGGGAGAGAAAGAAAATGAAAAGACTTTAGAAGGAACTGGAAACATGGAATAAACCTTTACTCCAGTTCAAAGACCAAGGAGGAGAGTGAATTGGATGATAGGCAGACCTATCTACTCCTATTGAGGAAAAAGAAAATAAATAGTAAATACAATTTCAGAGTTTAAGCGAAGACGTTAGAAGTATAGAGTTGAAGTAGACTTTAGAGGTAACTGGAAACCCCATTCTAAACAGGAAACTAGGGATAAACCTCTACTCCTGTTCAAAAAACAGATGAAATGTGTGATCCAGACGATAGGCGAATCTATCTATCCTTATTGAGGAGAAAAAATAAATAGTAAATATAATTTCAGAATTCAATCTGAGACGTTAGAAATATAGAAGTGAATTCGATTTTAGAAGGAACCCAATCTTAAGCAAGGAACAAGGAATAAACCTCTACTGTTAAAAAAAAAAAACAAAAAAAAACACGAAGGGGTGTAATTTGTCATGGAAATAGCACTTGATATTCCCAAGCAGTTACACGTCTAGATATTGACCAGGATCGACGTTGCTTAACTTTGGTAGATAAGTACCGGTATTTCAACGTGATATACTCGCAGGTCCCAGAAAACTCACGAAATTGATATATTGCATCATGTCTTCAAAATCCATGTTGCCCATTTATAAATCTACCATTCGTCCGTGCATTGAATATTGCTGTCGTATCTTCTTTGATGTTTCTACTATCTCGAGATTCCTGACAAAATTCAAAGAAGGTTCTGTGATGTAATTGACTCTGACCTTGCATCTCGACTGCAGTCATTTTTCCACAAATATTTTCATACCAATTGTTCTGATGAGCTTTTCTTCTTGGCCCCTTGACTGCATGAATGTAAACACAATACTAGATTGGCGATTAGGTCTCATCGTTTTACTCTTGAACTACGTAGAATCAACCGTATGTTCTATTCTAATAGTTTCTTTTCTCGCAACTTCTCGCCTATGGAGCTCTCTTCTGATTTCTTGCTTCCCTGTCGTTTGTAATCTTCAAAAAATTTAATGCAACGCCATCACTATATAATCAACAAAAATCCCAGATCAATGTATAATAATGATAATTCTTAATTTCGGAAATTACGTCATTTTTTGTTTATCACCTCAACAATGCTTTTCACGTGATTAAACAAAATAATTTTTCAAAAATCACTTTCGAATCAAAGAAAAACGGAGCGAGACGTTCGCTTCTTTTGTTGTTTTTACAAAAAGCAGCAATCAGCTAGAAACTAATTTCGACTGCATTGATAAGTGTTAAAATCGCATGATAGCTGTTATGGTTAATGTGTGATTTTTAATGAAGCTATCTCGTCAGTACTCTTGAATTGATTTTCAGCGTAGCCACCGCAATTCTGGCATGTTAATTTGACTATTTGGTACACAATATTTTTGCCATGATGTCAATTTATTAACTTTATGTCGTAAAAAAAAAAAAAAAAAAAAAAAAACTCGGAGTTTCAGAGAATTGTTAAAGACAGTAAAATATCTGTTCTAAGTAACTTAGAAGTTAATTGATTTTAACACCATGTCGAGAATTTATAGCTTATCTGAAATGGTAGATTTAGCTCTGGCTACGCCCAAAATAGGAGTTGTGAACTGTTTCATGTTACACGCACTTCTTCATGCGTTAATAAAACGTTTAGATGTTGGCGACTATTCAGCCACCATTTTAGCCATGGGAGATCGCGATTTCCCGTGGACCACAGACTCTGGTGTTCAACCGGAAGAGTCTGATGGAAGTAGCATAGTAAAAGTGTCTCAACCGGATGATAACGTCAGATTACAAATATCCTTACCGAAAAAAACACCAGAACCGATTTCTGAAAAGAGGACGTCAGGTCCTGTCAAATCGAAATCCCAACGTGCAGATATTTCAGCTACATCGTCTCGTCAAGGTGACGATGATAAGGATAAACAAGAAATGTTAAAAAAACATCCAACTGGCAAAAAGGCTGTACCAAGTCAGGATTCTGAAGGTTTAAAGAAAAAAACGATGGGGCCTGAGAAATCAAAATTTCAACGCACAGAAACTCCCGTTGCACCGTCTCGTCAAGATGGCGATGATGTTAAGAATAAGCAAGAACTGACAAAAAAATCCCCATCTACCAAGAAAAGCACTGAAAGTTTGAAGAAAAAGCCAACGATTCCTGAGAAATCAAGTACCGAAATTATCGAAGCTGAAGGTTCCACTGAACTTATGGCAGATGATGGGGACATCGTATCAAGTCAGGATTCTGAATTTTTAAAGGAAGAACCAACGACATTGTCCGTAGAAGAACCTTCCCAAGAAACAGTTTTAGAATCGGGAACGGTTTCACCTGTCGCATCACCAGAATCGAAACGAAATTCACAAAGTATAGGACTTCAGTTTGGCCTGCCCTACCTAGAAAGTGGAATTTCAGCTCTCGCTGACCATATTCAGGATGTCCCAGAACTGATAAAAGAACTTACAGACAGGATCGCAGTGAATGAAAGTGAACTTAAAGAGGTAAGAATCACTAAACAATGAGCCGGTATTTTAAGCTTTAAGATTATGATGAATAGATGCACATATTGTGTAATGGTAATGCGACACAGGGACAACGCAAGGGTCACGTGTAGCCCCTCCCTAAATCTACGATACGGGTTAGCCTCTAAATCTAGGATACGGGCCCCCTACTCCACTATATCTCAATTTTCATGAGATAACATTCATATAAAATACAAATTTCATTGTAACTGTTGTAGCCTACCTACGGACGATAATATCCCCATTCACATAAATACATTAGTAAATACTGTATGTTGGTCAGCAGTTGGAGATGCTGGTCAAACTCTCTGCCTCCAGACAGAGAGAATCTCCAGACGAGACTATGTCGAAGAGCAGAGTCTCTCTCAGGAAACAGCTACCCGATCCAGTTTTATACGGGGTCTACAGGGAATTTTTGGCCGAGCCTACGGGCTCAGATACCCCACATTAAATTCTGCCTTGTGCCACATCTGACAGCGTGGGGCGGTTGGTAGATATCCTGCAGTTGAAGATTCATTGTGGAATTCACTTGACTCACTTCTAACAGTTGATTACTACTACGCGCCGCTGGCGAATCTTATATGTGTTGTTCTTGTCCTAAGTATTATTGTTCATTACCAACCTTCGTGTGACTATTCTATTCAGTAACCTTCCCTAGGTTACAACAGTAGCCTAATTATGTACAATAATTGATCATATACAATATAGGCGAACAATTCAACTAGAAAAATAGAAAATAAATACGATGTATCTAAATACAAATTAGAGACATGTCATAATAGATCATTCTATCTTAAATAAATCGAGAATGGTTTGCGACAATTTTTAACATCAACTTGAGATTTACCTTGTTCAAAAGTTGAATAATTTTAACACATTCAACAGATTGTGTGTGTGTGTGTCTGTACGTTTATATATTTGATCGAATTTCCTACATTTTTCAACCGATTTCAACAAAACTTCACAGGACTACGTAAAATTACCTTGCGGTGGTTCTAACAGCGCCAAAAATTGGAAAAGCACAATTGTTTTTGCACGAAATCAATTTGAAAACACGATTAAGAGTCATTACGAGAATGAAAGGGGGACAACTCATATCGAGTTATACTTATTATAAAACCCAGGTTGTTTGTGTGTGTCTGTGTTCGTTTATATATGGAATCGGATTTCCTACATTTTTCAACCGATTTCAACAAAACTTCACTTTTTTTTATTTTTACATTCAGAATGCTTTAAAAATTCCATTTACAAGACAATTGTTTATAATAAAATTCTATTCAATCGGTATACTCATAACGATTGAAAACAATATTTTTGTTTGAGTTTGGGTTTTCGTAAAAAAAAGAAATAATAATTAAGACATGCGTGTCCGTCAACCTTAAACAATAATCTTTGTCAATTTTATTTTTCAGTCTTTATGATGGTCGATACTTGATCTATCTCTTACTGTTATATCCCCTACTCTACTGCTAGTCATACATAAAATAGTAAATTTTATATAGCGTTTTTTCGAGACTTAACATAAGCAAAACAAATTCACGGATAAAAACCCCAGAATGACAAAATATTTTCATCCTTTAATAGACAGTTGTGATTATTTTAATTTGTGAAGTATATAAATGAATGTTTAAAAAAACACTCACACACAAATGCTGATAAGATAGCGAGTGACGTATTGCACGGGCCCCAGTGAGGGTTGCCTTACCCCAGTGGGATGCGGTCGGGGTTAGTAAGCTCCGGCCCTGATACAGCAGTTACTAAATCGCTGCGTATTACTATTATACACATTTCAGAAATATACCAATATCACTATCTTTTTGAAAAGTTAACTTTCTTCAATCTCAAAGATTTTCATACCATGTCCCGCCAGAATGTAGGTGATCATGATCCTCCACAATTTCCTTTTCTTTATATATCCCTTCAAAACGTAGCTTACCTCACCTTCGAAATTGGGCTCGGGTCATTACTTGGCGCCTGAGGCGTCCCCAAAAGAAGAATTGCCGTGGAAGCTTGAGCAATTTTCTCACTTCAAACTGACCTTGTGTCACATTCAGTTGGGGCGTGAGCGCGCTAAAAAAAAATCACCCATTTAGAATGTAGTTGATCATGACTCTCCACAATTTCCTTTTCATTAAATGTCCCTTTAGGACCTAGGCGATCATAACGCTATATAATTTTCTTTTTTTAATATCTCTTCAGAAAGTTGGTGATCATGACTCTCCACAATGTCCTTTTATTTAAATCTCCTCCAAAACGTAGACGATCATGACTTTCCATAATTTCCTTTCCTTTAAATGTTCCTCCAAGACTCAAGCGATCATGACCCTCCACAATTTCCTTTCCTTTAAATGTTCCTCCAAGACTCAAGCGATCATGACCCCCACAATTTTCTTTCCTTTAAATGTTCCTCCAAGACTCAAGCGATCATGACCCCCACAATTTTCTTTCCTTTAAATGTTCCTCCAAAACTCAAGCGATCATGACTCTCCACAATTTCTTTTTCTTTAAATGTTCCTCTAAAACTCAAGCGATCATGACCCTCCACAATTTCCTTTTCTTTAAATGTGCTTCGAGAACGTAGATGATCATGACTCTCCACTTCATTATCTACGAACCGCCATGCATTATTGGGAAAGATATTGAAGGTGTTGCTCGTTTTCCTTCAGTTAGACTGGTTGCCAGCCAAGGCTAGAGATCCCAGCCTACTCTGCTATTTAATCTGTACTTAGTGAGGAGAACGACTGGTTAGAACGTTCGCTTTCTGACCATGAGACACGGGTTCGAATCTCAGCACGGTCGATTTGTCAGGAATGAGACTTCCTGATCTAATTGTTTTGGAGCGAGGCGATCTCAGCGTGCGGCATCTTTGAAAAGTGCCTGAAAACCATACTACAGGTTGACCCAAGCTCTGTGAAGGAAATTGGATAGACGGAACAAGTATTCGTGGCCGAGGGTTTGAGCGTGCTGGCCTTGTTCAAGATTGTTGATCACGCTAGATAACACGTTCTCTCCCAGAAACTGAAACTAAGGCCCACTCAAGCAGGTGGGCTCTGTGGGTGTTGAACAAACACAAAATACGTCTGAGTGGGCGTCTACGATAGGGATTGGCTAGCCGCCCTAGTAGACAGATATCCTCGAATATGAGTGGCCTGCTTTTATTAATGAGGAGAAAAGACATTTTTTCCAAGGGCACTTATGCGAAAATGAACGCATTAGTCTAATTCGGAATTTGTACCTAGCTCGCCATCCACATATCCGCTACACACCGGGTTTTTATTATTTCTCGTTGAACATTACACAATTATAAAAGTAAGTATTGACGACCATACTCTAAGGATACGTTTCTCAACCTATTTACCCTTGTGCTACCTTGAATTAGTTGTCATATCTCGGGGAACACCTGTATCAAAATGATTATATACCATTATTAATATCTACCTCTTTTATATTTTTATCCTAGTTCACGTGGTAAGCACGTGTTAATTACCTTCTGAAAGTTCTCCACTGCTTTAACCAGGTATTGAACTCACAGTCTTTGGGTCCTGTCACTGAATCTAACCAATGCCTTTATCCACTGTGCCATGTGTCCTCAAGGAGATTAATATTAACAGGAGATAACTGATAACTGACATCCATTAAACATGGCACGTGGAACTAGAACAGCCTACCCCAGTGAGCGAAATAAAGGGTAAGTTCGACATTCCAACCACCTGAAGAAGGCTGGAGCGTACAACGACCTAAACGTTGTAATAAATATGGCGACAAAGATGAGGACAATAGTCTGAATAATGAACATAATACCTCATCTCAGAAATATAGACAAATCCACCACGTACAGGAGGTTCTGTCCACTAACCAGTGAAAGCGGTTTCACACTGTCGCCATATAGACAAAGTTAAATACATTCCACTATGGTTATTATTATAAGTTTAAATAATATTAGAAGTCAAAGAATTTGAAGTTAGTCTATTTCACTTATGGCGTCGATACTGTTACGCCAGACGCTTATAATAAATCTGGCCTACGGCAGCGTTTCTCAGTCATTTTACCCTTGTGACACCCTTGAAATAGTTTTAATTTCTCAGGGAACCATTGCATAAAAATCATTATATAACATTATTAATATCTATCTCTTTTATATTTTTATCGTAGTTTACGCAGTAAGCATAATTTATGGACACTCATCCTGTACTCGAGTGAGTCACTCAATGATACACGAATCCACCACGCACAGGAGGTTCTGTCCACTAACCAGTGATGGTTAATTAACACTGACGGGATACAGACATTGCTACATACATTCCTTATGGTCGGGGTCGGATTTAGATGAAGTGAGTCCTTAGACTATTCCACTTGTGAGGCCCCTACAAATCCCCAAATCTCACGAGTAGAGGAAAATGGAAGTGTTAAACAATTTGAGTAAAGCCGAGGATGACGACGGATGTTTAAAATGACCGAATGTTTATTTAGAGTTTACAATTTATTATGACAGCATGTTTAATAAAAGCCTATGACAGTGTCAAAAATATTATTCACCTTGGATGGAGGTCCCCCGCCTAGACTTCAGCCTGCTAAGCATATAGGTAAATCCGGCACTGCCTATTATTATTATAATTTTAAATAATATAAGAGGTCGAAGCTTCTATTATAATAATGATTTTCCAACAATATGGAAGACGTGTATTGTAAAATTATGAATATAGAATTAAACAAAGACTACTCAAAAATGCATTAGCCTATTTATAATTGTTTTTCGCCGAAGCCCTAGCGACCTCTTGCGAAACAGTAATGTTCCGGGGAACACCGATTGAGAAGCACAGGTATTGTCCACAAACCAGTGGATGCAGATTCACACTGATGCCATACGGACATCACTAAATACATTCCCTATGATTAGTATAATTTTAAATTATATAATATGTAGAAGCTTTTATTATAATAAACAATGATTTTTCCATCACTATGCCGGACGAGTACAGTAAAATGGAAAATTCAACAAAAATTACTCAAAAATCTATTAGCCTATTTATAACTGTTTCTCGTGGTACCCTAGTGACGTCTTACGGACCCCTAGGATTCCGAGGACACACCGATTGGGAAATATTGATCTACAGTGAGGAAACCCATATCTAATGATGTTGTAACGGGGGAGAGCTAGGAGGAAGAAAGATTTATTCTCCCATTTGTATTTCCCCCGTTATGAGCATTATTATATTCGTTATATAATAACATCGTAGTTCACGGACGGAACGGAATGGCTGAAACAAAAAAGAATGGCAAATATGCTTTCTTTTCAGAGAGACATTTATATCACTAACATATACACAAAACTATATATATGCATATATATAAGTGTCCCACGCGGAGAATAATATATCACATATATCTATACAGTGACAAGAGTGTAAGGAGAAATAAAAAGAAAGGGTCTTACATATAATATGGAGATATTACTGTGTCTGGAGAAGCCATGTTTAGAACTTCAGATTCAAACGAGCCGGATTCATCTATGTCCTAGGCGAGGAGATATTCCGCGAACGGGGAACAGCGAGTCTTGGGTTTTCTCCCAAATTGATCTGGAGTTTCATTCTATATCTTGGAAAAAATATATTCCTAAAGGGAAATGGTATTATGGACTTGTATGCATCTGGGAGGCAGATTTAGCCTCTGCCCAAGTCATTCGTGTTAAAGAAAGCAAACTTACGGTTTAGCTACTGAAAATTGACTGCCGCTTTGGTCACTGTATGAAGTGGCGTCATTAAACGGCCGTCAGGTGACTTACCTACACCAAAGGACGTTAAGCACCTTCTGTATCCTTATAACGTTTACAAACTAAACCAAAGGGAATTACATTAGAGAGTTCCTCACGAATGTTAACAAGGTTATGGTAGTGCGGTATCATGTACCTCATGAGTGCAGGGGCAAGTCTTGTGACGTGTCCCTTCAGGACGTTGGCGATCACAGCCCTCCACAACTTCCTATCTTTCATAACTCTTCGCAGTGTTTTTATTTTTACTATCTCTCCCGCAACCTGTTCTGCCATCTATTAACACAAGCTCGCTAGTTTGGTTACTTGCTATTTCCTCCGTCTCTTTTCTCTTCAATATGCCCTGTGAGTGTCAAATGCTCCAAGTCTTCTTTCCTCATTATGTGTCCTAAAAATTTCAAGTGTCTCTTTCTGATTTCTTCTTAAAACCTCTACGTTGCTTACATGCTCCGTCCATGGTATTCTCAATATCCTCCTGTAGAACCGCATTTCTGTTACCTCAATTCTTTTCTTCCTGTACGAGGAAATTGCGCAACATTCACTGCCATATAGGAGGGCTGGTATTATGTAACAGTTCAGCAGTAGTTTCTGTCTTTCTAACAAATTTTTAGCAAACGTGGATAAACATGTCTGCAATAAGATGTAGTGTCAAAAGGGCGGATTTTTAAATAACGTTCGGAACTGTCACGTTGGTATAGAGGGAAAAAATGATTCCTGTGGGCTATAGCGGCTGAACAAGCCGGTGTGAACCACGGAGAAGATTGAGGTTTCATCTCGTATTTCCGAGAAGGAACGAAAGCATTTATGCTGGCTTTGACTCCAAAAGAAACCTCACTTGTCTAATTCTCAGTAGGAAGGTTAAGAATAGTAATCTAATGAGCACATCTCGAAGACAGTCATGAGGTGAATTCTAATCAGTATGCTCTTCTTAACGGAAGAATGCCTTGTGAATAGGGCAGTGCTTTGTAACCTTCGCCATCTTAATAACATTTGCTTTTTTTCTACCTACATTTATATACGTTACAAATTAAACTAAACACAAGTGACTATTAAAGGCGAAAAATTTTGACTTCATTCTGGGGTCATTTTTTTTGTTTTTCATCCAAATCTATGAATTTGTTTTACACATGGTAAATCTTGAAAAAACACTATAATAAAATTCACTATTTTTAATCCATAATGTCTTGAATGTGTTAAAATTATTCAACATTTTAACAAGAAAAATCTCACATTAATGTTAAAAATTCCCGTAAAACATTGTTGATTTATTTAAGATGGAATGATCTGTTATGATGTGTCTCTAATTTGTATTTACTAGGGTCATTCAATAAATAAGGTGAATTTTTCGGTATAAGGACTTCTAATACAGATAGAAGCTTACTTTTTTTTTTTTCAACGTAGTCTCCCAGCACTGTCACACACTTTTCCCATCTGTGCACAAGCTTCCGTATTCTCTCAGCGTAAAAATCTTTGGACTGATGTCTCACAACACTTTTGACTTGATCGCCACTTTTAAACTTCGTGCCTCTCGTGAACGCTTTCAACAGGTGAAAGTCTGAAGGGGCAAGGTCTGGGCTGTAAGGGGGATGAGGGAGCAGTTCCCAGCCCAGCTCGTTGATGGTCTGCACCGTTTGGGCTGATGTGTGAGGCCTTGTATTGTCATGATGCAAGATGACTCCTTCTGACTGATGACTCCTGCGTTTGTTCTTTATGTCTTTCTTGACCTGCCTCAGCAGTTCACAGTAGTTCTTCTGTCAGACTGAATGAGGTCATTGATTGATTCAATCACCTCAGGAGACCTCACTTCTGTAGGCCTCCCAGGCCTGTTTTCATCCTCAACACTGCTCCGTCCTTCTTTAAACAATTTAGCCCACTTGTAGACATTTTTTGGCTGAAACATGTGGCACCATACACAGTTGACATTCTCCTATGAATTTCAACTGGTTTGTACCCTTCAGCAACCAAAAACTTGATAACTGACCGCTGTTCAATCCTGGAGCATGCTTCTTGGTCGGCCATCTTTGTTAATCGCCAAAACTTTCAAAGTTTTTTTAATCTGCAAAAGAAATTAAATCCATGTGAAAAAGAAGTAAAACAAAAAAAGTAAGCTTCTATCTGTATTAGAAGTCCTTATACCGAAAAATTCATCTTATTTATTGAATGACCCTCGTAGATACATTGTGTTTTATACTAGCAGTAGAGCCCGGCGTTGCCCGGGGATGTAACAGTAAGAGATAGATCAAGTATCAACCATCATAAAGACTGAAAAATAAAATTGACAAAGATTATTGTTTAAGGTTGACGGACACGCATGTCTTAATTAGCTTTTTTTTTTTCTTTTTTTTTTTTTTACGAATTGGTCAAACCCAAACTCAAACAAAAACATTGTTTTCAATCGTTATGAGTCTACCGATTGAATAGAATTTTATTATAAACAATTGTTTTGTAAATGAAATTTTTAAAGCATTCTGAATGTAAAAATAAAGTGTGTAAGACAATAAGAAACACTACCTGCCAAAAAAAAAGTGAAGTTTTGTTGAAATCGGTTGAAAAATGTAGGAAATCCGATCCCATATATAAACGAACACACACACACACACAAACAACCTGGGTTTTATAATAAATATAAATCGATATTAGTTGTCCCCCCTTTCATTCACGCGACAGCGATACCTCTTAATCGTGTTTTCAAATTGATTTTGTGCAAAAACACTTATGTTTTTCCAATTTCTGGCGCTGTCAGAACCACCGCAAGGTAATTTTACGTAGTCCTGTGAAGTTTTGTTGAAATCGGTTGAAAAATGTAGGAAATCCGATCCAATATATAAACGAACACACACACACACACACATAACCTGCGTTTTATAATAAGTATGATGAATACTAACTTATAAAACTTGAGATTTAGTAGAGTTGGTGGGGTACTCATACCATAGATTCGGGGTGCACAAGACCCTTGCACTGGGCCTGGATGGTAGAACAAAAAGAGTATAAAGGGGTAAGACTAAGAGTTACTTTGAGCAGCAGAAGACAGGAAGTTGTTGAGAGCCATGATCATACAAAACGTTGTTGATTTATTTAAGATGGAATGATCTATCATAACA
Organism: Acanthosepion pharaonis; assembly: GCA_903632075.3. Lineage (NCBI taxonomy): Eukaryota > Metazoa > Mollusca > Cephalopoda > Sepiida > Sepiidae > Acanthosepion > Acanthosepion pharaonis. The sequence continues at coordinate 400,703 of CAHIKZ030000612.1, read as the reverse complement.
TGTTTCTAGTTGAATTGTTCACCTATATTGCATATGATCCATTATTATACATAATTAGGTTACAATGAAATTTGTAATTTATATGAAACTACCTTAAGACAATTAAGACGTAGTAGAGCGGGAGGTGGCGTAGAATAGATTCGTGGGGGTGCATATAGATTCAGTGGGGGACGAGACCTTGCACCTGCTCTGTTAATACATCTATACCAAAATACATTAAAAATCTATTGAATATATATATCAGCATCTTATTAAACCTTATTTCGTCTTGTACTTTAGTAGCGGATTTTGTGAAAATTGGCGCGAAGCATCAAAAACAGTATCATTGGTGTCTTACTATTACTAATTTCAGTTAATTTATATTCATAAATTAGCAGTGATTGAAGGAAATTGACGTCTCTTCAAAATTACAAAAAACATTTTTCCAAACTTTCTATCCAATTGTTCATTTCGTTCACAAAGAAAAAGATCGTTTTGATCCAATTACAACATTAAGCAACTTAAGCTTCAGCATTGCATCTTTCAATTTCAAGGTCAACCAGAAATCTGATGATGCCAAAATGGGGCCGTACCTATAATTATCTCTCTTTTACTAGGAAAGGTTTACTTTTGTCCCAAGAGTCCCTTGCTAATCACAGGGACCGTCCGTTGGGGGGACCAGTCACTCTATAGCTTTCCATGTGCGAAGACGTCAGTTCGATGAGTTCTAAAAAGAAAACCAAAACATACCACACTCGGTCCTTTTCGCATACGGTACCGTATCCCTCTTTGGGGAACATCTCTAAAAGGGGTACCGTATGTGGAATGGACGAATAAAAAAAGGTCTTACTTGTGTCTTTTTACTCGACGGCTCTCCATATGATATGTGCTTAAATGTTACTGTATGGGTCAGTTTTTTACTTATATAAATGTACTGAATGTTTAGTGTGACTTATATATGTATACTGATGGCACATGTTGTGGTGGTGTAATGGTTAACAAGCTTGTCTCGTTGGATCAGTTACGACCGAATAGCGAGTTTGTTCCTCACTGGGTGCCGCATCTACGCTACGCTTAGTAAATCACTATACTTCAGTGAGGAGAACTTCGACGTGGTGTAATACTTAAGTGAGGTGTAATGGTTAACAAGCTTATCTCACTAGATCAATTAAAACTGAATAGCGAGTTTGATCCTCATTGGGTTTCCCATTCTGTCAGCCTTGTGTCATTTCTAAGCTACGCTTATTAATTCAGTATAATTAAGTGAGGGGTGTATCGATGTGGTATAATGGTTAGCAAGCGTGCCTCGCTAGATCAATTACGACTGAGTAGTGAGTTTGATATGCACTGGATGCTCCACATTTTCGGCCTTGTGCCACAGCTAAGCTACACTTAGTAGACCGCTTTATATGTGTATTGATGATTTGCATAAATATTTTCATGTTAAACTCATTTTCAAGGTTATCACTAGTATTTTTCTAGTCCACGCTTCTGTCTTGTCAAGGTGTTAGTGCATCACGGATATACAAATGTTTATATTGGGCCTTGGAGAGTCGAGAGAATCAAGCTATTTCCTATTTGCATCTGGAAATGATTTCGCTACTCACAGAATATCTCCACTGTTACTAATGCCTTTTGATAAAAGAACCTGTATACCCGTGTAATGTATAGTGGGTCAGCCAATTTGTATTGGTTATAAATAGAAATAAAAACTGACCCTATACAATTTTTACAATATCAACAAATGTAACAAAGACAACATCAAGAGAAATAATCAAGTAGAAGAAATTATGAATTTGTTCAACAATAAATATTTTTTATAAACACAACAAATACATAATATATAGTGCAAAAGTTGATAAACACAATAGAGTTTTTTGGTGTGTGTTACTGAAAGAATTTGAGTTACTGTACTGTACGTGTGAAAATGAGGTGTAGTTAGCTATATTTGTTTTTATAGGAAAATTAAACAGTTGTTTTTGTTTTTGTATTAAATAGAAAAAAAGTATTGTTCTTGACTCACTGATTGTTATAAAGTTATCGCTCGTTAACCAGAGATTCTTCTTGTGGAATAGAATATTTTGTGGGAGTGAGCGTTAAGCCTGGAGATGGTTGACAAGGTTTGTTGTTGTATTGAAGATTTAGTTCGTCTCCTTTGCTGTGTTGATTTCCAATGAAATCAAGTGAATTGGTTTCAATATTTTAAGTTCCCACTGACCAAGTCGCGTCGAAGTTTAGTTTCTATTAGTTCTCTTGGTCACGTGGGGAGGCTCGTGAACATGTTTACATTTTATGGCGTCAACTAGAGGTCAAAATTTGGGTCGGTACCTTCGGACGTAGTTGACGAGAACTAATTAATATTTTACAACCAATCAAAATGCATCAGTTGTTATATTCGGTTGGAAGCCTCTATGTGTTTAGATTGTAGTGCCACGCCTACATTTCTTCAACTGTGATTGGTCGATTAATATATACTAAAAATAATAGGACAATTTACCGATCGCATTTCACCACACTGAATTTTTTCCTACAGTTTGCTCACAAACAAGTTTTGTTATAAAATCACCGATTGTTTCATTTTTCTTCCAATCGAGTATTTTTCGTATACCTTCAAAATTTATCCCGCGTTCGTGCTGGGAGCCATCGATAGTAATATAAAATCGGATGCATTCCCAAATCAACTAGTAGTAGTACCAGTACCATAGTAGTAGAGTACAGAACAGAGACAGTAGATCTCGACTACTCACACGTGTTATTCATTCTACTCACTCCGCACGCACACACGCACACACACACACACAGACACAGAACTTGAATTTGATATACCATCAGTTCTCTGTGAACAAACCAAGTTAGTTACAAACACACAACTGTACAATCTTCTGAAGATACATTCTATCTTAACACAGAACTCTGAACTTTATACTCAGAAAAACTTGCTTAAAAACATTTCCAAAATTGACTAACAGATAAAGGGAAACTACTTTTTTCTCCCTTTTCACACATTATACAAACTACCCTGGATTTTTTGTTGATTTTAATATATATGTTTATTCGTTGAAACAAATTGGTTCTTCATTGTTTTTCCTTCATGTTTTTAAATATTATGTATGAATGCTAAATGCTTATTCAACACGCAGCCACATTGATCTCTTCAACCAAACACCATCTCTACATTGGTAACCTCAACACTAAACTAAGCAAGCATCCTACAAACTTGCACAAAATTTAAGATTTAATAAAAATGTAGGAATCTGATTCTACAAATGAAAAACATATACCAATGGGGAATGTACAACATATTAACTAATTAGATGGTGTTTTGGCTTTTTTTTGTCATTAACTTTTATTTTCTTTATCTTTTAAACAGTTAAAGGACAATGTATCAGAGGCACAAGGGGATAAGGTAAGTTACAGTAAAAATTAATTTGTGTTGTTTTGAAATTCCTGTAAATGGTAAAAATTTGCATTGATTTTTAATTTTTAGAATTTATTCTTCAACATGATCTCCTTCCGTGTCAATGCACTTAATTTAGTACCACATGTTGGGTTCCTTTTAAATGCAACTTGTAGAGGTCAGTTAGTTGGTGTGACCTCTCGAATTTATATTTAACGCAAAATGCCACAAAATAGGAAACAATAAGAAGGGAACACAAAACGGTTTTTATAACAACAAAATTCATATTTATGTCAATGATATACAAGCATAATTAATAGGAGTTACTTCGCTTCGATTAGAATTAAAGGAAATATTTTTATCTGAGCTCTTAAAAATTTGAATGAACTTGTCGTTCAAAATGTTCACCGTGTAGAGGGCCATGGCTGCTATGTTGTTGATAGAAGTTCAGATACTCCTGCCCGCCGAGCCCAACTACATAAAAAGATTGGACTTTGATTAAGTCCAAAGAAGGCAAAGAAAGCAAACAAAACACAAGACCGATAATATATGTATATACAAATATATATTAATAACAAGTTACAATACATGGAAACAGTACAAAGGACAAAGTGTGTGTGAATATTCTGTATGTGCGTGTGTGTGTGAATATTCTGTATGTGCGTGCGTGTGTGTGTATTGTGCTTAGCGTGTTTCCACGCTATTCCTTTGTTAGCGCCTACATTTCGAGGTTGATAGCTGAAATCCTGAAGGAAAAAGAGCGATTTACCTCAAGGTGTCGGTGCACAGGCCTGAAGGAAAAAGAGATAGAGGCAAAGGGTCAGCGGATATTTATAGCCAGGGAAGAGAGACCCCTGGTGAAAGGGTTAACGGACTGAAGGAGGAGTTAAATCCGACAACCGTGAGAGAGCTGAAAGAATTCTGTAAAGCTGAGAATAAATAAAGTTTAGTAAGCTTGTAGCTTCAGAAAACTTTTTTTTAAGTATTTTCTTGCTGGTGAAGAAATGGAAAAAACCGGAATATCCAAGTTAAATTTCTTTAGCGGCGGCGATATGTTTGGTTGACTTTTCTTGAGAGTGTTGAAAGAATTCAGTAACTTGAAGTTGAAAGAGTGAATGTTCGTAATGTTTGTAATTAAGTTTCTGTTGCTTGTAATGTTATGTAATGTTCCGTACGTGCGTGTATGTGTATGGGTGTGATGTTTTCATAGCGTTCGCCCGAACTGGGACGAAACGCGAATTCTTATATAGCTACATTTTAGTAAACGAGAGAAATAAAAAAAAAGGAAGTCTGGTATTTATAATAAACATAATCACGTGATTGGCTACGGAGAGCATTTTTGATTTTGGGCGGAAAAATGGTTTTGAATAACACGTAGGCGTTATACGGACGTAGGTGAGAACATGATTTAAATATTAACTGACCAATGTGAAGTGGGGAAAATATCAAGGTTCCGTGATCCACTTTTTGCACAGATTTTCACAAAAAATGACATTGATAGAAAAATGGTAGCAGAATGCTAAAAACTCATGATAGAAAAGGATGAGTTAACACTATTATCAATTTTGTTAATTACACATTTTAATTTGTATTTAAAGACCCTAATAGAATGTTTATTATTCCACTGAGGTTCATAGTTAACACATTGTGTTCAAATTTGGTGTAATAGCTTAAAACATATGTAGTCTTTTTCAAAATAATAAGTATATTTTTTATTGATTATTAGTTAATAATAAGTAAATTTTCTCAGAACTAAAAACGAATGAACAACAATAAAATGTAAACATATCTTGATTTAAAGAATAAAAATAAATTATTTTACAACATCAATTGATATATATATATATATATAAATTGATATATATATATATATATATATATATACACAAATTTGTGTGTGTGTGTATATATATATATATATATATCATAATGTGTGACGTCATTTGTTTACATTTGATACACCATGAGCAGATATGAATGTACGTGAGAGATTCATGGAAGATTGAAGTTTAAATACAGTAAATTCGATCTTGCTAACCGAACGCTCCTCTGTGGCCAAATCGGTAAAGGCATGTCAAGCTAAATGACGGTTCTGTATACGATACAGGTTCGAATCCTTTCGGAGGACGAATATTTTCTATGAAAATTTCTCGGACATTCAGGCCGGTAAATGTTGTTTAATACTGTTTATTATAAACAGAGCATTTACTTAAATATTTGTATCTATAAAAAGAATGTATAAATATAAAAAAATGTCTTTATATATATATATATATATATATTACTTCTTTACATTAAAACAGAAATTTCTCCCATAAAATGTACTTTGAACACAAAATTAATATTAAAAATGGTAAAAGAAGGTTTATTGTTCCACAGGTGTCAGAGTTAACACATTGTATGCAAATTTGAAGTAATAGCTTAAAAGAGCTGTAGTTTTTTTCAAAATAATAAGTATATTTTTATTATGCATACTTGTTTCTCCCTTACATTTATTTCAAAATATATAACAGCAGCAAATCAGCGTGCATCTATTTATGTATTTAGAATCAAGTCATGTGTCACATATAAGCCTCTTCACCATTCAAGTTGTTTATAAAAATATTTTAATGTACTATAGCGAATTATATAAATATAGGTAGTGTTATGCTTATTTAAATTCATTCAATGATGTTGTTATGAATGTTTATTATTTTTCACATGCATAGTAGTTGGAATATCATATTTAAGTGACTGCATATATATGTGGATTGATATAAGAATGTGTATGGAAAACAAATAGTGAATTTCCTAGTAAAAATGATATAAAAAAGAAAAAAAACGGACCTAACTAAAGAACCTCTTGTCTAATTTTAATGAAATTTGACATTGCATTCGCCACGAGTTCAAGGTACAATATGTTCCTAAATTGGCTGAGATATTATGCATCGTTTAAGTTATATCTCAAGAAAACTCATACATTCATACAAAAGTAAGAGTTTTAGTATTTAAATAAATAAATCTTAATGAGCCAGGTACTACCTATCTTACTACCTATATTAATTCCCCCTTGGCCAGTTCACCCTGATGATCCCATGTGGTGAACAAGTTCACCCCGGTGGTCCCATGTGGTGAACCAGTTTACCCTGGTGACCCCATTTGGTGAACAAGTTCACCCTGATGACTCCATTTGGTGAACCAGTTCACCCTGGTGACCCCATTTGGTGAACCAGTTCAACCTGGTGATCCCATGTGGTGAACCAGTTCACCCTGGTGATCCCATGTGGTGAACCAGTTCACCCTGGTGACCACATGTGGTGAACCAGTTCACCCTGATGGCCCCCATGTGGTGAACCAGTTCACCCTGGTGACCCCATGTGGTGAACCAGTACACCCTGGTGATCCCATGTGGTGGACCAGTTCACCTTGATGATCCCATGTGGTGAACCAGTTCACCCTGGTGATCCCATGTGGTGAACCAGTTCACCCTGGTGACCACATGTGGTAAACCAGTTCACCTTGATGACCCTACATGTGGTGAACCAGTTCACCCTGATGGCCCCCATGTGGTGAACCAGTTCACCCTGGTGACCCCATGTGGTGAACCAGTTCACCCTGGTGATCCCATGTGGTGGACCAGTTCACCTTGATGATCCCATATGGTGAAACAGTTCACCCTGGTGATCCCATGTGGTAAACCAGTTCACCTTGATGGCCCCCCATGTGGTGAACCAGTTCACCCTGATGACACCATGTGGTGAACCAGTTCACCCTGATGGACCCATGTGGTGAACCAGTTCACTCTGGTGATCCCATGTGGTGAACCATTTCACCCTGATGATCCCATTTGGTGAACCAGTTCACCCTGATGACCCCATTTGGTGAACCAGTTCACCCTGGTGATCCTATGTGGTGAACCAGTTCACCCTGGGGATCCCATGTGGTAAACCAGTTCGCCTTGATAACCCCCATGTGGTGAACCAGTTCACCCTGGTGATCCCATGTGGTGAGCCAGTTCACCCTGATGACCCCATGTGGTGAACCAGTTCACCCTGATGACCCTATGTGGTGAACCAATTCACCCTGATGATTCCATGCGGTGAAACCCAGGTAGGTAGTATCTGGATCATTAGGAATTATTTTACTTTTTCTCTACTTAGTGTATTGAGCACTCTTCATTTTAACTTATTACCCACTGTTTTTTTATTTGTACCAGAGATTTAAGGTACTGGACGATTTCTTTCCCCCCTTTTTGGAGGTTTCTGGTGTTTTTTTTTGTTTTTTTTCCATTTTTTCCTCAGATGCCAATTTACTTGAAAATTGTGCTATCCAGGTTTTTTCTAGCATTGATGGTGGGGGTGTTCCTTCCTTGTCTTTTGTTTGAGTTTGTATAGAATGTCACCATCAAGTTCAAATAGATTTACATTATATATATATATATATGTGTGTGTGTGTGTATATATTTATATATATGTGTGTGTGTTTAAATAGATTTACATTTTATATATATGTGTGTGTGTGTGTGTGTGTTTAAACAGATTTACATTGATTTTTAGTATTATATAGATATATAGGTACATCAATAAGTCTAGCAATGAAAAAAGCACTTATTTTACACAATAGATATTTATTTTCCAACGAAACCTCTGTCAATGCACTTAATTAAGTGGTGCATATATAGGTAGATCAATATGTTCATAGTTTAATGATAGAAAAGTGTTTATTTACCACAGTAAATATTAAGTTGAAAATATAATCTCTTTCCTTGTCAGTACACATCAATGATGTTGGATGATGTAATGTTATCCAACAGTCCAGTAGCAATTATTGTTCTTTCTAGCATTGATGGTGGGGTGTTCCTTCCTTGCCTTTTGTTTGTGGTTGTGTAGAATGTCAGCATCAAGGTTATGTCATTCTTTTCTCCTCAACTTACATATGATATCCATTTTATTTGTTACTGCTGTTGAAAGTCTTCAAGGGATGTGGTTTCTGTTATTCGGTTCTCTTCTTCGTGAATCTGTGGTGCCAGTCAGCAAAGTTTGAAGAAGGATGATCCTTGTTGAGATTTACACACTTACCCCAAACGGATGTGTCTATGAGTTATTCCTTTGAGTTTCTCTTGAGACCTATAAAAAACAATCAGAATGAAATAACTAATTTCTTCAGAGTTTCTATCAGTTCCTCAGATGGGAGTGCTATGCAAGAAGGGAATATTTCTTATTTGCATTTCCCCTATTATGGGCATTATTATTCCATGATATAATAACACTTTAATACAGAGACAGAATAGAATACCTCAAGGGAAAGGAATAACAAACATGCTTAGTGGTCAGAGAGATTTTTATACTGCTAAGTAATACAGAAAATTATATATGAATATTAACACTTGCCCGATACAGAGAAATTATAACATATATATACAACAACAAGCAGTGGGAAAATGAGAAAGAGGCACAGAGAGTTACTTGTAATAATTCCCAATATGAACTTGTGCTGTTGGAGGGTTCTTCTATGTTTCTGGGGAACCTATATTTCCCAAGAGGAAAACACCAAGTCATGTGTATTTCTCAATGGGTAGACTGTAAACTGGTGGATAGTTTCTGTATTTCTCAACAAGAAAATAGCACTAGGCTGGTGTACATGACTCAGGCAGGCTGATTTAGCCTTGCCTATTTCAAAAAACAAAAACTGGTCATCTTGATTTCAAGCAGCTAAGTAATAACTGACTTCTTTCATAAAGTGAAGTCACTCAGCAGCTGTCATGTGACCCTCATGCACTCAACAACAACCAAAAGGAGATAATAGCTTTTTGCATCCCTACACCTCCAAAAATCCGTTGATGGTTAACCATATGTCTTCTTGTGCTGAACAATGAATATTTTTTTTTAACAATTTTGCCAAGACCGCCAATTTTAATAAATTGTGTACAGAAGAAATGCACTTACCTTAAAAAAGTCTGAGAGCATGTGTCTGCTGATGCTATTGGCTCCATGATAACTGGGGCAAAGTCATTCCATGATTTGTAACAGAAAATGTGCTCCCTACAGCATTAATGGAATAACCCAGGTGCGCTAGCTATGGATTAGTGGGACTAACTTCAAAAGCATATAAAGTCAGTATCAGTGAACAAGTGGCAAGGAAGCTGACAAGGTGGAAGAGTGGATTTGTGGCTCTTTGAACTTACGACTCTCTGGGAATTTTCCCCAGTTGCATGTTTGTTTATGGGCGTGTGCTCAGCAGTGAGAGTGGAATGAACAAAACCCAAGGCTCGCAATAACTGTTCAACAGCATTTATTTCTGGTTGAAAGAGAGTGCAAAATAGTTGTATTTTGCTGGAGAAAAGTGGGGTTTCCCAGTTAACAAAGTTCTTGAGTAGATGTTATGTTGAGAGAGATTACTCAGCTTGTTCCCGTGGGAGGAACAAGAAATCTGAGTGTGAAACTGCTTGAACTAGTATGAGTGTTTTTCAGAAAGGGTTGTGTGTTGGTTTTCTTCAGGTGTTTGCCTTGAAGGGTGATTTCTCCACCAGTTCCCATGAGAGGAACGAGAAAATCTAAGTCAAGCTGCCAGGACAGAAATAAAATATGCGTGTTCTTTTAAAAGAAGTAGAATATATAATCTTTAAACTTATTTTCATTCGTCTTTTTCTTGTTTTTTTGAATTCGATTATTTTGATCTATGCTCAATTGTGACCATATTTTTTGCTTGCAACATTTTCAGGACACTATGGAAGGAAAAGTAAAAAATATAATTAAATCATTGGTAAGCATCATATTCTTTAATTCTAAATATACTTTTTATTCTAATTCCACAATTCTTTAATTCTAAATATACTTTTTATTCTAATTCTACAATTCTTTAATTCTAACTATATCTATTCTTTAAATTCCAATTCCACAATTCTTTAATTCTAAATATATATTTTATTTTAATTCTACAATTCTTTAATTCTAACTATATCAATTTTTTAAATTCTAATTCCACGATTCTTTAATTCTAAATATAAACCTTTTTTATTCTAATTTTATAAGTTTTTAATTCTCACTCTTCTATTCTTTAATTCAAGCTATAATACTTTCATTCTATTTCCATAATTCTAAAAATACTACCTTTTTATTTTAAAACCACACTTCTTTAATTCTAATTATACTATTCTTTAATTCTAATTATACTATTCCTTAATTCTAATTTCTTCAATTCTAACTTTATTCTTCTTTAATTCTAACAACTATTTTTTTTAAATTCTGACTTGATTATCTTGCCAAGATTTAAAAAATAACAGCACCTTGACATTTTTGAACTCCTTACTATTGTTAATAATAGTAATTTTAAGTCTTCAAATATATAAGTACAGACAAACCTCTCATTAATGGAGTAATAAAGGGGATGGGTGGTACGTTAGTTGATTGTCCGTAATGAGAAGGGATTATTTTTGAGTTATAAAACCACTAGTAAAACCAGTTGTTATGATCATAATGAAAATACTATAAACATGTATATATGGCATAAATAAATATATACTTAATATTGATAGATTAATCAAAGCAACATAAATAATAGATTTCTCATAGCTACTTTCTCATTTACAAGCTAAATATATCATACTTTCTGTTTTTGTTTACAACTGAAAGGTTCACCACTGCCACCAACTGGCAACTTTGGCATACGACTTGTTCTGCTAAGCCTGCAAATTTTGAAATACATCGCTGACAATTTGGAAGTTTTTTTTTCCTGCAGATTTTTTTTATTTCACCTGCATATTTTGTCCATTGCATCTGAAGTCTGTTGATTTGGGGTCCATAGATGAGAGGTTTATCTGTATACTAATTTAACTGTAGTTTACAAAATGGAGGCATATTTTGTTGATGTCTTACTATATTACATGGTTTTCATGTGTGATTCTTTCAATATATATTTTCAGTCATATAATGCATGTAGTAATTTCTGAATCTGTCTGGATGGGGGATCAGTTTATTACTTAATAACAATAGATAACTGATCCCCCACTTTATTACAGAAAACAATAACAACCAAAATGAAGATTTGAGTAAAAAAAATATATTGTCATGTATATAATCATTAAAGAAAATCAACAAAAATAATGTTACCGTGCACTAGGCCGAAAAAATCTCTGCAAATAGGTGAGAAGAGCATTGTCCTGAAAAGGACTGTTTTGTGATTGCTGAGAAATGCCGTCCTAAAAAGGATATTTTATTGCATATCGATTCTGCAGGTAAAAATGGTTGGAGCTGAAACTGCTGCTGAAGCCATGGGTTGGCTGTCAGCTACTGGAAGAGATACTACACTTTAATCACAATCATATCGGCCACAGAACAATTCTTTTTTTTGTTTTTCTTTTTATGCTTTGAGGCTTTTGTTACATGCTGGATCAGTTTTACAATGGTTGTAGGTTAAGCATTTTCTTCTGGTTGTTTTTAAAAAATACCAAAGTGCCTACAGGATACAACAAATATTTGTACATATATTTTATGGGACCTACCTTTATGGACTAAATGGACTCGTCCTATTACTATATATACGGGGAGATTATGCCTCTCTCAAGAGCTGTCTACAGTTGACCTGTTCCAGCTAAACAGTCGAACTCTCTGCCTTCGGGTGGAGAGGAAACCAGACGAGGCTCCGCCAAAGGGCAGAGTCTTGTTCGGGGTGGTTGACTGCCTCTGAACCTGTTTATGCGGGTTCAAAGTGGGAATATTTTTAGCCCAGCCTACAGGCTCGGAAATCCCACATTAAACCCGGCCTTGTGCCATATGTAACCCTCGTGGGTGGGTAGCTAAATATCATTTGGCTCCGGAGTATGGCACTGGGGCCAACAGCCTAACTCTCTGCTTTCGAGTGGAGAGGAACCCGGACGAAGCTCCGCCGAAGGGCAGAATCCCGTTAGCAGAGGTTGACTGCCCCTGAACTCGTTTATGCAGGTTCAAAGAGGGATTATTTTGGGCCGAGCCTATGGGCTCGGAGATCCCACGTTAAACCGGCCTTGTGCCACATGTAACCCTCGTGGGAGGGGGTAACTAAATATCGCTGTCTACAGTTGACGAGTTGACTACTGTACTTTGCCGTCAGTCAGACGTGCAACACTTTTGTATTCGTTCTTTTTGTTTTATAATAAGTTTTCATTAAATCGCTGAGTTCGAGTTTTCTTTCGGACCTATTCTGGGTCCACAACAATATATATGACGAATGAGGACGTGGTTCGACATTCCCTGTGATTAATCAATTAATATTTAATAATTCTTTGTGTTTCTTAATTACTTTTATAGTGTTCAGTTTTCATTTGCATAATCTTTTTCCATTCCAGGATTCATTAGAAAATAAGATCTTTCAAGAGCCAGAAGATCCTCAGAAAGTAAGAAAAATTTGTTTATCTCCGAAAATTTGTTTTCTAAATACTTTGTATCATGAGATACAGTGCATCTATGCACATAAAAATGCATAAAAATAGATAAAAATATAGCAATACATAAAATATAGCAATACATAAAATATATCAATACATAAAAATATATCAATATAAAAATATATCAATACATAAAAATATATCAATATAAAAATATATCAATACATAAAAATAAATAAAAACTGGGGGAGGTTCATCATCCCTTCACAAAGAATTACTCTCAATCATAATTGTGATTGTCTATATAATCCTACAAGCAGAAATTTCTAACATCCGATCAAGTGCCACTTGTTCCCAAAAGACTTGATTCAATTATCTATTATTTTATTCCTTTTGGTCAAGTGGGTGACTGCTTGGAAGATCCAACCTTGTAGACTTTAATGTTGGTCGTAAAAAAAATATAAACCACTTAAGACTGAGATAAAATAATTTACCAATCTCTTCTATGTGGGTACCCTGATCATTGTTGCCATGTTCCAAACATTAATGTGAAGTATTATGTCACTCTTCCAGACTTAACACAGTTTCCTTTTACCTTATTATTTGCGAATTACTGTGACTTCTTGGGAAAGACAACAGAGTGGCTTCTCATTGCCTCCTCCACAGGTTGTATTTTCAATTTTCTAGATTGGTTACCATCCAAGACTCTAGAACCCAGTCTACCCTGTTATTTAATCTATAGCTGAATGGGATTTAAACTCTGTCCACTTAGTCATGTTTCCTTGTCAATAACTGTTATATATATATATATATATATATATATTGTGGTGAACAGCCCCGTAGAAGCAAGCGAGCCAGAGTGGCTTGCATCTGGTGTATAGGAAAATAAGGATCTTACCTTAACGTGCGGCACATGACATCAACAAGTTTGCTTCGTGAAAATGGCATTACTCTCCCCTCCAGCCATTCTAGCAGTATGTGCAATGATGAGGGTTTTTTGTACAGTTCAGAATGCTTCCACCAATAGCAAGTCGTGTGCTGATTGGTCGAACTGGAGCAGGCAATTTGCCTGTGTAACCGAGAATAACAGCGAAGAACGCTGATTGGCTGGGGAACCGCAGTGTTGGCCTGATAAAAGAGTGCTGGAGCCGTGAAAAAGGGGACAGAAACGTTGGCTATACGTAGTGACGTGTGAAGAAAGCGAGGACGGTGAACTGAACCAGCGATATTGTGATTTGTACAAGTGACTGTTGGGAGAGCAATAGACTTATTTAAATCTACATATATATATATATATATATATATATATAGAGAGAGAGAGAGAGAGAGAGAGATAGATAGATAGATAGATTGATAGATAGATAATATTAGTGGTCAATAGGTCTGATGAATTGGATCGTGATTATGATTCCAGTGTAATAAATTATAACCATGGAATATTAGTGTTTGAGTCTTTTTTATTATATATATATATATATATATATATATATATATATATATGGTCCTCCCTCTCTGACTCTCTCTGTCATCTTACATCAATCTAAATCTATCCCTTACAAACTTGTATTAAAAATTTAAAATAAAATAAAAACATGTAAATTTGTAAACCAAAGTCCTTTGTAACCAGAGATGTGACCTGATGAACCAGGAAAAATATATTTCCTGGGGAAATAAATTATAGTCATGGAACCTTGAGGTTGTCTTTTTTTTTTAATTTAATTAATTAATATTTGCTCTGTTGTTACATTGAGCTCTCTGGATTAAATCCTCTTTGGAATTATCTATATGGATTACCAAACCCTTAATTACCTTACTACTATATATATATATATATATATATATATATATATATATATATATGTTGCACCGGCCTCTAACACAAAGGAATTACACCGGTTCTCACTATATATAGTGCCAGTAATACCTACCCGGTGTAAGCAGCGACAGTACTACAACTGCCTAGCTGAGTAGTACCCGTGTCCTACCTTTGTATCTGTGATGTTAAATACACTTGTTCTTTAAACCAACTTCGACTTGATTTTCTTATTTTTACTATTGTGCCACGACACAACAATATATATATATATATTAATCAAGTTCACCCAAAGCAAGACAGTAAAGCCACTAAGACAGAAGTTCCAGTGAGAAAAGGAAAGAAAGAAGTGTTTAACGTCTCCTGTCAATATCTCATGATGCACTGCCCCCTGGTGAGGTTGCTCTTGGGGTGATGGTAATTGCAATATCGGAACTTTTGGGGGATATCGGAAACGATATCCCCCAAAAGTTCCGATATCGGAATCGGAAAAATTTGTGCCTATTTTCCGATTCCAAAAACGATTCTTTTAAATTTATAACTTAATTTTCCCTTATTGGTACTAATGAAAAATATTTATTGTTTTTAAATTATCACTAAAACTAAAATCATAATAACATCAAAATACGATGTAAATTTATTTTACTTGTATAAAGAAAAACAAAAAAATAAACTTTGTATAAATTCTCTAGGTAACCTTTAAAAGAATGCAGTTGATTTACAATGTTCCGAAAAATGCTTAAAAATTAAATAGAACATTTTTGTCAAGAAAAATACTTTCAAACATCATTGATAATTAAATGGTACCCAGAAAATGATGCAACGGAAAATTGGACACCGGAAAATTAGCAACAGAAAATTACGTCAACCATGAACCAGTCGAGACTGTCGAGGCTGTGCTGTCCATTGAAAACGAGCTTACAAGACAAACAGATTTAGACGATGTCATTGACCAGTTTGCCACAATGAAAAAAAAGAAAAACATTAATTCTAAGACCATAGTATCGAATGTCATTCTTTTGTGTATTGCCGTGTTTTGTATTTAGTTGTTCTGAAAGTGAACAGTTGCATTTTAAAAATCTTTTGATTTGAACTGATTATTTTGTGGTATTGGATTTTGTCTTGGATCATACATGTAAACAGTAACGTACCGGTCAGTAGAGTAAAGTAGAGGTAGAGCATGTATGAAAATTTAGCTACAGCTAACCATTCAGCATAGAGTGAATCGAGGTCATTGGGGTGACATGTGAGTGGACCGCCCTGGGTGACGTGTACTCTAGCTATGTCACTGGGCATGTCTCTAATTTGTATTTAGATACATTGTGTTTATTTTCAATTTTTCTAGTTGAATTGTTCACCTATATTGCATATGATCCATTATACAATGAAAATCTTTTTTCTTACATTGATTTTTATTTGTCAAATTTGTCTATTTTTGTTTATTGATTCAAGATTTAAGAAAAGTTTTAAGGAAGGTGAAAATGAAGTCGTATGTAAAATTAGATTTGTACAATTCATGGAGAAGGTACTTACTGTAAAGGTTTAAACATGTAAAAAAAATACTTGGCCAAGATTTTCTTTTTATATTTGCTATTAGATGGCATTAGGAGCGTTTGGTTAAAATTGGGTCTACCAAAATTTGTAAAACTTCTTAATACATTCAAATGATTCACTACAACAAGATAACAACAATTATAATTAATACATTTTTTTCAATAGGACAAAGAACTTAAAGAACTGGAAAATAAAATGGATGAAATGGTTCAGATGTCGGTAAGTAATGTTTGTTTTAATTGGTAAAAACAATGAAAAACATAAAAATTGGATTTGATATTTTTTCTTTTGGGGAAATGTCATTTTTATAACATCATTCGCACCTTGTATTTTTTCTTGCAGAATTCTTTGAGAAAGAAATTGAAAAGCAAACTCAAACAAAGAGATACAAAAGATAAACTAGTGAGTAAATAAATTCAGTGACACTTATACAAAGTAGCAGTTAAATATTTAGCTTTTCATTTACTTTGAAAAATATTTCATTTAATAACACATTGTCAACAATAATTCACTATTTCATGAGGATTTACTTTTATCTTTATTTTTTATTAGATGAAGCATTGTCAGCCATTATTCATAATTTTTGTCTAGTATTTACTTTCATCTTCATTTTATATTAGAAGAAGAATTGTCAGCCATTATTCTTAATTTTTGACTAGTATTTACTTTCATCTTCATTTTGTATTAGATGAAGCATTGTCAGCCATTATTCTTAATTTTTGACTAGTATTTACTTTCATCTTTATTTTTTATTAGATGAAGCATTGTCAGCCATTATTCATAATTTTTGTCTAGTATTTACTTTCATCTTCATTTTATATTAGAAGAAGAATTGTCAGCCATTATTCATAATTTTTGACTAGTATTTACTTTCATC
Organism: Acanthosepion pharaonis; assembly: GCA_903632075.3. Taxonomy (NCBI): domain Eukaryota; kingdom Metazoa; phylum Mollusca; class Cephalopoda; order Sepiida; family Sepiidae; genus Acanthosepion; species Acanthosepion pharaonis. Next base: position 383,743 of record CAHIKZ030000612.1, on the reverse strand, counting down.
TTTATTTTTATTAGATGAAGCATTGTCAGCCATTATTCATAATTTTTGTCTAGTATTTACTTTCATCTTTATTTTTATTAGATGAAGCATTGTCAGCCATTATTCTAGATTTTTGACTAGTATTTACTTTCATCTTCATTTTCTTATGCTTATCAACCTCTTACTGTTCCACTCACTTCAGAATTTTCAGGCCGTAAGCTGTTCAGTCAGTCAGTTAAGTGCCATACATATTATACACTTGGCACTTAACTTTGACAAGGCAGATTTTTCCCCGCAGCAGGTTGCCATTTATTTCTGCAGTAGACTAGTTGCCAACCAAGACTAAAGAACCCAATCTCTCCTGCTATTCAACCCATAGCTGAGCGGTGAAGAGATGGATTCATACCTTTCCCAAGGTTATTTGTGCGTAAATGAATCTAACGAACTTGACAGGAATTTGAACTTGGCTCTCTGAGTTCTCACTCCAAGCTGATATCCATTACACCACAATGTACATCCATCCACAAACTTAATGGACCTTTTAGATTTGACAACTCCTTACTGTTCTGCTCACTTACCAGACCTTTTAGACTTATCAACCATTTTACTGTTCCACCTACTTACCAGATCTTTCAGACATGTCAACTGCTTACTGTTCCAGGCACTTAATGGACCTTTTAGATTTGACAACTCCTTACTGTTCCAGTCATTCATTGTACCTGTCAGTCTTGCCACCGAGTGTTCTACTCAATTATTGGGTCTTTCGGATTTGTCACCTCCTAGTATTCCACTCATCTACTGGAGCTTTCAGTCTTGTCAACACCTTATTGTTCCACTTACTGGAACTTTTAGACTTCTCAACCTCTTAATGTTCCACTCACTGGATCTTTCACCCCTTAGTGTTCTAATCACTGGAGATTTCAGACATGTCACCCCTTAGTATTGCACTTACTTACCAGAGATTTCAGACTTAGTATTCCATTCACTGAATCTTACAGTATTGTCAACTTAAACCAAACTAGTGTGACCAACAAGTGATAGTTGATTAAAGTCTTTAAGTTATTCTTCCATTATGGCTTTTTTGTCTCATAAGTGTTACATGAAGAAAAGTCTCTGAAGCTATCTATAAAATATATCTTCGCTATTCAAGTTTTTTTTCTGATATTAAATAAACTGAAGGCTTTTAACCCTTTGCCTGTCCAGGGCATTTTTGTGTGTACTATCCAAACCTTCATACTTGTTTTCATACAAGATTTGCCAGCGGCGAATAATCAACTGCTAGTTGTGAGCTAGAAGTGAATCAAGGTGACTCGCAAGTGAATTCCACAGTGAATCCAGATATTCACTAACCGCCCAATACAGTCAGATGGGGCACAAGGTCGAGTTTATCGTTAGGTATCTGAGCCCGTAGACTCGGCCAAAAATTTCCCGTAGACCCCGTAAAAACGGTATCAGGTCGCAGTCTTCCCAGACGAGACTCTGCCCTTTGACATAGACTCGTCTGTGGATCCTCTCTACCTGGAGGCAGAAAGTTTGACCAACACACTTGGAAGTAAATCCAAATGACTACCACATGCAAGATATTCTACCTTATTTATACTGATTGTGACATTATAGTCCATATGTATGGTATAACAGTAACTAATTATCCCCCTCACCAGGAAAACCTGGTTGGGGAATTGTTTTGGTACCATCAGTGGCTAAACCAGTTTCCCTGATGGTATCCAAATTGTAAGATGTATACGACCACCTTCTCAGATCAATAGTAAAAAATGGCTTTGAGTGAATCAAACCTGTGGCCTTGATAAAGACCACACTTTTTTAAATCTTAACCCGAGTAGCTGCTCTATTAATGCATGCTAAATGTTTCCTTATGAGGAAACGGTTAATATTACTATTACCGTTAGAAATGAGGAGAACAGATACTACACTTTGATCCCAATCTGATTGCCAGGGAATGAAGAAAAGTCTAACTCAAGTCGCACTGACTGCTTGGTCAATAACTAATGAATGTTTCCTTACAAGGAAATGGCTAATATTACCATCATCATTTCAAGCAATTGTGATTCAATATATCTGTATGATTTACATCCATTCATTCATGGTTTTCAGTCTAGGAAACTCTGCCTAGTGATGCCATATTAATCACCACTCCAACTGCATTCATAGCTATAGAGCTCAGTCTTCCCTATTGTGTTAGATGACTTTTGACCCTACAAAATATATCTCAACTTGAAAGTAAAAGCAGAAGCAGTTCAGAAATAATTTTAATAAACTCATCTTTATCCCTTTGACTAACAAGACTATTGCGTGCCGATTCATTATTCCATGCTGTTGCCTTTTGCATGGTCAAGCGATTGGACTGGTTCAACTTATACCAGATAGATTCATACCATTGCGAAAGGTATTTGTGCAAAAATAAATGCAACAATTTCAACTGGAAACTGAACTATTTGCACTGATTCCACTCTTCTTCTATGTGCCCTGTCCCTTCAGGACGTGGGCAATCATGACTCTCCACAATTTCCTGTCCTTTGTTGCATTTAATAAATTTTCTCTTTTTGTTGTCACTTAAACCTTGCTGCACCATCCATTTAAATAAGCTTCTTACGTTGGATATGCATTATTTTCCTTTGTCCCTTTTCCTTTCAATCTCTCCTGTGAGTATTGGATTTTCCAAGACCTCTTACTGTATTATATGCCAAAACTCTTCCTGTTGTTAAGTTTGTCTACTTTTTGTTTCCATTTTTTCTAAAACTTTATCGTTATTCACACGTTTGGTCCATGGTATTCTCAGCATCTTTCTGTAGAACTGCATTTCTGTTACTTCAGGTCTCTTCTTCATCCATGAAGAGATTGTTCAGCATTCACTGCCTTTTAGGAGGACTGATATTCCATAACAGTTCAGTACTCTTTTCTTTGTTTCTATTGCTTCAAGTCTCTTCTTCATCTGTGAGGAGATTGTCCAGCATTCACTGCCATATAAGAGGACTGATATTACATAACAGTTCAATATTCTTTTCTTTGTTTCTGTTGCTTCAAGTCTCTTCTTCACCTGTGAAGAGATTGTCCAGCATTCACTATGATATAGAACGACTAATATTACATAATAGTTCAGCCCTCTTTTCTTTGTTTTTAATGATTTATATGATAACGATTTCTTAATAGTTTGCTTAGCTTTTGGAAGTAAAACTAAAATAACCTAAGATAACAGAAACAGTTTAAAAATAACTTGCTCTAAATTTGGCTGTTGTAGATTATTTGTAGACGATTCCTTTTTTTTTGATTTGACATCTGCATTTGAATCAATTCATGATAAAAACTTAATTTATTTCAGGCCCCAAGTAAGAGAAAATCTAAAAAAGAATCCAAAATGTCTGCTGCGGCAAAAAAAGAAAAGGTGAGTTAAAATCAACCTTTTTTAATCATTTAACCCCAAGCAAGGCAGTAATGTCACTAAGACACGAACGGATTACTAAGATTCAAAAAGTAACTGACAATATCTGTGAAATAATGATATTACAGCAGGAAACACCTGTTAATTAATTATAACAGCCAACACCTCTGAGATAATGATATTATTGCAGCTAACAGCTGTGAAATTATGATATTATAAAACCTAACACCTGTGAAATAATGATATTAATGCAGTTAACACCTGTGAAATAATGGTATAGCAGTTAACACCTGTGAAATAATGATATTATATCTGCCAACACCTGGGAAATAATGATATTATAACAGCTAACACCTGTGAAATTATATTATAGCAACTAATACCTGCCAAATGATGATGATATATCTGTTAACAGCTGCTTGATGATTCAGTAGATGCTGACAGCTATATCATCATTATTCCACAGGTGTTAACAGTAATATCATTATTATTTCACAGGTGTTGGCAACAATAATATCATTATTTCACAGGTGTTGCTAGATATAAAATCATCATTTGACAGGTGTTAACTACTATATCATTATTTCAAAGGTATTTTTTTAAGCTTTGCACCCGATACAAGGTGGGCGTGCCATTATTATGCAAGAGAGCGTAAGTATGGGAAAAGACTTGGTATGGTGGGGTATCGAGGAAAGGATAAAAAGAAGAACGGAGGAGAATAAAAAGAAAGGTGATCAAGACAACAGAAGATATTGATTGACATTACATTTAAATTTATGAAGATTATAGTTATCAGGGAAGCACGTAAGAGGAAGGGAGTTCCACTGTTGGGAAGTCCGAGAGAAGACTGGGGGTCTACAGTAATATTTTAGTGGGCCATAGAACATTTTCACTTCGGAACAGTTGTTACACTTGAGAATTGGAATTTCTATGCTAATTGACGCCATATTAAAATACTAAAATAACTCTATCAGCAGGAGAACTTCATTGAATTGCAGAGTAATGAAATATTGCAAGCAAAATTCAAAGATCGGAAGCATAATATAAAACAAATGACACTACTAAAATTATCCACTACTCTGGGAAAAAGAATAAGTCTCCGTTATTTCTTTTTCTATCATCTTACCTTATTGAATCGGATTTTAGTCATGTGTTTCACTTACCATCAAAAGCCCATAATACGCTCAAATTTGTGAAAGGAGGTGATCTTTGACTATCATTGACATCGATGGAGCCAGATATAAAAAAAACCCACAGATTAGCATCAACCACAGGGGTCTCATAAATCTGTACATTTAAAAAAAAATTTTAAGTTTTTTTTCGTCGAATGCTTATGGGGGTCTGCCAAACAAAATTGAGAGTAAAAGTAGTCCATGGATAAAAATGGTTGAGAACTACTGGTATAAACAAATAATTTCATTTCATTTCACCAAAAAGGCCAGTTTGTTGCAAGAAAGATTATATTAGCAAAAAACAAAAAAATTTTACATTATAAAACCAAAAAAAAGCCCATTTATTGCAACAAAAATTGTATCATCAAAAAAACAATTATGCCACATATAACCAAAAACGCCCATTTGTAAAACTCGCTACAATTTTGTGTAAACTTTGTCTTCTAATATTCTGAAGGAACCTCCTGCTGCTACAGAAAAAGTATTATCAGCATCCGAAGGAGAATATTCTGATGTAAGTAGACTCAGACATTTTGTTCCAAAATTCAAAAGCTCCTGGGGAAAAGATTAATTATTGTTTTGTTGCAGGAATGTTGGTTGTGTTTAGGTAGAGAGCCACACATCTCTTAGAACATTTGTCCCGCAGACAATATTGATGGCTTCTGAATGTGAGTCCAAGTAATAAATGAATAAATTATATAAAAACAAACAACAATGTATTATTATTAACAAAAAGTGTACATAGACAATAAAGAAGAAAACATTTAAAAAGGTGAATGTGTTTTTGTATTTAAAATGTATGTAGGAGAAATCCAAGTGAAAAGTGTTACATCAAAGAAAGTGAATTGGGCGTATTTACCCCAAGGCAGGGGGGCCATTTTACTACGTGTAAGTATATCTTATTGTCCAAGAAAAAAAGAAAACACGTGGATGAGAGTTTCATAAAAATTCTTACTCTTGTGGATTTCAATCCCAATACTTTAAAATTCCAACTGACAAAAAGCTTTCTTTCAGAGCATTAATGGCTAGAATTTTGCCACTTGTCTTATCTTTGTAATGCTGTTCTTTATACAAATATTAGAATTTTAGAAGATGAGTTCATTAACATCCTATTATTACAAATTCATCATCATCAATGGAGAAGCTTTCTCAAGCAATTCTTGTTTTATAATGCCAGGATCCTTTTTGTCTAACTTAACCAAAAATGTCTAAGCCTCACACTTGTAGAGGAGGATGGATACAACTAGGAATTTGCAGAATTTGAACTTGGTATGGAAGCTGATGTTGCTGCTTCAATCTTCCCGTGGGCACCTCAGGGTAGAAGAAACATACAATCTCCTCCAGGATGATCTGTTGTAGGTGACTCTCAGGAGTTCCACTAACTTACCAGAGATTTCAGACTTGTCAGCCCTTAGTATTCCACTCACTTACCAGAGATTTCAGACTTGTCAGCCCTTAGTATTCCACTCACTTACCTGAGATTTCAGACTTGTCACCCTTAGTATTCCACTCACTTACCAGAGATTTCAGACTTGTCAGCCCTTAGTATTCCACTCAGTTACCAGAGATTTCAGACTTGTCAGCCCTTAGTATTCCACTCACTTACCAGAGATTTCAGACTTGTCAGCCCTTAGTATTCCACTCACTTACCAGAGATTTCAGACTTGTCAGCCCTTAGTATTCCACTCACTTACCAGAGATTTCAGACTTGTCACCCCTTAGTATTCCACTCACTTACCAGAGATTTCAGACTTGTCAACCTCAGTATTCCACTCAGTTACCAGAGATTCAGACTTGTCAGCCCTTAGTATTCCACTCACTTACCAGAGATTTCAGACTTGTCAGCCCTTAGTATTCCACTCACTTACCAGAGATTTCAGACTTGTCACCCCTTAGTATTCCACTCACTTACCAGAGATTTCAGACTTGTCAGCCCTAGTATTTCACTCACTTACCAGAGATTTCAGACTTGTCACCCTTAGTATTCCACTCACTTACCAGAGATTTCAGACTTGTCACCCTTAGTATTCCACTCACTTACCAGAGATTTCAGACTTGTCACCCTTAGTATTCCACTCACTTACCAGATTTCAGACTTGTCAACCCTTAGTATTCCACTCAGTTACCAGAGATTTCAGACTTGTCAGCCTAGTATTCCACTCACTTACCAGAGATTTCAGACTTGTCAGCCTTAGTATTCCACTCACTTTTCAGACTTGTCAGCCTCTTAGTATTCCACTCAATTACCAGATTTCAGACTTGTCACCCTTAGTATTCACTCACTTACCAGAGATTTCAGACTTGTCAACGCTTAGTATTCCACTCAGTTACCAGAGATTTCAGACTTGTCTTGTCAGCCTTACCAGAGTATTCCACTTGCCAGAGATTTCCAGACTTGTCACCTTGTCTTAGTATTCCACTCAGTTACCAGAGATTTCAGACTTGTCAACCCTAGTATTCCACTCAGTTACCAGAGATTTCAGACTTGTCAGCCCTTAGTATTCCACTCACTTACTAGAGATTTCAGACTTGTCAGGCCTTAGTATTCCACTCACTTACCAGAGATTTCAGACTTGTCACCCCTTAGTATTCCACTCACTTTACCTGAGATTTCAGACTTGTCAGCCCTTAGTATTCCACTCACTTACCAGAGATTTCAGACTTGTCAGCCCTTAGTATTCCACTCATTTACCAGAGATTTCAGACTTGTCAGCCCTTAGTATTCCACTCACTTACCAGAGATTTCAGACTTGTCAGCCCTTAGTATTCCACTCACTTACCAGAGATTTCAGACTTGTCAGCCCTTAGTATTCCACTCAACCTGAGATTTCAGACTTGTCACCCCTTAGTATTCCACTCCTTACCAGAGATTTCAGACTTGTCAGCCCTTAGTATTCCACTCACTTACCAGAGATTTCAGACTTGTCAGCCCTTAGTATTCCACTCCACTTACCAGAGATTTCAGACTTGTCAGCCCTTAGTATTCCACTCACTTACCAGAGATTTCAGACTTGTCAGCCCTAGTATTCCACTCACTTACCAGAGATTTCAGACTTGTCAGCCCTTAGTATTCCACTCACTTACCAGAGATTTCAGACTTGTCACCCCTTAGTATTCCACTCACTTACCAGAGATTTCAGACTTGTCACCCCTTAGTATTCCACTCACTTACCAGAGATTTCAGACTTGTCACCCCTTAGTATTCCACTCACTTACCTTATCAGAGATTTCAGACTTGTCATCCCTTAGTATTCCACTCACTTACCAGAGATTTCAGACTTGTCACCCTTAGTATTCCACTCTTACCAGAGATTTCAGACTTGTCACCCTTAGTATTCCACTCATCAGAGATTTCAGACTTGTCACCCCTTAGTATTCCACTTTCAGACTTCCCCTTAGTAGATTTCAGACTTGTCACCCTTAGTATTCCACTCACACCAGAGATTTCAGACTTGTCACCCTTAGTATTCCACTCATACCAGAGATTTCAGACTTGTCACCCCTTAGTATTCCACTCCTTACCTGAGATTTCAGACTTGTCACCCCTTAGTATTCCACTCACTTACCAGAGATTTCAGACTTGTCACCCCTTAGTATTCCACTCACTTACCAGAGATTTCAGACTTGTCAGCCCTTAGTATTCCACTCACTTACCAGAGATTTCAGACTTGTCACCCCTTAGTATTCCACTCATCAGAGATTTCAGACTTGTCACCCCTTAGTATTCCACTCATCAGAGATTTCAGACTTGTCAGCCCTTAGTATTCCACTCACCAGAGATTTCAGACTTGTCAGCCCTTAGTATTTCACTCACTTACCAGAGATTTCAGACTTGTCACCCCTAGTATTCCACTCACTTACCAGAGATTTCAGACTTGTCACCCCTTAGTATCACTATTCCACTCACTTACCAGAGATTTCAGACTTGTCACTTGTTAGTATTCCACTCACTTACCAGAGATTTCAGACTTGTCAACCCTTAGTATTCCACTCACTTACCAGAGATTTCAGACTTGTCACCCCTTAGTATTCCACTCACTTACCAGAGATTTCAGACTTGTCAACCCTTAGTATTCCACTCAGTTACCAGAGATTTCAGACTTGTCAGCCCTTAGTATTCCACTCACTTACCAGAGATTTCAGACTTGTCAGTATTCCCTTACGTATTCCACTCACTTACCAGAGATTTTCAGACTTGTCAACGCTTAGTATTCCACTCACTTACCAGAGATTTCAGACTTGTCAGCCCTTAGTATTCCACTCACTTACCAGAGATTTCAGACTTGTCACCCTTAGTATTCCACTCACTTACCAGAGATTTCAGACTTGTCAACCCTTAGTATTCCACTCAGTTACCAGAGAGATTTCAGACTTGTCAGCCCTTAGTATTCCTCCACTTACCAGAGATTTCAGACTTGTCAGGCCTTAGTATTCCACTCACTTACCAGAGATTTCAGACTTGTCACCCCTTAGTATTCCACTCACTTACCAGAGATTTCAGACTTGTCAGCCCTTAGTATTCCACTCATTTACCAGAGATTTCAGACTTGTCAGCCCTTAGTATTCCACTCACTTACCAGAGATTTCAGACTTGTCAACCCTTAGTATTCCACTCAGTTACCAGAGATTTCAGACTTGTCAGCCCTTAGTATTCCACTCACTTACCAGGAGATTTCAGACTTGTCACCCCCCAGAGTATTCCACTCACTTTCCACCTGAGATTTTAGACTTGTCACCCTTAGTATTCCACTCACTTACCAGAGATTTCAGACTTGTCAGCCCTTAGTATTCCACTTTTGCAGAGTTTCAGAGAGATTTCAGACTTGTCAGCCCTTAGTATTCCACTCACTTACCAGAGATTTCAGACTTGTCAGCCCTTAGTATTCCACTCACTTACCAGAGATTTTGTCAGCAGACTTGTCAGACTTGCCTTAGTATTCCACTCACTTACCAGAGATTTCAGACTTGTCAGCCCTTAGTATTCCACTCACTTACCAGAGATTTCAGACTTGTCACCCCTTAGTATTCCACTCACTTACCTGAGATTTAAGACTTGTCACCCCTTAATATTCCACTCACTTACCAGAGATTTCAGACTTGTCACCCCTTAGTATTCCACTCACTTACCTGAGATTTCAGACTTGTCACCCCTTAGTATTCCACTCACTTACCAGAGATTTCAGACTTGTCAGCCCTTAGTATTCCACTCACTTACCAGAGATTTCAGACTTGTCACCCCTTAGTATTCCACTCATCAGAGATTTCAGACTTGTCACCCCTTAGTATTCAACTCATTTACCAGAGATTTCAGACTTGTCACCCCTTAGTATTCCACTCAGTTACCAGAGATTTCAGACTTGTCAACCCTTAGTATTCCACTCAGTTACCAGAGATTTCAGACTTGTCAGCCCTTAGTATTCCACTCACTTACCAGAGATTTCAGACTTGTTACCCCTTAGTATTCCACTCATCAGAGATTTCAGACTTGTCACCCCTTAGTATTCCACTCATCATCAGAGTATTTCAGACTTGTCAGCCCTTAGTATTCCACTCACTTACCAGAGATTTCAGACTTGTCAGCCCTTGTATTCCACTCATTTACCAGAGATTTCAGACTTGTCAGCCCTTAGTATTCCACTCACTTACCAGAGATTTCAGACTTGTCAACCCTTAGTATTCCACTCAGTTACCAGAGATTTCAGACTTGTCAGCCCTTAGTATTCCACTTGAGATTTCGGACTCACTTCACCAGAGATTTCAGACTTGTCACCCCTTAGTATTCCACTCACTTACCTGAGATTTTAGACTTGTCACCCTAGTATTCCACTCACTTACCAGAGATTTCAGACTTGTCAGCCCTTAGTATTCCACTCACTTACCAGAGATTTCAGACTTGTCAGCCCTTAGTATTCCACTCACTTACCAGAGATTTCAGACTTGTCAGCCCTTAGTATTCCACTCACTTACCAGAGATTTCAGACTTGTCACCCCTTAGTATTCCACTCACTTACCAGAGATTTCAGACTTGTCAACCCTTAGTATTCCACTCAGTTACCAGAGATTTCAGACTTGTCAGCCCTTAGTATTCCACTCACTTACCAGAGATTTCAGACTTGTCAGCCCTTAGTATTCCACTCACTTACCAGAGATTTCAGACTTGTCACCCTTAGTATTCCACTCACTTACTAGAGATTTCATCAGAGATTTCAGACTTGTCAGCCCTTAGTATTCCACTCATCAGAGATTTCAGACTTGTCAGCCCTTAGTATTCCACTCACTTACCAGAGATTTCAGACTTGTCAGCCCTTAGTATTCACTCACTTACCAGAGATTTCAGACTTGTCACCTTAGTATTCCACTCACTTATCTGAGATTTCAGACTTGTCACCCCTTAGTATTCCACTCACTTACCAGAGATTTCAGACTTGTCACCCCTTAGTATTCCAACTCACTTACCAGAGATTTCAGACTTGTCAGCCCTTAGTATTCCACTCACTTACCAGAGATTTCAGACTTGTCAGCCCCTTAGTATTCCACTCACTTACCAGAGATTTCAGACTTGTCACCCCTTAGTATTCCACTCACTTACCAGAGATTTCAGACTTGTCAGCCCTTAGTATTTCACTTTCACTTACCAGAGATTTCAGACTTGTCAGCCCTTAGTATTCCACTCACTTACCAGAGATTTCAGACTTGTCACCCTTAGTATTCCACTCACTTACCAGAGATTTCAGACTTGTCACCCCTTAGTATTCCACTCACTTACCAGAGATTTCAGACTTGTCAACCCTTAGTATTCCACTCATCAGAGATTTCAGACTTGTCAGGCCTTAGTATTCCACTCATTACCAGAGATTTCAGACTTGTCAGCCCTTAGTATTCCACTCTTACCAGAGATTTCAGACTTGTCAGCCCTTAGTATTCCACTCACTTACCAGAGATTTCAGACTTGTCACCCCTTAGTATTCCACTTTACCAGAGATTTCAGACTTGTCAACCCTTAGTATTCCACTCACTTACCAGAGATTTCAGACTTGTCAGCCCTTAGTATTCCACTCACTTACCAGAGATTTCAGACTTGTCACCCCTTAGTATTCCACTCACTTACCAGAGATTTCAGACTTGTCAACCCTTAGTATTCCACTCAGTTACAGAGATTTCAGACTTGTCAAATTTTAGTATTCCACTCACTTACCAGAGATTTCAGACTTGTCAGCCCTTAGTATTCCACTCACTTACCAGAGATTTCAGACTTGTCAGCCCTTAGTATTCCACTCTAGAGATTTCAGACTTGTCAGAGTATTTCAGACTTGTCAGGCCTTAGTATTCCACTCACTTACCAGAGATTTCAGACTTGTATTCACCCCTTAGTATTCCACCCCTCCACTTACCAGAGATTTCAGACTTGTCAGCCCTTAGTATTCCACTCATTTACCAGAGATTTCAGACTTGTCAGCCCTTAGTATTCCACTCACTTACCAGAGATTTCAGACTTGTCAACCCTTAGTATTCCACTCAGTTACCAGAGATTTCAGACTTGTCAGTATTAGTATTCCACTCACTTACCAGAGATTTCAGACTTGTCACCCCTAGTATTCCACTCATTACCAGAGATTTCAGACTTGTCACCCCTTATTCCAGTATTCCTTGTCTTAGTATTCACTTACCAGAGATTTCTTGTCAGTATTCCACTCATGTTTCAGACTTGTCCTTAGTATTCCACTCACTTACCAGAGATTTCAGACTTGTCAGCCCTTAGTATTCCACTCACTTACCAGAGATTTCAGACTTGTCAGCCCTTAGTATTCCACTCATACCAGAGATTTCAGACTTGTCAACCCTTAGTATTCCACTCAGTTACCAGAGATTTCAGACTTGTCAGCCCTTAGTATTCCACCACTTACCAGAGATTTCAGACTTGTCACCCCCTTAGTATTCCACTCACTTACCAGAGATTTCAGACTTGTCAGCCCTTAGTATTCCACTCACTTACCAGAGATTTCAGACTTGTCACCCTTAGTATTCCACTCACTTACCAGAGATTTCAGACTTGTCACCCTTAGTATTCCACTCAGTTACCAGAGATTTCAGACTTGTCAACCCTTAGTATTCCACTCAGTTACCAGAGATTTCAGACTTGTCACCCCTTAGTATTCCACCAGAGATTTCACTTGTCACCAGTATTCCACTCACTTACCAGAGATTTCAGACTTGTCACCCCTTAGTATTCCACTCATCAGAGATTTCAGACTTGTCACCCCTTAGTATTCCACTCATCAGAGATTTCAGACTTGTCAGCCCTTAGTATTCCACTCACCAGAGATTTCAGACTTGTCAGCCCTTAGTATTCCACTCACTTACCAGAGATTTCAGACTTGTCACCCCTTAGTATTCCACTCACTTATCTGAGATTTCAGACTTGTCACCCTTAGTATTCCACTCATCAGAGATTTCAGACTTGTCATTCCCTCTTAGTATTCAACTCCACTTTACCAGAGATTTCAGACTTGTCAGCCCTTAGTATTCCACTCACTTACCAGAGATTTCAGACTTGTCAGAGCCTTGTAGTATTCCACTCACTTACCAGAGATTTCAGACTTGTCAACCCTTAGTATTCCACTCAGTTACCAGAGATTTCAGACTTGTCAGCCCTTAGTATTCCACTCACTTACCAGAGATTTCAGACTTGTCACCCCCTAGTATTCCACTCACATCAGAGATTTCAGACTTGTCAACCCTTAGTATTCCACTCATCAGAGATTTCAGACTTGTCAGCCCTTAGTATTCCACTCACTTACCAGAGATTTCAGACTTGTCAGCCTTAGTATTCCACTCACTTACCAGAGATTTCAGACTTGTCACCCTTAGTATTCCACTCACTTATCTGAGATTTCAGACTTGTCACCCCTTAGTATTCCACTCATCAGAGATTTCAGACTTGTCACCCCTTAGTATTCAACTCACTTACCAGAGATTTCAGACTTGTCAGCCCTTAGTATTCCACTCACTTACCAGAGATTTCAGACTTGTCAGCCCTTAGTATTCCACTCACTTACCAGAGATTTCAGACTTGTCACCCCTTAGTATTCCACTCACTTACCAGAGATTTCAGACTTGTCAGCCCTTAGTATTTCACTCACTTACCAGAGATTTCAGACTTGTCACCCCTTAGTATTCCACTCACTTACCAGAGATTTCAGACTTGTCACCCCTTAGTATTCCACTCACTTACCAGAGATTTCAGACTTGTCACCCCTTAGTATTCCACTCAGTTACCAGAGATTTCTTGTCGTATGTCAACCCTTAGTATTCCACTCATTACCAGAGATTTCAGACTTGTCACCCCTTAGTATTCCACTCCATCCAGAGATTTCAGACTTGTCAGCCCTTAGTATTCCACTCACCAGAGATTTCAGACTTGTCAGCCCTTAAGTATTCCACTCACTTACCAGAGATTTCAGACTTGTCACCCTTAGTATTCCACTCACTTACCAGAGATTTCAGACTTGTCAACCCTTAGTATTCCACTCACTTACCAGAGATTTCAGACTTGTCAGCCCTTAGTATTCCACTCACTTACCAGAGATTTCAGACTTGTCACCCCTTAGTATTCCACTCACTTACCAGAGATTTCAGACTTGTCAGCCCTTAGTATTCCACTCAGTTACCAGAGATTTCAGACTTGTCACCCTTAGTATTCCACTCACTTACCAGAGATTTCAGACTTGTCAACCCTTAGTATTCCACTCAGTTTCCACCAGAGATTTCAGACTTGTCAGCCCTTAGTATTCCACTCACTTACCAGAGAGTTTCCAGACTTGCCAGGCCTTAGTATTCCACTCACTTACCAGAGATTTCAGACTTGTCACCCTTAGTATTCCACTCACTTACCAGAGATTTCAGACTTGTCAGCCCTTAGTATTCCACTCATTTTCACCAGAGATTTTCAGACTTGTCAGAGATTTCCTTAGTATTCCACTCACTTACCAGAGATTTCAGACTTGTCAATTCCACTCACTTACCAGTATTTCAGACTTGTCACCCCTTAGTTTTCACCACTTGCCAGAGATTTCAGACTTGTCAGCCCTTAGTATTCCACTCACTTACCAGAGATTTCAGACTTGTCACCCCCACTCATTCCACTCACTTCCACCTGAGATTTTAGACTTGTCAACCCTTAGTATTCCACTCACTTACCAGAGATTTCAGACTTGTCAGCCCTTAGTATTCCACTCACTTTTCACCAGAGAGATTTCAGACTTGTCAGCCCTTAGTATTCCACTCACTTACCAGAGATTTCAGACTTGTCAGCCCCTTAGTATTCCACTCACTTACCAGAGATTTCAGACTTGTCAGCCCTTAGTATTCCACTCACTTACCAGAGATTTCAGACTTGTCAGCCCTTATTATTCCACTCCTTGAGATTTTCAGACTTGTCACCCCTTAGTATTCCACTCACTTACCTGAGATTTCAGACTTGTCACCCCTTAGTATTCCACTCACTTACCAGAGATTTCAGACTTGTCACCCCTTAGTATTCCACTCACTTACCTGAGATTTCAGACTTGTCACCCCTTAGTATTCCACTCACTTACCAGAGATTTCAGACTTGTCAGCCCTTAGTATTCCACTCACTTACCAGAGATTTCAGACTTGTCACCCCTTAGTATTCCATTCCACTCATCAGAGATTTCAGACTTGTCACCCCTTAGTATTCAACTCATTTACCAGAGATTTCAGACTTGTCACCCCTTAGTATTCCACTCAGTTACCAGAGATTTCTTGTCAACCCTTAGTATTCCACTCAGTTACCAGAGATTTCAGACTTGTCAGCCCTTAGTATTCCACTCACTTACCAGAGATTTTCAGACTTGTCAGCCCTTATTCACTCACTTTTCAGACTTGTCATTAGTATTCCACTCATCAGAGATTTCAGACTTGTCACCCCTTAGTATTCCACTCATCAGAGATTTCAGACTTGTCAGCCCTTAGTATTCCACTCACCAGAGATTTCAGACTTGTCAACCCTTAGTATTCCACTCACTTACCAGAGATTTCAGACTTGTCACCCTTAGTATTCCACTCACTTATCTGAGATTTCAGACTTGTCACCCCTTAGTATTCCACTCATCCTGAGATTTCAGATTTCATTCCACTTGTCACCCCTTACCAGAGATTTCATTCAACTCCACTTACCAGAGATTTCAGACTTGTCAGCCCTTAGTATTCCACTCACTTACCAGAGATTTCAGACTTGTCAGCCCTTAGTATTCCACTCATTTACCAGAGATTTCAGACTTGTCAGCCCTTAGTATTCCACTCACTTACCAGAGATTTCAGACTTGTCAACCCTTAGTATTCCACTCACTTACCAGAGATTTCAGACTTGTCAGCCCTTAGTATTCCACTCACTTACCAGAGAGATTCAGACTTGTCACCCCTTAGTATTCCACTCACTTACCTGAGATTTCAGACTTGTCACCCTTAGTATTCCACTCAGAGATTTCAGACTTGTGAGAGTATTCAGACTTGTCAGCCCTTAGTATTCCACTCACTTACCAGAGATTTCAGACTTGTCAGCCCTTAGTATTCCACTCACTTACAGAGATTTCAGACTTGTATTCCACCATCAGAGATTTCCCTTAGTATTCCACTCACTTACCAGAGATTTCAGACTTGTCAGCCCTTAGTATTCCACTCACTTACCAGAGATTTCAGACTTGTCAGCCCTTAGTATTCCACTCACTTACCAGAGATTTCAGACTTGTCACCCCTATTCCAGTATTCCACTCACCCCACTTTACCAGAGATTTCAGACTTGTCACCCCTTAGTATTCCACTCACTTACCAGAGATTTCAGACTTGTCACCCCTTAGTATTCCATTCCACTACCAGAGATTTCAGACTTGTCACCCCACTCAGTAGTATTCCTTGTCACCACTTTACCAGAGATTTCAGACTTGTCAGCCCTTAGTATTCCACTCACTTACCAGAGATTTCAGACTTGTCACCCCTTAGTATTCCACTCATCAGAGATTTCAGACTTGTCACCCTTAGTATTCAACTCATTTACCAGAGACTTGTCAGCCCTTCCAGACTTGTCAGACCCCTTAGTATTCCACTCAGTTACCAGAGATTTCAGACTTGTCAACCCTTAGTATTCCACTCAGTTACCAGAGATTTCAGACTTGTCAGCCCTTAGTATTCCACTCACTTACCAGAGATTTCAGACTTGTCACCCCTTAGTATTCCACTCATTTCAGACTTGTCAGTATTCCACTCACTTATCAGAGATTTCAGACTTGTCACCCTTAGTATTCCACTCACTTACCAGAGATTTCAGACTTGTCAGCCCTTAGTATTCCACTCACTTACCAGAGATTTCAGACTTGTCAGCCCTTAGTATTCCACTCACTTACCAGAGATTTCAGACTTGTCACCCCTTAGTATTCCACTCACTTACCAGAGATTTCAGACTTGTCACCCCTTAGTATTCCACTCATCAGAGATTTCCAGACTTGTCACCCCTTAGTATTCCACTCACTTACCAGAGATTTCAGACTTGTCAGCCCTTAGTATTCCACTCACTTACCAGATTTCAGACTTGTCACCCTTAGTATTCCACTCACTTACCAGAGATTTCAGACTTGTCAGCCCTTAGTATTCCATTCCACTCACTTTCCACCACTTAGAGATTTCAGACTTGTCAGCCCTTAGTATTCCACTCACTTACCAGAGATTTCAGACTTGTCACCCTTAGTATTCCACTCACTTACCAGAGATTTCAGATTCCAGTATTCCACTTTACCAGAGATTTCAGACTTGTCAGCCCTTAGTATTCCACTCACTTACCAGAGATTTCAGACTTGTCACCCCTTAGTATTCCACTCACCAGAGATTTCAGACTTGTCAACCTTAGTATTCCACTCACTTACCAGAGATTTCAGACTTGTCACCACTTAGTAGAGATTCCACTCCACTTTACCAGAGATTTCAGACTTGTCAGCCCTTAGTATTCCACTCACTTACCAGAGATTTCAGACTTGTCAGCCCTTAGTATTCCACTCACTTACCAGAGATTTCAGACTTGTCAGCCCTTAGTATTCCACTCACTTACCAGAGATTTCAGACTTGTCAAGTATTCCACCTTAGTATTCCACTCAGTTACCAGAGATTTCAGACTTGTCAACCCTTAGTATTCCACTCACTTACCAGAGATTTCAGACTTGTCACCCCTTAGTATTCCACTCACTTACCAGTATTTCAGACTTGTCAGTATTCCACTCATTTGCAGAGTATTTCAGACTTGTCAACCCTTAGTATTCCACTCAGAGATTTCTTGTCACCCCTTAGTATTCCACTCAGACTTTCAGACTTGTCAGCCCTTAGTATTCCACTCACTTACCAGAGATTTCAGACTTGTCAGCCCTTAGTATTCCACTCACTTACCAGACTTGTCATTTCCACTCAGACTTGTCAGTCCCTTAGTATTCCACTCACTTACCAGAGATTTCAGACTTGTCAGCCCTTAGTATTCCACTCACTTACCTGAGATTTCAGACTTGTCACCCCTTAGTATTCCACTCACTTACCAGAGATTTCAGACTTGTCACCCCTTAGTATTCCACTCACTTACCTGAGATTTCAGACTTGTCACCCCTTAGTATTCCACTCACTTACCAGAGATTTCAGACTTGTCACCCCTTAGTATTCCACTCACTTACCAGAGATTTCAGACTTGTCAGACTTAGTATTCCACCCTTAGAGATTTCAGACTTGTCAGAGAGTATTCCAGACTTGTTTCAGACTTGTCAGCCCTTAGTATTCCACTCATCAGAGATTTCAGACTTGTCAGCCCTTAGTATTCCACTCACCAGAGATTTCAGACTTGTCAGCCCTTAGTATTCCACTCACTTACCAGAGATTTCAGACTTGTCACCCCTTAGTATTCCACTCACTTACCTGAGATTTCAGACTTGTCACCCCTTAGTATTCCACTCACTTACCAGAGATTTCAGACTTGTCAGCCCTTAGTATTCCACTCACTTACCAGAGATTTCAGACTTGTCAGCCCTTAGTATTCCACACTCACTTCAGATTTCAGACTTGTCACCCTTAGTATTCCATTCATCAGAGATTTCAGACTTGTCACCCCTTAGTATTCAACTCACTTACCAGAGATTTCAGACTTGTCAGCCCTTAGTATTCCACTCACTTACCAGAGATTTCAGACTTGTCAGCCCTTAGTATTCCACTCACTTACCAGAGATTTCAGACTTGTCAGCCCTTAGTATTCCACTCACTTACCAGAGATTTCAGACTTGTCACCCTTTAGTATTCCACTCATCAGATTTCAGACTTGTCACCCCTAGTATTCAACTCACTTACCAGAGATTTCAGACTTGTCAGCCCTTAGTATTCCACTCACTTACCAGAGATTTCAGACTTGTCACCCTTAGTATTCAACTCATTTACCAGAGATTTCAGACTTGTCACCCCCTTAGTATTCCACTCAGTTACCAGAGATTTCAGACTTGTCAACCCTTAGTATTCCACTCAGTTACCAGAGATTTCAGACTTGTCAGCCCTTAGTATTCCACTCACTTACCAGAGATTTCAGACTTGTCACCCTTAGTATTCCACTCATCAGAGTATTTCAGACTTGTCACCCCTTAGTATTCCACTCATCAGAGATTTCAGACTTGTCAGCCCTTAGTATTCCACTCACCAGAGATTTCAGACTTGTCAGCCCTTAGTATTCCACTCACTTACCAGAGATTTCAGACTTGTCACCCCTTAGTATTCCACTCACTTATCTGAGATTTCAGACTTGTCACCCCTTAGTATTCCACTCATCAGAGATTTCAGACTTGTCACCCCTTAGTATTCAACTCACTTACCAGAGATTTCAGACTTGTCAGCCCTTAGTATTCCACTCACTTACCAGAGATTTCAGACTTGTCACCCCTTAGTATTCAACTCACTTACCAGAGATTTCAGACTTGTCACCCCTTAGTATTCCACTCAGTTACCAGAGATTTCAGACTTGTCAACCCTTAGTATTCCACTCAGTTACCAGAGATTTCAGACTTGTCAGCCCTTAGTATTCCACTCACTTACCAGAGAATTCAGACTTGTCACCCTTAGTATTCCACTCACCCAGAGATTTCAGACTTGTCACCCCTTAGTATTCCACCAGTTACCAGAGATTTCAGACTTGTCAGCCCTTAGTATTCCACTCAGTTACCAGAGATTTCAGACTTGTCAACCCTTAGTATTCCACTCAGTTACCAGAGATTTCAGACTTGTCAGCCCTTAGTATTCCACTCACTTACCAGAGATTTCAGACTTGTCACCCCTTAGTATTCCACTCACTTACCTGAGATTTCAGACTTGTCAGCCCTTAGTATTCCAATTCAGAGATTTCAGACTTGTCACCCCTTAGTATTCCACTCCATTCATCAGAGATTTCAGACTTGTCACCCTTAGTATTCCACTCACTTACCAGAGATTTCAGACTTGTCAGCCCTTAGTATTCCACTCTTACTTTCCTTGAGTATTTCAGACTTGTCAACCCTTAGTATTCCACCACTCAGAGATTTCTTTGTCACCAGATTCCATTCACTCTCAGAGATTTCAGACTTGTCAACCCTTAGTATTCCACTCACTTACCAGAGATTTCAGACTTGTCAGCCCTTAGTATTCCACTCACTTACCAGAGAGATTTCAGACTTGTCACCCTTAGTATTCCACTCATCAGAGATTTCAGACTTGTCAGCCCTTAGTATTCCACTCACTTACCAGAGATTTCAGACTTGTCACCCTTAGTATTCAACTCACTTACCAGAGATTTCAGACTTGTCAAAGTATTCCACTCAGTTACCAGAGAGATTTCAGACTTGTCAACCCTTAGTATTCCACTCAATTACCAGAGATTTCAGACTTGTCAGCCCTTAGTATTCCACTCACTTACCAGAGATTTCAGACTTGTCACCCTTAGTATTCCACTCAGATTTCAGATTTGTCACCCTTAGTATTCCACTCATCAGAGATTTCAGACTTGTCAGCCCTTAGTATTCCACTCACCAGAGATTTCAGACTTGTCAGCCCTTAGTATTCCACTCACTTACCAGAGATTTCAGACTTGTCACCCCCTTAGTATTCCACTCACTTATCTGAGATTTCAGACTTGTCACCCTTAGTATTCCACTCACTTACCAGAGATTTCAGACTTGTCACCCTTAGTATTCCACTCACTTACCAGAGATTTCAGACTTGTCACCCCTTAGTATTCCACTCACTTACCAGAGATTTCAGACTTGTCACCCCTTAGTATTCCACTCATCAGAGATTTCAGACTTGTCACCCCTTAGTATTCAACTCACTTACCAGAGATTTCAGACTTGTCAGCCCTTAGTATTCCACTCACTTACCAGAGAATTCAGACTTGTCAGCCCTTAGTATTCCACTCACCAGAGATTTCAGACTTGTCACCCCTTAGTATTCCACTCAGTTACCAGAGATTTCAGACTTGTCAGCCCTTAGTATTCCACTCAGTTACCAGAGATTTCAGACTTGTCAACCCTTAGTATTCCACTCAGTTACCAGAGATTTCAGACTTGTCAGCCCTTAGTATTCCACTCACTTACCAGAGATTTCAGACTTGTCACCCCTTAGTATTCCACTCACTTACCAGAGATTTCAGACTTGTCGCTCCTTAGTATTCCACTCACTTAATCTTTCAGTATTGGCAACTTAAACCAAACTAGTGTGACCAACAATTGAAAGTTGATTAGAGTCTTTATGCTATTCTTCCATTATGGCTTTTGTTGTCTCATAAGTGTTACACAAGGAAAAGTCTCTGAAGCCATCTATAAAATATGTCTTCGCTATTCAAGTTTTTTTTCTGATATTAAATAAACCGACGGCTTTTAACCCTTTGCCTGTCCAGGGCATTTTTGTCTGTAATATCCAAACCTTCATAATTGTTTTCAGATTTATAATTGCAAAGCAACTCAGCTTATTTGGCCAATAGAATGTGCTGATATATAGTGTTTCATATAATAAAACCACATGTTTCCATGTCCGTACATCATACGTGGTGCATATGAACCATGATTTTAAAATAGTGGTAAAATCCGATTATGCTATGGATAATGATGAGGAAGCAAGATGTTGATTAGGACGGTGCATGCAACTGAGACCACAATCCCAAACACAGATGTTTAATCGAACTATCTTAAGCCTTTGCCTGTTCTGTATGTCGTATGTGATGGACAGTGCATGTGATTTCCACGTCCGGGTATCAAATGTGGTACACGCAAGCCATGATTTTAAAATGAGAAAATGATAAAGATAAGGACGCATAAGAAAAGAGTCTAATATTGAGCAGGACGTCTTAGGAAAGTCCTAATCTAATATTTTGTGCCTCATATATGACCACAGAACACTTGCTTGTTTTCAGATTTAAAACTACTGCAAAGCAACTCAGCCTATATGACAAATAAAGTCTGCTGATATATAACATTTTACATAATAAAACCCACATATTTCCACGTCCGTACGTCATATGTGACGCACACATTCCATGATTTTAAAAGAGTCGTAAAATCAAGGACGCTTAATAAAAGAGTTTATATAGAGCAGGGTGTCTGACGAAAGGCCTAATTTAATATTTTGGACATCATATATAAACATAGGACTATTGTGTGTTTACAGATTTATAACATCTTGAAGGCAACTCAGCTTATTTGCCAAAGCTTCAAGTCACAGATTCCATCCCTGTCATCGACATCAGTCTTGGAAACTCTCCATCAAGTAATGCTGTTTTTTCACCACACTGACTGCATCCATAGTTATAGAGCTCAGTCTACAAAAATTTCATCTTCCATTTGATAGGTATTGTTTTTAAAGCAGCTAGGAAAGGGTTTACTGAATAAGAATAACCTAAACGAAGTTTGGAAATGGAAAGATAATATTTATAACAGGAACAACATACAAGATTCTCCAGCGGTGTGTAGTAAGTCATCAACTGCTAGTGGTGAGCTAGAAGTGAATCAAGGTGACTCGCAAGTGAATCCCACAGTGAATCCCAGTGACGATATTCACTAACCGCGCCACACGGTCAGATGTGGCACAAAGCCGATTTTATTGTCGGGTAACCAAGCCCGTAGACTTGGCCAAATTTTTCCCGTAGACCCCGTAAAAACGGGATCGGGTAGCTGTCTTCCCAGACGAGACTCTGCCCTTTGACATAGCCTCATCTGTGGATCCTCTCTACCCAGAGGCAGAGAGTTTGACCAACACACTTGGAAGTGAATCCAAATGACTACCACATACAGTATATTCTACCGTATTTATACTGATTGTGACATTATAGTCCATAACAGTAACTAATTATCCTCCTCACCAGGAAAGCCTGGTTGGGGAACTCTTTTGGTACCAAACTCATTCAGAAATATCTAAATTGGCAGATGTATACGATCACCTTCTCAGATCAATAGTTAAAAATGGCTTTGAGTGAATCAAAACTGTGGCTTTAGTGAAGACCACACTTATTTGAATCTTGTGGACTGGTGCTACAGAATCACAAGGAACTGCACCAAATAATAGAAACCGCACTAACCCGAGTAGCTGCTCTGTTAATGCATGCTAAATGTTTCCTTACACTTTGAAATGAGGAGAACAGATATTACACTTTGATCCCAATCTGATTGCCAGGGAATGAAGAAAAGCTTAAGGACATAGGCGATCATGGCACTCCACAATTTCCTGTCTTTAGTTGCTCTTAATAAATTTTGTCTTTTGTTATCACTCCTAAACCTTGTTCCACCATCCATTTATTCAAGCTGTTTCTTCTTCCTCTATGTGCCCTGTCCTTTCAGGACGTGGGCAATCATGACTCTCCACAATTTCCTGTCCTTTGTTGCGCTTAATAAATTCGCACTGGCTGCTTGGTCAATAACTGATGAATGTTTCCTTATTAGGAAACGGTTAATATTTACCGTTACTATTATTTTTGAGAGAACAGATACTACACTTTGTTATAGACAAGCGTATGGTTGCAAGAAAAAAATACGACAACAGCAGAAATAGATTTACGTGGTTTATTTCAACAGGAACGTGAGGGTTTGGGACAGCTACCTTGTGGTGTAGTTCATAAGCTGGCTTCGGATCTAGGTCGATCTCTCATAGTAGTTCACACATGTTGACGGTGGTTGATGCTCCCCTGCTGACAGCTGCCTGACCGTGACAGGTCTCTTTTGTGGCCACCTGTTGACTGCCTGTTGAACTTCCGTGTGACCCCTTTTATAGCGTTTTTTATGGCTTAACAGTCTCGAAAAACGAAGCGAGTATAATTAGAAGGAAAGCATTTTTATTGGACGAAAAATAGAGCACTTTAAATATTATTTTATTTTTCGACCGGAACACGTGTGTCGGGAACATTTGTAAAGAAAGATAATGGTCATTTTGTGACGGGGCTTTGTCCCGTTCACATCCGGTTCTCGCTCTTGAGTATTTGCCTGTAAATCAGCCGAGATATGTCTTATTTTATTTTATAACAACTTTGATTTCAATCTGATTGCCAGGGAATGAAGAAAAGTCTAACTCAAGTCGCACTGACTGCTTGGTCAATAACTAATTAATGTTTCCTTCCAAGGAAATGGCTTATATCACCATCATCATTTCAAGCAATTGTGATTCAATACATCTGTATGATTTAAATCCATTCATTCATGGCTTTCACTCTAGGAAACTCTGCCTAGTGATGCTGTATCAATCACCACCATTCATAGCTATAGAGCTCAGTCTACCCTATTGTGTTAGATGACTTTTGACCCTAAAAAATAGATCTTAACTTGAAAGTAAAAGCAGAATCAGTTCAGAAATAATTTTAATAAAATCATCTTTATCCTTTTGACTAACAAGACTATTGCGTGCCAATTCATTATTCCATGCTGTTGCCTTTTGCATGGTCAAGCTATTGGACTGGTTCAACTTATACCAAATAGATTCATACCATTGCGAAAGGTATTTGTGCAAAAATAAATGCAACAATTTCAACTGGAAACTGAACTATTTGCACTGATTCCACTCTTCTTCTATGTGCCCTGTCCCTTCAGGACGTGGGCAATCATGACTCTCCACAATTTCCTGTCCTTTGTTGCATTTAATAAATTTTCTCTTTTTGTTGTCACTTAAACCTTGCTGCACCATCCATTTAAACAAGCTTGATAGTTTAGATATGTATTATTTTCCTTTGTCCCTTTTCCTTTCAATCTCTCTTGTGAGTATTGGATTTTCCAAGCCGTCTTACTATATTATGTGCCAAATCTCTTCCTGTTGTTAAGTTTGTCTACTTTTTGTTTCAATTTTTTTTAAACTTTATCGTTATTCACATGTTTGGTCCATGGTATTCTCAGCATCTTTCTGTAGAACTGCATTTCTGTTACATCAAGTCTCTTCTTCATCTGTGATGAGATTGTCCAGTATTCACTGTTATATAGGAGGACTGATATTACATAACAGTTCAGTACTCTTTTCTTTGTTTCTCTTGCTTCAAGTCTCTTCATCTGTGAGGAGATTGTCCAGCATTCACTGCCATATAGGAGGACTGATATTACATAACAGTTCACTACTCTTTTCTTTGTTTCTCTTGCTTCAAGACTCTTCTTCATCTGTGACGAGATTGTCCAGCATTCCCTGCCATATAGGAGGACTGATATTACGTAATAGTTCAGTACTCTTTTCTTTGTTTCTCTTGCTTCAAGTCTCTTCTTCATCTGTGAGAAGATTGTCCAGCATTCACTATGATATAATTGTTGTCAACAGAAGAACTTATATTACATAATAGTTCAATACTCTTTGTTTCGAATGAAATTTTCCGATTTCTTAATAGTTTGCTTAGCTTTTGGAAGTAAAACTAAAATAACCTAAGATAAAAGAAACAGTTTAAAAATAACTTACTGTAAATTTGGCTGTTGTAGATTATTTGTGGATCATTCCTTTTTTGATTTGACAACTGCATTTGATTCAATTCCTTATACAAACTTAATTTATTTCAGCCCCCAAGTAAGACAAAACCTAAAAAAGAATCCAAAAAGTCGGCAAAAAAAGAAAAGGTGAGTTAAAATCAACTTTTTTTTTAATCATTTCAAGCAAGGTAATAATGTCACTAAGACACAAAAGGATTACTAAGATTCAAAAAATAACGACAACACCTGTGAAATAATGATATTGCAGGAGCAAACACTTGTTAAATAATTATAACAGCTAACACCTCTGAGATAATGACATTATTGCAGCTAACACCTGTGAAATTATGATATTATATCTGCCAACACCTGTGAAATAATGATATTATTACTTCTAGCACCTGTGAAATAATGATATTATAGAACCTAACACCTGTGAAATAATAATATTAATGCAGTTAACACCTGTGAAATAATGATATTATACCTGCTAACAACTGTGAAATTATATTATAGCAACTAATACCTGCCAAATGATGATATTATATCTGTTAACACCTGCTTGATGATTCAGTAGATGCTGACAGCTATATCATCATTATTCCACAGGTGTTACCAGTAATATCATTATTATTTCACAGGTGTTGGCAACAATAATATCATTATTTCACAGGTGTTGCTAGATATAATATCATCATTTGACAGGTGTTAACTACTATATCATTATTTCACAGGTATTTTTTAAGCTTTGCACCCGACGCAAGGTGGGAGTGCCATTATTATGCAAGAGAGCGTAAGTATGGGAAAAGTCTTGTTATAGGCGGGATGTAGAGGAAAGGATAAAAAGAAAAACGGAGGAGGATAAAATGAACGGTGATGAAGCCAACAGAAGATATCGATTGACATTATATTTAAATTTATGAAGATTATAGTTATCAGAGAAGCCAAGTAAGAGGAAGGGAGTTCCACTGTTGGGAAAAGCGAGAGAAGACTGGGGGTCTACAGTAATATTTTAGTGGGCCATAGAACATTTTCACTTCGGAGCAGTTGTTACACTTGAGAATTGGAATTTCTATGCTAATCGACGCCATATTAAAATTCTAAAATAACTCTAATAGCAGAAAAGCGTCATTGAATTGCAGTGTAATGAAATATTGCAACATCGGAAGCATAATATATAGAAAACAAATGACGCTACTAAATATATCCACTACTCTGGGAAAAGGAATAGGTCTCTGTTATTTCTTTTTCTATCATCTTACCTTATTGAATCGGATTTTAGTCATGTGTTTCACTTACCATCAAAAGCCCATAATACACTCGAAATTGTGAAAAGAGGTGATCTTTGACTATCATTGACATCGATGGAGCCAGATATAAAAAAAAAAAAAAAAAAAAAAACAGATTAGCATCAACCACAGGTGTATCATTATATAAATCTGTACTTTTTTAAAAAAAATTTAAAATTTTTTTTCGTCGAATGGTTATGGGGGTCTGCCAAACAAAATTGAGAGTAAAAGTGGTCCATGGATAAAAAATGGTTGAGAACCACTGGTATAAACGAATAATTTCTTCTCATTTCACCAAAAAGGCCAGTTTGTTGCAAGAAAGATTATATTAGCAAAAAAAAAAAAAAAAAAATCTACATTATAAAACCAAAAAAAGCCCATTCATTGCAACAAAAATTGTATCATCAAAAAAACAATTATGCCACATATAACCAAAAACGCCCATTTGTGACAAGAAAGCTTATATTAGTGAACAAAACAATTGTACCTCATATAACAAAAAAGTCCCATTTGTTGCAATTCCTAAATTATACCAAAAACAATTAAACTAAATTTTAATAAAAGTTCAATATTGATGAATTGCTAATACAATATTATAAGTTACTTTTTCGTGCATTATTCTATCAAGTAAATGGTTTTAGAATGTGCTTAAGTATATTTGAGTGTGTAAAAATAAATGTCCTGTAATAAAACTCGCTACAATTTTGTGTAAACTTTGTCTTCTAATATTCTGAAGGAACCTCCTGCTGCTACAGAAAAAGTATTATCAGCATCCGAAGGAGAATATTCTGATGTAAGTAGACTCAGACATTTTGTTCCAAAATTCAAAAGCTCCTGGGGAAAAGATTAATTATTGTTTTGTTGCAGGAATGTTGGTTGTGTTTAGGTAGAAAACCACACATCTCTTAGCGCATTTGTCCGACAGAAAATATTGATGGCTTCTGAATGTGAGTCCAGGTAATAAATGAATAAATAACAAAACTATATAAAAACAAACAACAATGTATTATTATTAACAAAAAGTGTACATAGACAATAATGAAGAAAACATTTAAAAAGGTGAATGTGTTTTTGTATTTGAAATGTATGTAGAAGTCCAAGTGAAAAATGTTACATCAAAGAAAGTGAATTGTGTGTTATTTCCCCCAATGGGGTGGGGGACACATTTTTACTACATGTAAGTATATCTTATTGTCCAAGAAAAAAAGGAAAGACGTGGATGACAGTTTCATAAAATTTTTTACTCTTGTGGATTTCAATCCCAATACTTTAAACTTCCGACTGACAAAAAGCTTTCTTTCAGAGTATTAATGGCTAGAATTTTGCCACTTGTCTTATCTTTGTAATGCTGTTCTTTATACAAATATTAGAATTTTAGAAGCTGAGTTCATTAACATCTTATTATTACAAATTCATCATCATCAGTGGAGAAGCTTTCTCAAACAATTCTTGTTTTCAAATGCCAGGATCCTTTTTTTCTAACTTAACCAAAAATGTCTAAGCCTCACACTCGTAGAGAAGGATGGATACAACTAGGAATTTGCAGAATTTGAACTTGGTATGGAAGCTGATGTTGCTGCTTCATTTATCCCGTGGGCACCCAAGGATAGAAGAAACATACAATCTCGTCCAGGATGATCTGTTGGAGGTGACTCTCAGCAGATCCACTCACTTACCAGAGATTTCAGACTTGTCACCCATTATTATTCCACTCACCAGAGATTTCAGTCTTGTCACCACTTAGTATTCCACTCACTGAAACTTTCAGTATTGTCAACTTAAACCTAAACAAACAAATGCAAGTTGATAGAGTCTTTATGCTATTTCTCCATTATGGCTTTTTTTTCCTCATAAGTGTTACATGTAGAAAAGTCTCTGAAGCTATCTATAAAATATGTCTTCGCTATTCATGTGTTTTTCTGATATTAAATAAACTGAAGGCTTTTAACCCTTTGCCTGCCCAGGGCATTTTTGTCTGTAATATCCAAACCTTCATACTTGCTTTCAGATTTATAATTGCAAAGCAACTCAGCTTATTTGGCCAATAAAATGTGCCGATATATAGTGTTCCATTTAATAAAAACCACATTGCCTTAAAGATGTTATAAATCTGTAAACACGCAATCGTCCTGTGTTGATATATGATGTCGAAAATATTAAATTAGGCCTTTCGTCAGACGTGTGCTCAATAGTAAACTCTTTTATTAAGCGTTCTTGATTTTACGACTCTTTTAAAATCATGGAATGTGTGCGTCACATATGACGTACAGACGTGGAAATATGTGGGTTTTATTATGTAAAATGTTATATATCAGCAGACTTTATTTGCCAAATAGGCTGAGTTGCTTTGCAGTAGTTTTAAATCTGAAAACAAGCAAGTGTTCTGTGGTCATATATGAGGCACAAAATATTAGATTAGGACTTTCCTAAGACGTCCTACTCAACATTAGACTCTTTATTTATGCGTCCTTACTTTTATCATTTTATCATTTTAAAATCATGGCTCGTGTGTACCACATATGATAACCAGACGTGGAAATCACATGCCCTGTGCATCACATATGACGTGCAGTACAGGCAAAGGCTTAAGATAGTTGCATTAAACTTCTGTGTTTGGGATGGTGGTCTCAGTTGCATGCATCATTCTAATCATTATCTTGCATCCTCATCATTATCCATACCATAATCGGATGTGGTCATAGTCGCTGCATAACTGAGGGTCTGACTAGTTCCTACCCCATATCTGGATTGAAAGCCAGAGATATATTCATTCATGTATAGTATGTCTTGGACAAGTAAATTTGACAGGACGCATCCGTCTCCAGGTCAAAACAAAGGCAATCTCCTATGTCTATGACCAAGGCGAAGCTTCAAGTCACAGATTCCATCCATGTCATCGACTTCAGTCCAGGAAACTCTCCATCCAGTAATGCTGTTTTTTCACCACACTGACTGCATCCATAGCTATAGAGCTCAGTCTACAAAAAGTTCATCTTCCATTTGATAGGTTGTTGGGGACGTGCAGAATTTATTAATTATGCTTGAAAGAATCAGAAGGAATTTGTGTAGGTTGCGTGACTTTCTGCATCCACAACAAATAAATAAACGAATTTTAAAATACGATTAAGAAAAAGACATATTCAATTAGAAACTAATGTAACATTTATATACAATTCAAAACATTATACAAAGAGGATAATTGGTATATGTTATGTTGGCAAAATGTGTATGAGGTTTTAGATTTCAAAATGTCTCTCTTTGTAATTGTTCGTTCATTTGCAGTCCATTTTACATTTGTGTTGATATTAATATTGTTAATATTAAGTGTCCTTTTAGAAGGAGTTCTTAAGGAGTGATCTACCTTTGACTGTAATGTTTTTAAGGTCGTTCGCACATTGATGTTACTTAATAGGTAGTGAATATAATTCACTTTAGATAAGCAATGTTTGAGAATCGATGTCCACAGAGTTGGTTGAGTTTTAATTGCGAGTGAGTCAGCCTTGATGTACCTTTGCGTGGTAAAATCGTGATTTCGAGTGACGTGGAGTATGTTGGCAATTTCTCTGTGGGTGTTCGTTACTGACTGCTTGGGGCAGTCGGCGTTTACTTTTATAAGTCCTGAAAGTCCGAAATTGGCGCAATTTCGTTTTTGCACGTGAACTTTCAGACTATTGTGTCATTAACCAATGAGATTGGTTGATTCGCCTAGTACGGTTTTTATTGGTTGAAGTTTTCCGTACGTAGGCGTAAGATATAGACTGTTCTGTTGCTAGGGGTGATAGAAAGGAAAAAGACGAGTCTACAAGGTATTGTTTTAAAACCAGCTAGGAAAAGTTTACTGAATAAGAATAACCAAAACAAAGGTTGGAAATGGAACGATAATATTTATAACAGAAACAACATACAAGATTTGCCAGCGGTGTGTAGTAAGTCATCAACTGCTAGTGGTGAACTAGAAGTGAATCAAGGTGACTCGCAAGTGAATCCCACAGTGAATCCAAATGACGATATTCACTAACCGCCCCATACGGTCAGATGTGGCACAAGGCCGATTTTATTGTCGGGTATCCGAGCCCGTAGACTTGGCCAAAAATTTCCCGTAGACCCCGTAAAAACGGTATCTGGTCGCAGTCTTCCCAGACGAGACGCTGCCCTTTGACATAGACTCGTCTGTGGATCCTCTCTCCCCGGAGGCATAGAGTTTGACCAGCACACTTGGAAGTAAATCCAAATGACTACCACATGCAATATATTCTACCGTATTTATACTGATTGTGACATTATAGTCCATATGTATGGTATAACAGTAACTAATTATCTTCCTCACCAGGAAAGCCTGGTTGGGGAACTGTTTTGGTACCATCAGTGACTAAACCAGTTCCGCTGATGGTACCAAACTCATTCAGAAATATCTAAATTGTCAGATGTATACGACCACCTTCTCAGATCAATAGTTAAAAATGGCTTTGAGTGAATCAAACCCGTGGCTTTAGTGAAGACCACACTTATTTGAATCTTGTGGATTGGGGCTACAGAATCACAAGGAACTGCACCAAATAATAGAAACCGGACTAACCCGAGTAGCTGCTCTGTTAATGCATGCTAAATGTTTCCTTATGAGGAAACGGTTAATATTACCATTACCTTTAGAAATGAGGAGAACAGATACTACACTTTGATCCCAATCTGATTGCCAGGGAATGAAGAAAAGCTTAAGGACATAGACGATCATGGCACTCCCCAATTTCCTGTCTTTAGTTGCTCTTAATAAATTTTGTCTTTTGTTATCACTCCTAAACCTTCTTCCACCATTCATTTATTCAAGCTGTTTCTTCTTTTATGTGCCCTGTCCCTTCGGTTAATATTTACCATTACTATTATTTTTTAAGAACAGATACTACACTTTGATCTCAATCTGATTGCCAGGGAATGAAGAAAAGTCTACACTCAAGTCGCACAGGCTGCTTGGTCAATAACTAATGAATGTTTCCTTCCAAGATATTACCATCATCATTTCAAGCACTTGTGATTCAATACATCTGTATGATTTACATCCATTCATTCATGGTTTTTAGTCTAGGAAACTCTGCCTAGTGATGCTGTATCAATCACCACCATTTATAGCTATAGAGCTCAGTCTACCCTATTGTGTTAGATGACTTTTGACCCTACAAAATAGATCTCAACTTAAAAGTAAAAGCAGAAGCAGTTTAGAAATAATTTTAATAAAATCATCTTTATCCTTTTGAATAACAAAACTATTGCGTGCCGATTCATTATTCCATGCTGTTGCCTTTTGCATGGTCAAGCTATTGGACTGGTTCAACTTATACCAAATAGATTCATACCATTCCGAAAGGTATTTGTGCAAAAATAAATGCAACAATTTCAACTGGAAACTGAACTATTTGCACTGATTCCACTCTTCTTCTATGTGCCCTGTCCCTTCAGGACGTGGGCAATCATGACTCTCCACAATTTCCTGTCCTTTTTTGCATTTAATAAACTTTCTCTTTTTGTTATCACTTAAACCTTGCTGCACCATCCATTTAAACAAGCTTGATAGTTTAGATATGCATTATTTTCCTCTGTCTCTATTCCTTTCAATCTCTCCTGTGAGTATTGGATTTTCCAAGCCGTCTTACTATATTATGTGCCAAAACTCTTCCTGTTTTTCAGTTTGTCTACTTTTTGTTTCAATTTTTTTAAAACTTTATCGTTATTCACACGTTTGGTCCATGGTATTCTCAGCATCTTTCTGTAGAACTGCATTTCTGTTACATCAAGTCTCTTCTTCATCTGTGAGGAGATTGTTCAGGATTCACTGTCATATAGAAGGACTGATATTACATAACAGTTCAGTACTCTTTTCTTTGTTTCTCTTGCTTCAAGTCCCTTCTTCATCTGTGAGGATATTGTCCAGCATTCACTGCCATATAGGAGGACTGATATTACATAACAGTTCAGTACTCTTTTCTTTGTTTCTCTTGCTTCAAGTCTCTTCTTCATCTGTGAGGAGATTGTCCAGCATTCACTGCCATATAGGAGGACTGATATTACATAACAGTTCAGTACTCTTTTCTTTGTTTCTCTTGCTTCAAGTCTCTTCTTCGTCTGTGAGGAGATTGTCCAGCATTCACTGCTATATAGGAGGACTGATATTACATAACAGTTCAGTACTCTTTTCTTTTGTTTCTCTTGCTTCAAGTCTCTTCTTCATCTGTGAGGAGATTGTCCAGCATTCACTGCCATATAGGAGGACTGATATTACATAACAGTTCAGTACTCTTTTTTTTGTTTATCTTGTTCAAGTCTCTTCTTCATCTGTGAAGAGATTGTCCAGCATTCACTGCTATATAGGAGGACTGATATTACATAACAGTTCAGTACTCTTTTCTTTGTTTCTCTTGCTTCAAGTCTCTTCTTCATCTGTGAGGAGATTGTCCAGCATTCACTACCTTATAGGAGGACTGATATTACATAACAGTTCAGTACTCTTTTCTTTGTTTCTCTTGCTTCAAGTCTCTTCTTCATCTGTGAGGAGATTGTCCAGCATTCACTGCCATATAGGAGGACTGATATTACATAACAGTTCAGTACTCTTTTCTTTGTTTCTCTTGCTTCAAGTCCCTTCTTCATCTGTGAGGATATTGTCCAGCATTCACTGCCATATAGGAGGACTGATATTACATAACAGTTCAGTACTCTTTTCTTTGTTTCTCTTGCTTCAAGTCTCTTCTTCATCTGTGAGGAGATTGTCCAGCATTCACTGCTATATAGGAGGACTGATATTACATAACAGTTCAGTACTCTTTTCTTTGTTTCTCTTGCTTCAAGTCTCTTCTTCATCTGTGAGGAGATTGTCCAGCATTCACTGCCATATAGGAGGACTGATATTACATAACAGTTCAGTACTCTTTTCTTTGTTTCTCTTGCTTCAAGTCTCTTCTTCATCTGTGAGGAGATTGTCCAGCATTCACTGCCATATAGGAGGACTGATATTACATAACAGTTCAGTACTCTTTTCTTTGTTTCTCTTGCTTCAAGTCACTTCTTCACCTGTGAAGAGATTGTCCAGCATTCACTGCTATATAGGAGGACTGATATTACATAACAGTTCAGTACTCTTTTCTTTGTTTCTCTTGCTTCAAGTCTCTTCTCTTCATCTGTGAGGAGATTGTCCAGCATTCACTGCCATATAGGAGGACTGATATTACATAACAGTTCAGTACTCTTTTCTTTGTTTCTCTTGCTTCAAGTCTCTTCTTCATCTGTGAGGAGATTGTCCAGCATTCACTGCCATATAGGAGGACTGATATTACATAACAGTTCAGTACTCTTTTCTTTGTTTCTCTTGCTTCAAGTCTCTTCTTCATCTGTGAGGAGATTGTCCAACATTCACTGCCATATAGGAGGACTGATATTACATAACTGTTCAGTACTCTTTTCTTTGTTTCTTTGCTTCAAGTCTCTTCTTCATCTGTGAGGAGATTGTCCAGCATTCACTGCCATATAGGAGGACTGATATTACATAACAGTTCAGTACTCTTTTCTTTGTTTCTCTTGCTTCAAGTCTCTTCTTCATCTGTGAGGAGATTGTCCAGCATTCACTGCCATATAGGAGGACTGATATTACATAACAGTTCAGTACTCTTTTCTTTGTTTCTCTTGCTTCAAGTCTCTTCTTCATCTGTGAGGAGATTGTCCAGCATTCACTGCTATATAGGAGGACTGATATTACATAACAGTTCAGTACTCTTTTCTTTGTTTCTCTTGCTTCAAGTCTCTTCTTCATCTGTGAGGAGATTGTCCAGCATTCACTGCCATATAGGAGGATTGATATTACATAACAGTTCAGTTCTTTTCTTTGTTTCTCTTGCTTCAAGTCTCTTCTTCACCTGTGAAGAGATTGTCCAGCATTCACTGCTTATAGGAGGACTTTTACATAACAGTTCAGTACTCTTTTCTTTGTTTCTCTTGCTTCAAGTCTCTTCTTCATCTGTGAGGAGATTGTCCAGCATTCACTGCCATATAGGAGGACTGATATTACATAACAGTTCAGTACTCTTTTCTTTGTTTCTCTTGCTTCAAGTCTCTTCTTCACCTGTGAAGAGATTGTCCAGCATTCACTGCCATATAGGAGGACTGATATTACATAACAGTTCAGTACTCTTTTCTTTGTTTCTCTTGCTTCAAGTCCCTTCTTCATCTGTGAGGATATTGTCCAGCATTCACTGCCATATAGGAGGACTGATATTACATAACAGTTCAGTACTCTTTTCTTTGTTTCTCTTGCTTCAAGTCTCTTCTTCATCTGTGAAGAGATTGTCCAGCATTCACTGCTATATAGGAGGACTGATATTACATAACAGTTCAGTACTCTTTTCTTTGTTTCTCTTGCTTCAAGTCTCTTCTTCATCTGTGAGGAGATTGTCCAGCATTCACTGCCATATACGAGGATTGATATTACATAACAGTTCAGTACTCTTTTCTTTGTTTCTCTTGCTTCAAGTCTCTTCTTCACCTGTGAAGAGATTGTCCAGCACTCACTGCAATATAGGAGGACTGATATTACATAACAGTTCAGTACTCTTTTCTTTGTTTCTCTTGCTTCAAGTCTCTTCTTCACCTGTGAAGAGATTGTCCAGCATTCACTGCCATATAGGAGGACTGATATTACATAACAGTTCAGTACTCTTTTCTTTGTTTCTCTTGCTTCAAGTCCCTTCTTCATCTGTGAGGATATTGTCCAGCATTCACTGCCATATAGGAGGACTGATATTACATAACAGTTCAGTACTCTTTTCTTTGTTTCTCTTGCTTCAAGTCTCTTCTTCACCTGTGAAGAGATTGTCCAGCATTCACTGCTATATAGGAGGACTGATATTACATAACAGTTCAGTACTCTTTTCTTTGTTTCTCTTGCTTCAAGTCTCTTCTTCATCTGTGAGGAGATTGTCCAGCATTCACTGCCATATAGGAGGACTGATATTACATAACAGTTCAGTACTCTTTTCTTTGTTTCTCTTGCTTCAAGTCTCTTCTTCATCTGTGAGGAGATTGTCCAGCATTCACTGCCATATAGGAGGACTGATATTACATAACAGTTCAGTACTCTTTTCTTTGTTTCTCTTGCTTCAAGTCTCTTCCTCACCTGTGAAGATATTGTCCAGCATTCACTGCTATATAGGAGGACTGATATTACATAACAGTTCAGTACTCTTTTCTTTGTTTCTCTTGCTTCAAGTCTCTTCTTCATCTGTGAGGAGATTGTTCAGCATTCACTACCTTATAGGAGGACTGATATTACATAACAGTTCAGTACTCTTTTCTTTGTTTCTCTTGCTTCAAGTCTCTTCTTCATCTGTGAGGAGATTGTCCAGCATTCACTGCCATATAGGAGGACTGATATTACATAACAGTTCAGTACTCTTTTCTTTTTTCTCTTGCTTCAAGTCTCTTCTTCATCTGTGATTGTCCAGCATTCACTGCCATATAGGAGGATTGATATTACATAACAGTTCAGTACTCTTTTCTTTGTTTCTCTTGCTTCAAGTCTCTTCTTCACCTGTGAAGAGATTGTCCAGCATTCACTGCTATATAGGAGGACTGATATTACATAACAGTTCAGTACTCTTTTCTTTGTTTCTCTTGCTTCAAGTCTCTTCTTCATCTGTGAGGAGATTGTCCAGCATTCACTGCTATATTGGAGGACTGATATTACATAACAGTTCAGTACTCTTTTCTTTGTTTCTCTTGCTTCAAGTCTCTTCTTCACCTGTGAAGAGATTGTCCAGTTCCTGCCATATAGGAGGACTGATATTACATAACAGTTCACTCTTTTCTTTGTTCTCTTGCTTCAAGTCTCTTCTTCACCTGTGAAGGAGTCCAGATTCACTGCCATATAGGAGGACTGATATTACATAACAGTTCAGTACTCTTTTCTTTGTTTCTCTTGCTTCAAGTCCCTTCTTCATCTGTGAGGATATTGTCCAGCATTCACTGCCATATAGGAGGACTGATATTACATAACAGTTCAGTACTCTTTTCTTTGTTTCTCTTGCTTCAAGTCTCTTCTTCACCTGTGAAGAGATTGTCCAGCATTCACTGCTATATAGGAGGACTGATATTACATAACAGTTCAGTACTCTTTTCTTTGTTTCTCTTGCTTCAAGTCTCTTCTTCATCTGTGAGGAGATTGTCCAGCATTCACTGCCATATAGGAGGACTGATATTACATAACAGTTCAGTACTCTTTTCTTTGTTTCTCTTGCTTCAAGTCTCTTCTTCATCTGTGAGGATTGTCCATTCACTGCCATATAGGAGGACTGATATTACATAACAGTTCAGTTCTTTTTCTTTGTTTCTCTTGCTTCAAGTCTCTTCTTCACCTGTGAAGGACTGTCCATTCACTGCTATATAGGAGGACTGATAACAGTTCAGTACTCTTTTCTTTGTTTCTCTTGCTTTCAAGTCTCTTCTTCATCTGTGAGGAGATTGTTCAGCATTCACTGCCTTATAGGAGGACTGATATTACATAACAGTTCAGTACTCTTTTCTTTGTTTCTCTTGCTTCAAGTCTCTTCTTCATCTGTGAGGAGATTGTCCAGCATTCACTGCCATATAGGAGGACTGATATTACATAAAGTTCAGTACTCTTTTCTTTTTTCTCTTGCTTTTCTCTTCTTCATCTGTGAGGAGATTGTCCAGCATTCACTTGCATAACAGTTCAGTACTCTTTTCTTTTGTTTCTCTTGCTTCAAGTCTTCTTCACCTGTGAAGAGATTGTCCAGCATTCACTCCTGATATTACATAACAGTTCATTACTCTTTTCTTTGTTTCTCTTGCTTCAAGTCTCTTCTTCATCTGTGAGGTCCACATTCACTGCTATATTGGAGGACTGATATTACATAACAGTTCAGTACTCTTTTCTTTGTTTCTCTTGCTTCAAGTCTCTTCTTCATCTGTGAGGAGATTGTCCAGCATTCACTGCTATATTGGAGGACTGATATTACATAACAGTTCAGTACTCTTTTCTTTGTTTCTCTTGCTTCAAGTCTCTTCTTCACCTGTGAAGAGAGATTGTCCAGCACTCACTGCAATATAGGAGGACTGATATTACATAACAGTTCAGTACTCTTTTCTTTGTTTCTCTTGCTTCTTCAGTCCCTTCTTCATCTGTGAGGATATTGTCCAGCATTCACTGCCATATAGGAGGACTGATATTACATAACAGTTCAGTACTCTTTTTTTGTTTCTCTTGCTTCAAGTCTCTTCTTCACCTGTGAAGAGATTGTCCAGCATTCACTGCTATATAGGAGGACTGATATTACATAACAGTTCAGTACTCTTTTCTTTTGTTTCTCTTGCTTCAAGTCTCTTCTTCATCTGTGAGGAGATTGTCCAGCATTCACTGCCATATAGGAGGACTGATATTACATAACAGTTCAGTACTCTTTTTTTTGTTTCTCTTGCTTCAAGTCTCTTCTTCATCTGTGAGGAGATTGTCCAGCATTCACTGCCATATAGAAGGACTGATATTACATAACAGTTCAGTACTCTTTTCTTTGTTTCTCTTGCTTCAAGTCTCTTCTTCACCTGTGAAGAGATTGTCCATTCACTGCTATATAGGGAGGACTGATATTACATAACAGTTCAGTACTCTTTTCTTTGTTTCTCTTGCTTCAAGTCTCTTCTTCATCTGTGAGGAGATTGTTCAGCATTCACTACCTTATAGGAGGACTGATATTACATAACAGTTCAGTACTCTTTTCTTTGTTTCTCTTGCTTCAAGTCTCTTCTTCATCTGTGAGGAGATTGTCCAGCATTCACTGCCATATAGGAGGACTGATATTACATAACAGTTCAGTACTCTTTTCTTTTTTTCTCTTGCTTCAAGTCTCTTCTTCATCTGTGAGGAGATTGTCCAGCATTCACTGCCATATAGGAGGACTGATATTACATAACAGTTCAGTACTCTTTTCTTTGTTTCTCTTGCTTCAAGTCTCTTCTTCACCTGTGAAGAGATTGTCCAGCATTCACTGCTATATAGGAGGACTGATATTACATAACAGTTCAGTACTCTTTTCTTTGTTTCTCTTGCTTCAAGTCTCTTCTTCATCTGTGAGGAGATTGTCCAGCATTCACTGCTATATTGGAGGACTGATATTACATAACAGTTCAGTACTCTTTTCTTTGTTTCTCTTGCTTCAAGTCTCTACTTCACCTGTGAAGAGATTGTCCAGCACTCACTGCAATATAGGAGGACTGATATTACATAACAGTTCAGTACTCTTTTCTTTGTTTCTCTTGCTTCAAGTCTCTTCTTCACCTTGAAGAGATTGTCCATTCACTGCCATATAGGAGGACTGATATTACATAACAGTTCAGTACTCTTTTCTTTGTTTCTCTTGCTTCAAGTCCTTCTTCATCTGTGAGGATGTTGTCCAGCATTCACTGCCATATAGGAGGACTGATATTACATAACAGTTCAGTACTCTTTTCTTTGTTTCTCTTGCTTCAAGTCTCTTCTTCATCTGTGAAGAGATTGTCCAGCATTCACTGCTATATAGGAGGACTGATATTACATAACAGTTCAGTACTCTTTTCTTTGTTTCTCTTGCTTCAAGTCTCTTCTTTCATCTGTGAGGAGATTGTCCAGCATTCACTGCCATATAGGAGGACTGATATTACATAACAGTTCAGTACTCTTTTCTTTTGTTTCTCTTGCTTCAAGTCTCTTCTTCATCTGTGAGGAGATTGTCTTCACTGCCATATAGAAGGACTGATATTACATGTTCAGTACTCTTTTCTTTGTTTCTCTTGCTTCAAGTCTCTTCTTCACCTGTGAAGAGATTGTCCAGGCTATATGGGAGGACTGATATTACATAACAGTTCAGTACTCTTTTCTTTGTTTCTCTTGCTTCAAGTCTCTTCTTCATCTGTGAGGAGATTGTTCAGCATTCACTACCTTATAGGAGGACTGATATTGTTCAGTACTCTTTTCTTTGTTTCTCTTGCTTCAAGTCTCTTCTTCATCTGTGAGGAGATTGTCCAGCATTCACTGCCATATAGGAGGACTGATATTACATAACAGTTCAGTACTCTTTTCTTTTTTTCTCTTGCTTCAAGTCTCTTCTTCATCTGTGAGGAGATTGTCCATCATTCACTGCCATATAGGAGGACTG
Organism: Acanthosepion pharaonis; assembly: GCA_903632075.3. Taxonomy (NCBI): domain Eukaryota; kingdom Metazoa; phylum Mollusca; class Cephalopoda; order Sepiida; family Sepiidae; genus Acanthosepion; species Acanthosepion pharaonis. The sequence continues at coordinate 343,744 of CAHIKZ030000612.1, read as the reverse complement.
ATATTACATAACAGTTCAGTACTCTTTTTCTTTGTTTCTCTTGCTTCAAGTCTCTTCTTCACCTGTGAAGGAGATTGTCCATCATTCACTGCTATATAGGAGGACTGATATTACATAACAGTTCATTACTCTTTTCTTTGTTTCTCTTGCTTCAAGTCTCTTCTTCATCTGTGAGGAGATTGTCCAGCATTCACTGCTATATTGGAGGACTGATATTACATAACAGTTCAGTACTCTTTTCTTTGTTTCTCTTGCTTCAAGTCTCTTCTTCATCTGTGAGGAGATTGTCCAGCATTCACTGCTATATTGGAGGACTGATATTACATAACAGTTCAGTACTCTTTTCTTTGTTTCTCTTGCTTCAAGTCTCTTCTTCACCTGTGAAGAGATTGTCCAGCACTCACTGCAATATAGGAGGACTGATATTACATAACAGTTCAGTACTCTTTTCTTTGTTTCTCTTGCTTCAAGTCTCTTCTTCACCTGTGAAGAGATTGTCCAGCATTCACTGCCATATAGGAGGACTGATATTACATAACAGTTCAGTACTCTTTTCTTTGTTTCTCTTGCTTCAAGTCCCTTCTTCATCTGTGAGGATGTTGTCCAGCATTCACTGCCATATAGGAGGACTGATATTACTAACAGTTCAGTACTCTTTTCTTTGTTTCTCTTGCTTCAAGTCTCTTCTTCACCTGTGAGGAGATTGTCCATCATTCACTGCTATATAAGAGGACTGATATTACATAACAGTTCAGTACTCTTTTCTTTGTTTCTCTTGCTTCAAGTCTCTTCTTCATCTGTGACGAGATTGTCCATCATTCACTGCCATATAAAAGGACTGATATTACATAACAGTTCAGTACTCTTTTCTTTGTTTCTCTTGCTTCAAGTCTCTTCTTCATCTGTGAGGAGATTGTCCATCATTCACTGCCATATAGGAGGACTGATATTACATAACAGTTCAGTACTCTTTTCTTTTGTTCTCTTGCTTCAAGTCTCTTCTTCATCTGTGAGGAGATTGTCCATCATTCACTGCCATATAGGAGGACTGATATTACATAACAGTTCAGTACTCTTTTCTTTGTTTCTCTTGCTTCAAGTCTCTTCTTCATCTGTGGAGGAGATTGTCCATCATTCACTGCCATATAGGAGGACTGATATTACATAACAGTTCAGTACTCTTTTCTTTGTTTCTCTTTGCTTCAAGTCTCTTCTTCATCTGTGAGGAGATTGTCCATCATTCACTGCCATATGGGAGGACTGATATTACATAACAGTTCAGTACTCTTTTCTTTGTTTCTCTTGCTTCAAGTCACTTCTTCATCTGTGAGGAGATTGTCCATCATTCACTGCCATATAGGAGGACTGATATTACATAACAGTTCAGTACTCTTTTCTTTGTTTCTCTTGCTTCAAGTCTCTTCTTCATCTGTGAGGAGATTGTCCATCATTCACTGCCATATAGGAGGACTGATATTACATAACAGTTCAGTACTCTTTTCTTTGTTTCTCTTGCTTCAAGTCTCTTCTTCACCTGTGAGGAGATTGCCCAGCATTCACTGCCATATAGGAGGACTGATATTACATAACAGTTCAGTACTCTTTTCTTTTGTTTCTCTTGCTTCAAGTCTCTTCTTCATCTGTGAGGAGATTGTCCATCATTCACTGTCATATAGGAGGACTGATATTACATAACAGTTCAGTACTCTTTTCTTTTGTTTCTCTTGTTCAAGTCTCTTCTTCACCTGTGAGGAGATTGTCCAGCATTCACTGCCATATAGGAGGACTGATATTACATAACAGTTCAGTACTCTTTTCTTTGTTTCTCTTGCTTCAAGTCTCTTCTTCATCTGTGAGGAGATTGTCCAGCATTCACTGTCATATAGGGAGGACTGATATTACATAACAGTTCAGTACTCTTTTCTTTGTTTCTCTTGCTTCAAGTCTCTTCTTCACCTGTGAGGAGATTGTCCAGCATTCACTGTCATATAGAAGGACTGATATTACATAACAGTTCAGTACTCTTTTCTTTGTTTCTCTTGCTTCAAGTCTCTTCTTCATCTGTGAGGAGATTGTCCAGCATTCACTGCCATATAGGAGGACTGATATTACATAACAGTTCAGTACTCTTTTCTTTGTTTCTCTTGCTTCAAGTCTCTTCTTCATCTGTGAGGAGATTGTCCAGCATTCACTGCCATATAGGAGGACTGATATTACATAACAGTTCAGTACTCTTTTCTTTGTTTCTCTTGCTTCAAGTCTCTTCTTCATCTGTGAGGAGATTGTCCAGCATTCACTGCCATATAGGAGGACTGATATTACATAACAGTTCAGTACTCTTTTCTTTGTTTCTCTTGCTTCAAGTCTCTTCTTCATCTGTGAGGAGATTGTCCAGCATTCACTGCCATATAGGAGGACTGATATTACATAAAGTACTCTTTTCTTTGTTTCTCTTGTTCAAGTCTCTTCTTCATCTGTGTTGTCCAGCATTCACTTATAGGAGGACTGATCAAACAGTTCAGTACTCTTTTCTTTGTTTCTCTTAACTTCAAGTCTTTCTTCACCTGTGAGGAGATTGTCCAGCATTCACTGTCATATAGAAGGACTGATATTACATAACAGTTCAGTACTCTTTTCTTTTGTTTCTCTTGCTTCAAGTCTCTTCTTCATCTGTGAGGAGATTGTCCAGCATTCACTGCCATATAGGAGGACTGATATTACATAACAGTTCAGTACTCTTTTCTTTGTTTCTCTTGCTTCAAGTCTCTTCTTCATCTGTGAGGAGATTGTCCAGCATTCACTGCCATATAGGAGGACTGATATTACATAACAGTTCAGTACTCTTTTCTTTGTTTCTCTTGCTTCAAGTCTCTTCTTCACCTGTGAGGAGATTGCCCAGCATTCACTGCCATATAGGAGGACTGATATTACATAACAGTTCAGTACTCTTTTCTTTGTTTCTCTTGCTTCAAGTCTCTTCTTCACCTGTGAGGAGATTGTCCAGCATTCACTGTCATATAGAAGGACTGATATTACATAACAGTTCAGTACTCTTTTTCTTTGTTTCTCTTGCTTTGAAGTCTCTTCTTCACCTGTGAGGAGATTGTCCAGCATTCACTGTCATATAGGAGGACTGATATTACATAACAGTTCAGTACTCTTTTCTTTTGTTTCTCTTGCTTCAAGTCTCTTCTTCATCTGTGAGGAGATTGTCCAGCATTCACTGCCATATAGGAGGACTGATATTACATAACAGTTCAGTACTCTTTTCTTTGTTTCTCTTGCTTCAAGTCTCTTCTTCACCTGTGAGGAGATTGTCCAGCATTCACTGTCATATAGAAGGACTGATATTACATAACAGTTCAGTACTCTTTTCTTTGTTTCTCTTGCTTCAAGTCTCTTCTTCATCTGTGAGGAGATTGTCCAGCATTCACTGCCATATAGGAGGACTGATATTACATAACAAGTCAGTACTCTTTTCTTTGTTTCTCTTGCTTCAAGTCTCTTCTTCATCTGTGAGGAGATTGTCCAGCATTCACTGCCATATAGGAGGACTGATATTACATAACAGTTCTGTACTCTTTTCTTTGTTTCTCTTGCTTCAAGTCTCTTCTTCATCTGTGAGGAGATTGTCCAGCATTCACTGCCATATAGGAGGACTGATATTACATAACAGTTCAGTACTCTTTTCTTTGTTTCTCTTGCTTCAAGTCTCTTCTTCATCTGTGAAGAGATTGTCCAGCATTCACTGCCATATAGGAGGACTGATATTACATAACAGTTCAGTACTCTTTTTTTTGTTTCTCTTGCTTCAATTCTCTTCTTCATCTGTGAGGAGATTGTCCAGCATTCACTGCTATATAGGAGGAGTGATATTACATAACAGTTCAGTACTCTTTTCTTTGTTTCTCTTGCTTCAAGTCTCTTCTTCATCTGTGAGGAGATTGTCCAGCATTCACTGCCATATAGGAGGACTGATATTACATAACAGTTCAGTACTCTTTTCTTTGTTTCTCTTGCTTCAAGTCTCTTCTTCATCTGTGAGGAGATTGTCCAGCATTCTCCATGATATAGAAGAACTTATACAGTCTAACCCGGATATAAGAGAGTTGTCGGGACCGGAGAAGAAGTCTCTTATATCCGGGTTTCTCTTATATCCGGGTTTGGTCTATTTTGTTTAGGTAAGTATGGGAACACTTTGGGACCAGAGAAAATCTCTCTTATATCCGGGTTTCTCTTATATCCTGGTTACACCGTATTACATAATAGTTCAATACTCTTTTCTTTGTTTCTAATGATATTTTCCTATTTCTTCATAGTTTGCTTAGCTTTTGGAAGTAAAACTGAAATAACCTAAGATAACAGAAAAAGTTTAAAAATAACTTGCCCTAAATTTGGCTGTTGTAGATTATTTGTGGACTATTCCTTTTTTCCTTTGACAACTGCATTTGATTCAATTCCTGATACAAACTTAATTTATTTCAGCCCCCAAGTAAGACAAAACCTAAAAAAGAATCCAAAAAGTCGGCAAAAAAACAAAAGGTGAGTTGAAATCAACTTTTTTTTAATCATTTCAAGCAAGGTAATAATGTCACTAAGACACAAATGGATTACTAAGATTCAAAATATAACTGACAATACCTGAAATAATGATATTGCAGGGGCAAACACTTGTTAAATAATTATAACAGCTAACACCTCTGAGATAATGACATTATTGCAGCTAACACCTGTGAAATTATGATATTATATCTGCCAACACCTGTGAAATAATGATATTATTACTTCTAACACCTGTGAAATAATGATATTATTACTTCTAACACTTGTGAAATAATGATATTATAGAACCTAACACCTGTGAAATAATAATATTAATGCAGTTAACACCTGTGAAATAATGATATTATAACAGCTACCACCTGTGAAATAATGATATAGCAGTTAACACCTGTGAAATAATGATATTATACCTGCTAACAACTATGAAATTATATTATAGCAACTAATACCTGCCAAATGATGATGATATATCTGTTAACAGCTGCTTGATGATTCAGTAGATGCTGACAGCTATATCATCATCATTTCACAGGTGTTAACAGTAATATCATTATTATTTCACAGGTGTTGGCAACAATAATATCATTATTTCATAGGTGTTACTAGATATAAAATCATCATTTGACAGGTGTTAACTACTATATCATTATTTCACAGGTATTTTTTAAGCATTGCCCCCCATGCAAGGTGGGAGTGCCATTATTATGCAAGCGAGTGTAAGTATGGGAAAAATCTTGTTATAGGGGGGATGTAGAGGAAAGGATAAAAAGAACGGAGGAGGATAAAATGAACGGTGATGAAGCCAACAGAAGATATCGATTGACATTACATTTAAATTATGAAGATTATAGTTATCAGAGAAGCAAGTAAGAGGAAGGGAGTTCCACTGTTGGGAAGTGCGAGAGAAGACTGGGCGTCCACAGTAATATTTTAGTGAGCCATAGAGCAATTTCACTTCAGAACAGTTGTTACATTTAAGAATTCGAATTTCTATGCTAATTGAAGCCATATTAAAATACTAAAATAACTCTAATAGCAGAATAAATGTCCTGTAATAAAACTTTCTACAATTTTGTGTAAACTTTGTCTTCTAATATTCAGAAGGAACCTCCTGTTGCTACAGAAAAAGTATTATCAGCATCCGAAGGAGAATCTTCTGATGTAAGTAGACTCAGACATTTTGTTCCAAAATTTAAAGCCTCCCGCGGGAGAGATTAATTATTGTTTTGTTGCATGAATGTTGGTTGTGTTTAGGTAGAAAACCACACATCTCTTAGAACATTTGTCTGGCAGAAAATATTGATGGCTTCTGAATGTGAGTCCAAGTAATAAATGAATAAATAACAAAACTATATAAAAACAAACAACAATGTATTATTATTAACAAAAAGTGTACATAGACAATAAAGAAGAAAACATTTAAAAAGGTGAATGTGTTTTTGTATTTGAAATGTATGTAGGAGAAGTCCAAGTGAAAAGTGTTACATTGAAGAAAGTGAAGTGTGCGTATATACCCCAGGGGGACCATTTTTACTACGTGTAACTATATCTTATTGTCCAAGAAAAAAAGGAAAGACGTGGATGACAGTTTCATAAAATTTTTTACTCTTGTGGATTTCAATCCCAATACTTTAAACTTCTGACTGACAAAAGGCTTTCTTTCAGAGCATTAATGGCTAGAATTTTGCCACTTGTCTTATCTTTGTAATGCTGTTCTTTATACAAATATTAGAATTTTAGAAGATGAGTTCATTAACATCTTATTATTACAAATTCATCATCATCAGTGGAGAAGCTTTCTCAAGCAATTCTTGTTTTCAAATGCCAGGATCCTTTTTTTCTAACTTAACCAAAAATGTCTAAGCCTCACACTTGTAGAGGAGGATGGATAGAACTAGGAATTTGCAGAATTTGAACTTGGTATGGAAGCTGATGTTGCTGCTTCAATCCTCCCGTGGGCAGCTAAGGGTAGAAGAAACATACAATCTCCTCCAGGATGATCTGTGTAGGTGAGTCTCAGGAGTTCTGGAATCGTCATGTCTGTCCTCTCTTTTATGATGTCTGACCAGTTTTGCGTTGCCATTCCTGCTGGGGTCTCTAGGGAAATTATTTTTATTATATAAAAAAAAATAACATAAGAAATAATAATAATAATGAAAATTATAAATAAAATAAAATAAAACAATAACATAAAAACGTTGTATAAAATAAATTAAATAAAAATTAAAAGTAATAAAAATACTCCCAGCATGCAACAAAAACTGTTCCTACTGGACATCTCACCAAAAAACGTTAGATTCTATCTCTTCTCCAAGAACCCTCAGGCTGGCAACACTTATCTGACTTCCCTCTGTAATATGGCTTGTAATATTATTGAATAACTTCTCCCTTTTGTCACATCTACCATAAAACAGTTGTAACCTAAAAAAAATACACACACCAATACATACAAAAAATATAAATAAATTGTATGAAATTAACATACAATTTACCATGTTATTTTTGTATGTTTTATTTCTTGTCAAGTATGCTTTTATCTCCGTGGAGACAAAGCTACTAATTGCCGCTATGATGTGAGTGAATCCCTCATAGGTCCATGTTCAATAGTGCTTTGCATGATGGTCTTGCAGGGACTGTTATATCATGTGACATAGCCAAACAATGCCATCTTGTGATGCTTAATAGTGGTAAGGAGAAATTCCTATCAGTCCACCTGAAATTTGTTTTTGTTCTGTACATAGTCATTGTACAGGGGAAGTGGAGGAGTTTTCTCAAGCAATTGTTTTCAGATGCCTGGATCCTTTTTCCTGTCTTAACCAGAAATGTAGAGGAGAATGGATATGACCGGGAATTTGCAGAGTTTTAACTTGGTATGGAATCTGATGTTGCTCTTCCATATCCATTTCAGTCTGGCCATTGTAACTTCCGTGATCTGTGTGCAGATTTCTGCTTTGCAGGTGCTATCTTTTTTCGGGGTTGCTCCCAAGTATTTGAAACTGGACATTTCCTCCAGTGGTTTGTAGTTCATGGTGATACTGACATTAGTCACCATTACTTTGGATTTGAGAATTACAGATTACAATTACAAATAATTACAAATTAGCCAGAGATAAAAAAAAAATTCTTCCTTGGTGTGTGGAACAAAATAGTCAAGAATGAATGGCTAATCAGGTAGCAATAGTTCTACAGAGATGTTCTCTCTTTAACTATGGATGGCAGATTGACTTTGGGCAATCAACAATCTGTTCTTAAGGGAGACAGCTTCCTTTCAATTGTCAAGTTACAATTGATTTGCATATGTGCATAGTAACAGATATTCTTTACTCTACTTTCCTGGGTATGACCATACACTACATCCAGCAGCAAGGCCAGTGATTGGGTGATTGAGACATTTGAGAAGTGTGGAACCACCTCTTAAGTGCTGTTGTTTCTAGGTCCACCATGACATGGGGTGGTAGCACCTGTTAGGGTCCCTGCTATGGGCAAATAGTGAACCTACAAACAAAATTCAACAGTACATTTTTATAATAGAATTACTAGCAATACATTTTTGTTAGTAAAATTACCAGCAATACATTTTTATAGTAAAATTACCAGCAATACATTTTTTAGTTAAATTACCAACAATAATATATATATATATATATATATATATATATATATATATATATTTGAAATTGCCAACAATACATTTTATCATCTACAAATTATATATCTCAAAAACATATGTTTACCCTGAAATTATAAAATGATGTACTAAATTAATCGCTAAAGTTGAATGCATAAAGCTTACATGCCAAATATTTAGATTTTGGCATTAAATAGCCCATGGAGGTTGATATGCCGCTAAACAAAATGAAGCAACCAGTTAAAAACATATTAACGAGATTCAACTGCTGACCTCAGATAACACTCAAGGCCAAAATGGGTCACTAGGATTATAAAATATCAATTCCAATTTTGAATTTTGGCCTTACTAATTCAGTTAACAGATTTAACTCAGTTTGTGTAATCACCATTTCAGTCAACCACACTAATTAAAACCTCATTAATTTTCAAGTTCATACTCAGACAATTCTACTTATCAATTCATTTTATTGCAATTAAATTATTTTTTTTCAATTAATTTTTTTAAAGTTCATCTATGTTGGTAATTTTATTATAAAAATGTGCGTTTGATTTTTCTTTGGGAGTTTACTATTTGCCCATAGCTGGGATCCTAACAGGTTCTACCACCCTGAGTATGGGTGGACCTGTGCTAATACACTTAGGGAAAATATGAATCCACCTCTTTTCCCTTCAGCTATTGGTAAATGTTAGGCCATACTGGGTTCTATAACCTTAGGTGGCAACTGGACTAAGAGAAGGAAAACTCTGAATTCAAAACTGTATGTAGCCCTATTGAAGCATGTAGTATGCAGTTAAGAAAAGGATCGTTCATGCTGACTTAATGATCTTGAATATGTTTGACTCCTTTTATTTACTATGTCCATAGTTTGTCCTCAATTAACATGATTAATGCTCATTCTCATGGAAAGACTTTCGTCAATCTCCCTTGGGGATTTAATACCACAATTCAAATTATCACAGTGGATTTTGTCTTGAATTCTTTTATTTAAAAAGGCTTTGGATAAGGAGAAAACTTCAACAGAGGCGCCAAAATTAAAGTCTGCCGAACAACAATTAACAGATGTAGTCATGTCACCACAATCAGATGTAACACCGGAAGCAACGACCTCAGAAACGGAAGTGGGAACATCAAAAGATACAGTAAGTGACAATAAATCTTCATTTTTGTCTTATACAGCAACCTGGATGTTAGCGTTCACTAGTGGGTGATAAACCGGTTATAGTTAATTCTTTTCTTCTTTTTATGTGCTGTGTCCCTTCATGACGTAGGCGATCATGGCTCTCCACTTCCTCCTCTCCCTTATAGCTCTCAATAGGTTTTGTCCCTTTGCTACTTCCCCCAGGCCATGTTCTGTCATCCACTTGCACCCTCAGTAATGTCATACGTTGCTTTCCATTATCTCTCTTTCCCTCTATTTGACCTGTGTGTATCAGATTCTCCAAGCCCTCTTTTCTCATTACGTGTCCAGAAATTTCATCTGCCTTTTTCTTGTTTGCATCCTCTCCAAGATCTCATCATTGCTCACATGCTCAGTCCATGATATCCTTAGCATCCTTCTGTAGAACCATACCTCTTTTGCCTCGAACCAAGTCTAAAAAATACCTCTTACAATACAGTATTTGAATATGGATTTCAACCTAAAAATTCTATAATTACTGGGTTCCCAGCAAAAAAAGCGGAAAATTTATTATCACTGTTTTATATTTCAGGAATAAGTGACCTTGAATAGCCTTGAATAAATTTCTTGAATATCCATGACCTTGAATAATCATTTGACTCTTGCATAATTACTTAATTCTGATTGTTTCTTTTATGATTGATTAATTGCTGCTCGATCTTGTGACTCATCATTTAAATGTTATTTCCAGAAAACTTTCATCTTTCATTCTGCCCTTCTCATATGGCAAAACAATTCATTGACTTTGAGCGTCGAGTTAACATAATCTTCAAAGAAAAACATAGAAATGTGCAGAAATTCTTCCTGGATTTTTTAGTCACATCAGTCGTCAATGGTTGTTTCCTGTCTTTCTGAATTTATTGCATCTGGACATCCTGTAGTTTAACTTCTCAAAAAAAAAAAAAAAACACCCCCCCAATAATTCAACAGTTTTAAAATAATTTTTATTAAGAGTTTAAAAATCTGCTTTGTAACCTTTGGTACATCAAATGAATACATTGTTAGTGTTTAAACTCAGACCTAGCACCTCTGATCAGGAGATTGAATATTTTGAAGAATGTGGAACCATCTTTTAATTGTTGCTCTTTTCACCCTGATCCGGGGTGGTAGTACCTGTTTGTGTCCCAGTTATGGGCAAATAGTGAAATCCCCAAAGAAAACCCTATGAAAGTATAAAAATACATTTTACTATTAAAAATACCAGCAATATATAATGTAAAAACATAAAACAACCAAGAATATATAATCAATAATAAATTTTATCTGTAGTCGAAGGCATACAATTTCATTCAAGATATTTAGATGAAGCCATAAAATTGTGTTCAAAATATTTAGATCTCGGCATTAAATAACCCATAGAGGTGTTGATATGCCAACTAAAGAAAACCGACCAGGCAACCAACATCAAAGAACTCTTTCATGACATTAATCCATATAATATTCTACAATTTCTTAAATCAAACTGTATTCCAAAATATAACATAAAACACACATATCACTGCCTCTAGTAATCATGTCCGCACAAACATGTATATGCACAAAAGCTGAGTATTATCTACCATTTATTCAACTGTGAAAGCGGAATAACATATTGTATTTTTATTACTTCAAAATTCGCAAGAAAATGAAGTTTAAGCATTAAATGACCCATAAAGAGTTGATATGCCATTAAACAAATCAACAATCAATAATTCTTTATAGATTGATTCGTTTTCTGCAGATTATCAACCCTTTGTAGGTTATTTAAAGCCAGAAAATATTTTTAGATTGTTGTATTTTGCGTTTTAAATAATAATGATTTAGTGATAGAAGTCTTATTAATTAACCCATAGATGGAGGGGGAAGAGGTGAATTCATACCTTTCCCAAGGATATTTGTGCATAAGTGAATATAACGAACCCAACTGGAATTTGAACTCGGTTCTCTGATTCAAAAATTCTGAGTCATTATCCATTACACCACCTGATAAGCTTACATCATCTGGTATTCTCAAGCGGTCACCCATCTGGGTACTGACCAGCTTGATGTTACTTATCTTTGGTGATTGTATAGTTTGACATTCATATTGTAACAGAGTGGTTGGCAATATAGGAACTGACATCCATAACTTTATTTTAGTGGCGGTACTAGCCCTGAAGTTATCAATGCTAACTGAGCATTTCACTGTAATTACCATTTGGCGGCTCTCAAAAGGCAACTGTCTGTGCTGACTTGCAGAATTATTTGACACTTTACTAGAATTTCTTCAGAGTTAGAACTTAGAAGGAATTGTAAACGACAATTTCAAAAATTTACATTTCCTATATATTAACTGACACGAATTTGCAACTTCAGTTATGTTATAATTGTATAGTATAGCTGGTCACTCATATTCGAAGATACTAGGACAGCTAGCCAATCCCTATTGCAGACGCTTGCTCAGACACATTTGCGTTTGTTCAACACCCACAGAGCCCACCTGTGGTTTGTACTGCAACTATGCTGAGCAGATCTTAACTACAGTTTCTGGGAAAGAGCGTGTTATCTAGCGTGATCAACAATTTGAACAAAACCAGCACGCTCAACACCTCGGCCACGATGACTTGTGGCTTCGTGCTAGCACAGCTATCGACGTTCCCCAAGGGTTCCGTTTACCCAATTTCAGGATGCGTGGTATGGTTTTCAGGCACTTGCCAAAGGTGCCGTACTCCAGTCCGATAACATCAGGAAGTCTCCTTCCTGACAAATCGACCATGATGAGATTCGAACCAGTGTCTCATGGTCAGAAAGCGAAAGTTCTAACCATTCGACCAAGCGCCCATTGTTATAATTGTATGGATGATAAGACAGACAATAAATCGGAAACATTTATCAATCTCAGTTTTATTAAAGCTTTAACAGACAATGAGATATGGAGAAAAAGAAGAAAGAAATTGTGATAATTTTACTTTTATGTTCTTTCATTTTCATTGGTTAATCATGTTTCACGTGCATTCAACACACCATGCTTTTTAAATATCTATTTGTTTCTCAAAATATAGGCTACTTCCGGGCACTTATTAAAGAAAACATCTAATTATTTATAAACTATAAATCTAAAAAAACATATGTTCACCCTGAAAGTATAAAATTGCGTACAAAACATCTGCAGTCGAAACCATAAAGTTGCATCCAAAATATTTGAATTTCAGTATTGAGTGGCCCATGGAGGTTGTCATGTCACTAAGCAAAATCAACCAACCAGTTAAAATAACTAGATTCAACTGTTGACCATGTTGACCAATCAAAGTTAAAATGGATTATAAAATAGCAATTCCAATTTTGAATTTCGGTCTTACACAATCAGTTAACTGGTTTATCTTAGCTGTTCGGTACAAAATATTTGGATTTCAGCATTTAGTGGCCCATGAAAGTTGTTATACCGCTTAACAAAATCATACAACCAACCATCTTAGCATTAGTGTCCCATAGTGATTGATATGCAAGTTAAAGCACCAGTCAATCAATCAACTTGTTAAACCAATGTTAATATAATTTGTGACATTCTGAATTTTAGGAAAGACGGTGTACCCATTTGAAATTTGATGAAATTAACTTTGAATGGACGTGTCATCTCTCCTTGAATTCAGAACACCCTAAATTATATTAATGGCACCATTTTCCTTTGGGAATATATCTTCATCAGATATAGAAACTATCTCCGGCTCGCAGTCTTCATACTGGGAAAAATCATGACTCACCATTTTCTGTTTGTGAGGAATATGTCCTCACTAGGGACATAGAAGATAAATCCGGCCCAATCAAATATCCACTGGGAATCCTAAATATGGCTTCTCCAGAAACACAGAAAAAAAATCTCCAGCAGCTCAAATTCCCGTTAGGAATTATTACAAGATGCTTTCTTTTTGCCACCTTTTCGCACTGCTTGTTGTTGCATACATCTATTATAGTTTCTCTATATAAGGTAAATGTATATATGTGTATATAATTTTGTGTATGACTTAGCAGTATAAAACTCTTTCTGAGAATGAAGAATATTTGTCATTCCTTTTCTTTCAGCTATTCCGTTCCATCTATGAAATAGTATTTTGGATATAATAATGGTCATAATAAATGAAAACTGGGAGAATATTCCTTTCTTCCATAGCTCACCGGTAACTTACTCGACATGATGAGATATTATTAACCCTCATAAATTGGTGTCTTGATGTGATCTATTATTAGTACCTAATCACTCTTATTAATGCAAATTTATTATTAACATGTTCTACACAAAGATTTGCATTATTTCCTACAACTAGCAGTTTTACCAAGGAATTTTCAGAAAGAGTTTATGTCTGTTTTGGCGAACATTTGAAATTTGTTTCTGTTGGCTTGGAATCACTATTTGCAGACATTATTAATATAGACTTGCCCCACTAGGTCTCTGGACCTTTCGTTACTGATGTAGATCCGTTGAAGTAATTGTTGAAGAATTTCTCTTATTGCAACATGATACTGAAGCTAAAAGTGAGGTTATCAAATCATTTGGACACACAGAGGTATTGCTACCAGGTTTCTGAACTTGTGGTCATGGATCAAATTTCTATTCTTTTCCCTTCCTTTCTAATATTTTGTAGAAATAGCATTCTCAAGAATGAATCGCATATTAACAAAATGATGAAATATCTGTTAGCCAAGGATGAAGAGTTCAATCCTTGGGAGGATTAGTGTTAGAAATCTCTATAATAGTCACCCGAACGGTAAAAGAGTACACAGCTCACCGCCTTTTCTCTTTTCCTGTAGGCAATAGTGGCAGGTTATTTACCATCGTTTTCACATCAATATATATATTTAATTTCATTGACTGCATAGGTGACATATTACATAGCAGTTTAGCACTCTTTCCTTTGTTATGTATCAAATTTTCCTGTTTTCGAATACAGTAGAATCCCTGACAACCAGACTTCTTAGTCTTCCGGATCTGAGGAATTGGTTACAAAGTCTGGATCTGAGGGGTTATATTTAGATTAAAATAAAAGAACTGAAATCAGGTTTAGCATTTATTTTCAATGTTTTATAGTAAACAAAATAAGCTAATGTTGAGTGAAATATAACGGAATTGATTTTAAGGAAAAAGAAATAAATTATGTAATGTTAATGAAAGTTCATTAAATTAAGTATGCCACGTATGCAAAACAAATAATGTAACGCTGTTGCATGATGATTCGTTCTCTTCTAGTGGCATTCTCAACTTTTTCCACATTTTGTTTTTGTTCTTGAAATTTTTTAAATGTAAAACAATTTTTAACTCTGCATGCATTATTGCAATCATCATAGCTGAATGCCATAAAACTGACAACCTTTCCAATAGCTTTTTCAATTTCAGTCCAGGTTTCATCACAATCATGTTTTTATTTTCATGTTCAATGTGACAGTGTGAACATTGGAGAATAGTTTATTTGGAAGATTTTATATCATACAATGTTGACTTTCTTATATTGAACTCAGCCATTAGTTACAATGAATTTTCACCAGCGTCTAGTCTGTTTAAAATGTCCACTTTTTGTGATAACTCCAAAGTTGTTCTTTTCCTCTTATTCCCATCATCTTTTGCACCAATACAAGCCATCAGGTTGAAATAAGCATAAGCAATTATCCAAAGTAAATTTCCTGAAAAACAGAATTTTCAATTCAATTACATATCACCCAAATAGTTCAAATATACACATCAAAATCCTGTTCGGATATGAGGGATTCTACAGTACTTTGGAAAGTATTTTTTACTATTTCAATGCACCTTCGGATTGCAGTAACATATTTTCTATTAAGTTAAATTTTTTAAAAATATTTTTAGAATTTACATAACTATGGGTATTTTTAAATATCAAATTGATAAATTCGTTTTTAAATTTGTATTTTAATCTAGACTATGAAACTTCCTGAGGTAAAATCAGCAACAAGTCCATTTTCTGAGGAAAGATTTGCAGCTGTAAGTAAATTAATTGATTTATTTTTAAATTTCATTCACTGATAAATTTGCTATGTAAAATAGATTTCCATAAATAAATAAATGTTTCTACAAGAAGTAATGTATTTATTTATGTTTTCATTAATCCAACAGATTTTATCACTTAAACATTATTTTAGGGGATCACATATTAGTGTTTATAAGGCACTATTTGACTCTGCATGATTAGTGATGTACTCTATAGCTGAGTTACTCTAGAGCACATCGGATCTAACGACCGCCTCTCCTGAAAAGGCAAACACAGGTTCAAATCCTGCTGGAGAGCTCATATTGTCTTTAATAAAATTTCTCGAATATTCAGGACAATAGAAGAAAATATAAATATACTGTTTAATAAATAAACAGAGCATCTACTCATATATGAGTATTAGCAGCATGGCCCGGCGTTGCCCGTGCTTGATTCAAAAATCGTACGACTCATACAGCAATCGCTGTCACTTGACTTAAAATATTTTTGCCCTTCCTTGCCTTTAAAGGAGTGTCCGTTGCTACATGCCTTACTTCTTGCCTATCTCACACTGCAAATTTTTTCTAAGCTCTATACTAAACATTAAATCTGTTACGAAAAAAGAACTAAACAAAATGAACACAAAACGATCAGCTTTAAAAAAGGACTCGTAACTGGAAAAACCGAATTAAAAAAGAATGTTAACAACAAATATTTTTTCACACCCAAACCAGTTCTGCAGAATCAGAATCAACGTTGAGTTTAAGCAAGCGAATGAGCCAATTGGAGTAAAGTGCCATGCAGATTTGAATTTTTCCCACTTGTGATGAATGCAGCTATCGATTTTTTTTGCTAGTTAACATTCGTGTCAGTCAGCTGTTGGCTCTCACGCTGGCCAATAGAATCTTCCTGCCTATTCGTGGCAGCCAGCTATAGACTCTCACTCTGGTCAGTAGAAAATGGCCGCAAACTACATGAAAACTGCCGTAGAAACATGAAAAAAAATCGATTATTTCCACTATCGATGGGAGTTGGGAAATGCAAAGTCGATCTCGGCCTTCCTGCTAACTTGGAGCATGTGCATGTAAATTTTGGTGCAAATCCGTCGAAAATTGCGGCCGTGCATTCGTTACACACACATCCTGCGTTTTATAGATAGAGATTTTTTTCACACTAAGGTTCACCCTGTACAAGGACCCGGGGGCCAAAGTAGAGGATTACATTGAGACAGTTTATATTGATAGGAGTGGAAGATAACGGTTAACCCTAGACTTGAAAAGGTTAAGATTTTAGTTATTGGGGAAACATCCTCTTGAGAGCAGGTTCCACAGAGCAGTGGTTCGCAGGAAGAAGCTGTTCGAGTGGAACTTTTCACCAGTAGAATACGAAAGGAAGGTGAGTAGTTCGCTACAGTGTGAGTGGCATGGCGGATCATTGCCGTGGAGGTTAAGCATGGCGGAACCAAGGAAGGTAGTTCGTCCTAGCACTTTCCGTGAAAGTAGTGATAGGGGATCAAGAGGCTTGCCACATCCCGCCTGTGAGAGAGAAAGAGGTTGGAAGGTGGAAAACAATTTGTCACTCACAAGGACTCAGTAACGCTTTTGGATTCTATCGAGACTGGAAAGTGAGGACTGGGTAGCTCCTGTCCAAATATGGCAACAGTACTCCATTTTCGGCCTGATTTGGCTCTTATAAAAGTAGAGAATGATCTATTAAAAATCACGTTTAAGTGAGTGATACAAAAAGGTTTCTATAAATAAATAAATTCAGCATAGTGTGTGTGTAATAACTTTGATGTCTGGCACACTGCACCTTCAGGCATCACTGATCTTCAACAGTCTTCTAAATCACGCTTCAAGTTGCCATGCCCCGGTAAACTGTTTCAGTTTGTGGTCTAAACACACATGAGGTGGCAGTGTTAACTCTCATTGATACAGGTCACCAGCCAGATTAACTACAATGATCATGTGTTTATGACCAAGGCGAGCCACCTAATTGGAAAACATCGGCTGCGGTCTGACCTGAACAAGGATAGGCTCCATCGGGTTAAAACACCAAAGACATGCCACATAATGAGCACACCAAGAAACCATTCTCAGTGACCCAGGCTCTGGCGCACGACCATAAACAATGGTGGGGAATGGTGGAAAGCTCGACATGTTGGCGCCTCATTGACTCCTTCCGGGGTTAAGGACGAATGTGAAAGAAGAAATTAATAGACTTCCATAAATAAATAGCTTACTATAAATAAAATAAATAAGGCCTTCCTGCTTTTATCTGCTTATGATTACTTACATTATTTACATTATTCAGACTGTTATCCTCATCTTCATTGCCATATTCACAACGTTTTGGCCGTTGTACACTCCGACCTTTTTCAGATGATTGGAATTTCACACTGAACCCTTTATTTATTTCATCCATTTTCGGGGTGGGGGTGATTGTTCTAGTTCCACGTACCATGCCTCTTCCGGGTATCTTAATTATTTCCCTTTAACTCAAATCTTCAAGTTTTGGTTCACCACTGCTGTAGCCAGGTATTCAACTAACAACTCTTTGGGTCTAGTTACTGAATCTAACCAACGCCTTTATCCACTGGACCATGTATCCTTGAGGACATTCTACCCTGGTAAAGGATTCAGTTTGAAATTCCAATCACCTTTTCTAAAAGAAAAGTTAAGAATTTTCAAAGAGAATGAATTTCCAAGAGAAATGTTAAGAATTTTCAAAGACAATTTCAAAGACAATAGTTTAAAATTTCCAAAGAGAATGAGTTTACATCCAAGCAGTGGATGCCAAGTGGTCACCCATTTAGGTACTGATCAAGCTCAACGTTGCTTAAGTTTGGTGGTCATGTGAGGACCAGAGTTTCAACGTGATATGGCCGTAAGCTTTTCATACAAAAGATTTTTTAGTTCGGTTATCTGAAACTGAATCCAACCAACGTATCTCTTCGGACCACAATTTTTTAAAAGTACCATTTTTTTTTCCAGTTCTGTGTTGTTGTCCATTGCACTACTGCCTATCCAAGCTTACAGTACAAATAACTCTTTAAAAAGTCAGGGATCACTTTTTGACCCTCTTTTCCCCCAGTAGTGCCATTTTGGAATCTCTTTCAAAACCTGTTTGTATTTTATTGAATTATTCTCCTTTCTTTCATATTTTAAAGGCGCCATTGCAGAGACGTTATAGTCAAAGTAGTATGGATGTTTTACAGAAGAAAGTAAACATGGTTTTGCGACTGATGGTAAGTATCTATATAAAAGTACCTATATGTAAGTACCAATGGTAAGTATCTATATAAAAGTACCTATATGTAAGTGCCAATGGTAAGTATCTATATAAAAGTACCTATATGTAAGTGCCAATGGTAAGTATCTATATAAAAGTACCTATATGTAAGTACCAATGGTAAGTACCTGTTTTATTCAATTTTTAAAGATACAATGAATATAATTTAATTTGATATAAATTAAAATTTACAAGATAATCAAAATTTATATAAAATTATTCAAAGTAATGTTCCATACAGTTAGAAAATGAATTAAGTATATAAACTGGACTCTCCGGTCATTTTCAATTTATGGAATTACAGCAACTCAGTTTTTAGAACAGAACAGCCAGAAAACTCATATATTTTCATTTTTTAATCATTCTACTCCAAGCAAGACAATAAAGCCACTAAGACGCAATGTCGAGCCTGATCATTACCTAGATGGATAACTGCTTTGGAATACCAGCTGCTGTAAGCTTGGGTGTGTGGATGGTGTAATGAATAATGGCTCGGAATTGGAAATCATATAGCCGAATTCCAATTATAGCCAGGTTCGTTATATTCATTTACACGGAAAATATATGAATTCCCCTCTCCTCTCCCCAGCTATGGGTTAATTAGTAAGTTAATTAGTTAATCACTGTTACCTCCTCCCCAAAATTCTTACAATCTAAAAATATTTTCTGGCTTTAAATAACCGGTAAAAGGTTGATAAACTGTCAAAAACTAATCAATCAATCTAGTATGTTTAGTTTGAGTATGCACAGGTTCCCAATCAGGGTTGCACAGACCTACAATTTGGAATTAAATTGGTTTGGTATTTTTAAGTCGTAGGAATTTATATGTAATAGATTATCATTAAAGAATTTTCTATGGTCAGTGTAAAATAATATTTCTTCATTAATCACTTGAGAGACTCCATTCTGCTTCAAATCAGTATGGCTGATGCTAACCTCCAACAGAATGACTTATTGTGCCTTCTCGAGCTGACTTGAAGTGGAAAGATTATAGTGAATCAAATGCTAGGTCTCCTGCTAGAAAATTTGGCTCACTGTTCCATGCTAGACAATTTTTCTCTCCAGAACCTATCTTACACATTTTATTAGTCTACTATTTGTCCAAGCCTTTAATATTGTTGCCACATGTGGTCCGGTGCTCCTGCTATATCTTTAGAGATTCTTGATAAAATCCAAAGGAGAATGAACAATATTATTGGCCCTAACCTGGCATCTCGGCTTTAGTCACTTTCCCACTGCTGTAATGTAACTTCCCTGTGGCTTTTCTATAAATACTTTTGTTGTATAGGAATAAAGTGTCGCTGCTGGCACTTGTGTTTGAACATAAATCGCCAGTGAGCAAACACGGCTGATCCCTCTGTTGAATTAATAGACCACGTAACAGTAGTGGAAACGCATATATGGGAGGTATCTAATGGATTGCTATTTCTATTCTATCCACTATTCAGTTCTCTATTTCTAGTCTATCCTCTATTATTATACGGACCGCTATTCTCTACTCTATTCACTATACTATTTCTCTATTCGGATCACTATACGGATTACTATTCGAGTAAGTACTATTAGTGCGAGTGTTATTTGAAGGCGTTTGACACCAGTATTGTTCAACGGCGTTACTATAGTTGTATCTGCGATTACAAAGTCTCTACCACAACGAGCATTACGAAACTGACAACGAGTATTTATTAGCATTACAAAAAC
The DNA here is from genome assembly GCA_903632075.3 of Acanthosepion pharaonis. Classification (NCBI taxonomy): domain Eukaryota; kingdom Metazoa; phylum Mollusca; class Cephalopoda; order Sepiida; family Sepiidae; genus Acanthosepion; species Acanthosepion pharaonis. Next base: position 323,445 of record CAHIKZ030000612.1, on the reverse strand, counting down.
TTTCATGGTAGTTATTTGGATGAGTTTTTCGATATTGGACCTAGACCTTATCAATTTAAGTGGAGTACTAGATTGATGGCAAGCTCTCATCAATTCAGTTGAATTGGCTAATGCAACCGTAAGTTCTATGCTAGTAGTTTCTTTTCTCATACTCCTTGTTTGTGAAACTCTCTTCCGGCTTCATGCTTTCCAGTCAACTTTCATCTTCAAAAATCTAAATGCGATGTCAATCGTTATCTGTCTTCTTGATTCCTCTTCTAATGCTCTCGATCTTTAATAATATTTCTCTTTTTTCTTATTCTTTCACACCCTGTAACCCCTTGTGTCTTAGTGGCTTTATTGCTTTGCTTGGGGTGAAATGCTAAAAAAAATTGAATTTTTTTTTTCAGTCATATCTTCTATATATCTTTACAGTGGTATGTAGTAATTCAAGATCACTAATTTGACAATGTCTCTCCTTTGAGCCCATTTTCATATGTTTGTTTTTTTTTTATTAAAATTCTAGTCGTCACCTTTTAAAATAAACATTGCTGAGGGAGTCAAAAGTGTATACAGTAACAGCGTCATAACGAGAATAACCGCCCTTTTGAAACTCTTTTTCTTTTTTTTTTTCAGCGAATGGTTAAACATTTCTGGCTTTCAGCACCCAAATATTTAACAATATCTAATCTTCTTAGGATTGCCAACTCCCTAAAATAAAAATGACGGACAGAGTGGTTTGGGGTTATGGGGCAAGAAGCTGGAAGAGCGTTCTATAAGTGAGAAGTGCAAGAGAAGAAACTGTTAGCATAGAACTTACGGTTACATCGAGTTAATTCATCTGTGGATTTATGACACCTTGCCACAAATTTAGTACTGCACTTAAATTCATAAAGTCTAGGTACCATCGTGAAGAGTTCGTGCGAACAATTACCAGGAATGTCCGAGGTTGGCTAAAAAGTCCTG